>CM076069.1:507500-690000 GCA_038088235.1 Zacco platypus | reverse complement strand
TGACGTTATCTGAGGGCGGGAGGAGAGAGTGTGTGTGTGAGTGTGTGTGTGTGTGTGTGTGTGTGTGTGTGTGTGAGAGAGAGAGAACGGCCACTGGACTCCATTAACGCAAACCCCTTCAGGAGCTCCGTCGCTGGACTTTGGCGATTTCTTCTGTTTTTGGGAACCTTCCTCATGATAGGATTAAATACGCGGCTGAAGGAAAGAAGACGCGTAGACTGTTGAAGTTCTGGGAAGTGAACTGGTGTTTTGTGGATTTGCTTCGGCGTTTTTGTGAAGGTTAGTGCGCGCTATGATTTCACTCCCCTCAGGATTTGTCTGGCGTACTCCACAACTGTGAATAAAAACCTCCCCGTTCGCTGTTCGAGCCCGGCTGGCTACTTTGCTTCGGAAACGCACTCTCGTTTTCGGCCACAAAGCGAGTAAACTAACTTTCGCAGGGGTTTGTGTGTGTTTTCTCTCTTTGACCTGCCTGTCTTTATTTAGTTGGCATTTGGAGCGGGGCTGCTGACGTCATCGAGTGCTCGCTCACGGATCGACCGTTAGCTTTAATGTCGCTCGTTTATTAAACTAAAGCAACTACTGCGTTTACTTCACACTGACATCTAGAAATAAAACCAGTTTAAATGTGACACACTTGACAGTGTACTGCCAAGGCAAATCCAATGTTTATTATTATTATTATTATTATTAATAATAATAACACCCATATCCATTTGTCATCCCTAAAGAGCTTTTAATTCCATTCATTGAATCGTTTATGTACAGTATTATTTTATCTGTTCACATGAACTCGAGATGTCTTGTGTGTTGGGCTTTGACCTGTTGGACTCTGATGTTCTGACCCTGTTCCTATAGGATGGCGTTGGACGGTATACGGATGCCAGACGGCTGCTACGCAGATGGGACCTGGGAGCTGAAGATGCATGTCACGGACCTGAACCGGGACGTGTCTCTCCGGGTCACGGGGGAAATCCACATCGGCGGTGTGATGCTCAAACTCGTGGAGAAACTTGGTACGTACACCGGTGATGCTAAAGTCCACTGCGGTTTCAAGCCGTCTTACACATGCTTATTCACTGGAAACTGTGCTTCGTCATGCACTGCATCCAGACATCCTGTGTAAACTTTAATGTGATTCATGGTTCTGTCTAATTAGTTGATACTTGTTCAACCCCTTCCAACAGTAAGACTGTACGTTTTCCGTAATTATAAAATGGTGGTTATCTGTCACTGTATTGTATTGGTTAAAGGGGTGGTTGATTATGATTTCACTCTTTTAACTTTAGTTAGTGTGTAATGTTGCTGTTTGAGCAGAAACAACATCTGTAAAGTTACGACACTCAATGCAAAGAGAGAGATTTTCTTTTTAAAGACTACAACAAACTGCTGGAAGAACTACAACGAGCTTCTTCCTGGGTTAGTGACATCACTAACCCCAACATTTATGAAAACCCCGCCCCCGAGAACACACACCAAAGGGGGCGGGGCCATGCTTTAGAGAAGAGGAAGAGTTGTTGTAGTCAAGTGTTGTTGATGCCGTTATTTTACGCCACAAACGAGGGTCGATTCAAGGAAAAAAGATGAACATGACGACACATGCTAGTGATGAGTTGATCAACTCCACAGCAACTACATCAATTTATCCACTAACCGTTCAGAAACGTCTAAAAGTTGGAACTTCTTCCTGAGTCTCTCCATCAGTTTGAACACTTTCCTCATTTTGTCTGCGTGAGATTCTCCAGCTTTGTTGTTGTTGAGCTGTTAAAGCTCCGCCCTCTTCTGGAGCAGCAGCTCATTTGCATTTAAAGGGACACACACAAAAACGGCGTGTTTGCGTTTGACAAGCGATAATAAATGATCTGTGGGGGATTTTGAGCTGAAACTTCACACACACATTCTGGACACACCAGAGACTGATATTACATCTTGTGAAAGAGGCGTTTTAGGTTGTTTTAATAATGGTCCTAATTCTTCACTCTGGTTCTTTACTGCCATTGAAGGTTTCATGAAGAGACATTCGTGGAACTTTTATAAGGTTCTTTATAGTGGGAAAAGTTTCTTCCGATTATTAAAAAGATTCTTTTGTGCTTCACTGAAAGGTTCTTTAGGGGTAAAAACAAAGATTCTTCTATGGCATCACTGCAAAAAAAAAAAAAAAAGGCTGTTTTGGAATAGCGACGTCCACAGCTAGATTTATAATGGCGATATTGTTGAAATCAAAATCCGGCGATAGAAAGGGATTTATAAATCAGTTTTATATCCGGCATCCGCCTATAGTGAAAAAGCGATTATTTTCTTGCATTATTAATTGGAAGTGTTTGTGTCATATATTGAGACTAATTTGTTTTGTTTTGAAAACAAAAGTTTGCAGTGATTTTAATTTCAGCATAATTTGGTTCCTTGTAATTCATCCTTGTTGTTTGGGACTATAGAACAAAACAGCCTTTGTTTTCCACGCTCTTCCCACTCCATGAAGACAGTAGATGGAGAACACATGTCCTCTCTTCCGTTATTAGCAGCTATATTTTCCTGGATCTTCTGGAGTTGTTTGGTGTGTTTGTGAAACACTGAGTCATTGAATGCAGTCCGCACTTAATCGTGGCTAAAAACAAAGCGTTGCTGTAAACCATCAGCTGTGGCATCTGTTGTTTTCTTCTTTGCTGGTGAAGGAGGAACACCAGGACCTCCTGCGGCTCTTCCTTCATCTTTGAGCAAAGATGTAAAAAAAGCCCGGCTTTGTTTGAGGGTAAATGTGTGAGAAAGCTCATGGTCATTAGGAGCTAGTTAGCCATGCTCATGCATTAACCCTGTAAACTCTTCAGGAATGTGTAAGAGAGGTTGTGCTAGTTTAGAGCACATGTTAGCTATTAACCCCTCAGAGAGAGACTTTAAACTGCATTTTTCAGGGCTGTGACCCAAACATGCTGCTTGGAGCTTAAAAAACGTTGAGTTTCTCTGTGCTGATTGTCTGTTAGCTCATTAACCCAAATTTCTAAGGCGTCTAAATGTTCATCTAAACTTGATCTAAACTCTAAACAATCTCCTTCAGTCCTTCTGTCGTCTGTCTGATAGTTTCGACTCTTTTATCGAGTCAAAGATCTTTTAGTAGAATTGTCCAAGCGTCCTCCTTCAGCTCACGTGTCTTTCTGCTGTCAAATCTGATTTTTATCAAGTAAACGTGAGAATAACTTTGATATTGTTAGTCATATTTCACATGGACTGAAGCAGCTTCGCTTTCATCATTTCATAGAAAAATCATCTCAGATATGATCATCATGTTTTGAGGAAAGTTCATCTCTCAATCATTGTATTGCATCATAAAACTAAGCATTTAAATATCATCTTATGATTGGCAGATATTGATATGCATTTTATGTAAGTATTTGTTATAAAGATCTCATTCATTTCTCATCACTTTTTGTTTTTATAAATATCAGTATCTGCACTAAGTTGCATATTTTTGCGCCGTTTGGACCTCTGAATAAAAGGTGTTTTTTCCTCCATGAGTTTGAGCTCATGTTAACGTACGGAACATTAAACCCTGATTGAACTAAAACAAACAAGCAAACAAAAAAGTGTTCAGTAATCTGTTCTATTTCGAAAAAGCGGATTTTTCTCACTATTTCTTCATGAGTCATGCTGTACAGGGTTAAACAGATCAACGGTTCTTGGATGCTTTGTGCTCTCTGCTTGCCAAATAGATAATACGCATATATGTTGATTTATTTTCTATTTTGACACACTGTGGAATCTGAAGTCGATTCTGGATTAACTGACGATCAAACAGAGATTCTGAACAGACAACTCAACAAACCAACAAACATTTAAACATTTAAAAATGTTTGTTTGAGCGAATGATTCAATGACTCATAGATGTTTCACTTGTTTCATTACTGGATGAATCAGCGTTTTTTTTGAACGAATCTCTTGAATGATTCAATGACATTTTTTAACAGTCACCTGTCGCCGGTGTAACGCTTCCTTAGTGTTTATATCCAAACAATAATATAAACATTTGTTACACAGAAACACTGTGTAGTTGAAAAGACCGTGTCATACCTATTCATGAGAACGGCTCTCTCTGGATCAGAACTCAGAAGAACTTATGAATAAGATGACCTCAATCTTTTAGCGATTAATCGTGCAGCTGTAATCTGAAGGAACGGATGAGGTGAGAATTGTTTTGAGGAATGGAGAAGTTGTCTTGCACGACAGCGTTAACTGACGGAATAAAATGTGTGGTTTGTTTTTCTCTTGAGCGGTTTGCCCCTGATCTTTCCCTGTAACACTGGCGCATATACAGAACAGGCGCCTCTAAATTGTTCTCGAATGACTGTCGTCACATGTTTTCATGAGCTCTGATTAGAGGAAAGGGGTCGAATGACTCTTCTTTGTGACTTTCAATAAGATAAGTGTAAGCTCGACCAGTCTGTCCTGCTTCAAGAAGACAAAGATGCCGTACGCCTCTGGCGTTTATGACCTTCCCGTTTCATGAAATCCTTTGACTTGATATGCCTGTCCTGCACATCCTTCATTTACGTTTATAGTGTTTAAGTTATTTGGTCTTCACTACACGCTGGAACTGATGCGTTTCAGGTTCACACTACAGTGCAGTTCACTTAAATCAATCCCTCCAGAAAAACACGGATTTATTTTGTGATTGTTGCGGGCAGAAATCCTTGATTACGCGGCACGTTTTCTTCAAAAATGCGATGAAATTGCGGGAACTTGCAGTTTGATGCAAAAGAGGAAAGACAGGTGATTCCCAACACCCTGTTCTCTCTAGACTCTACCTTCATGTCAAGAGTCATTTCTGATACTTCAAGATACTAAATCACTGAATATTGAAGTTCTCATTCTGTTTTATTTCAGACCTTCATTAACATACGGCTCAAACTTACAAAACAAGTTCTGTCGCTTCACAAAAGGAATATTCAACAACTTCTGTGAAAATAAAAAAATAAAATGTGTGCTTCCTGTTTTACAGAGGTAGCGATACAAAACACACATCTTCTGTTAAATCAAGTGCTTCCAATCTCTGACTGCAGTGTAAATTATTTCACACACTGCTGATATACAGCGTCGTCTGCGGTCCGACACGCAGAATAATTCACCCCACTGTCATGTGACACAGCGGGAAACTGCTTCACGCGCTCTTTTGCGCTTATTTTTGTTGGCGAATGAGAATGATCTGCGTCTTCATCACGGTTTCACTGCGGGGTTTGCAGACGATGTTCACGTCGCGTCATTACGTCACTTCATGAGGTTCCCATGGCAACAGGGAAATAATGGCACTTGTGTGACGTCAACGCAACATTTTTCAACTTTCTGCTCAGATATATGAGACTTTTTTTGCAACGAAAATACATTATGAAATCATGCTAGGCTAGCCCCGCATATTTTGCTCGCTGAAATCGGCAATTAATGCGGTGAAAGTGCGGCGTATTTGACAAAATGCGACCCCCGCATAAATATGTGGACTTTGGCTGATTATGCATGAAATCAAGCAGTTTCTGGAGGAACTGTAAAACATGGATTAAGAATAGAAAAAGTGACACAACTTCACTGTACTTCGACATTTGCACAATTGAAAGCTTGCAGAAACACTTTTGCTGATGTTTGCCTATAAATAAGAAGAATCCTGAGCTCGGCTTAAAAAAAATCTACATTTCCTGTTGTTTTTGTATGCTGACCGGGAAGGGACATGTTCAGTTCACTTAGTTTTGTCGTGGCCACGTCGTATTAACTTGTGGGAGCGTGATCATGTGATGTGGCCACGAGGTCATTTTGTCATCCGTGTGTTGTGGCCACACGATGAGACATGGGAAGGGAAAGAAAGGCCTAAAAACCACAACTTTCAGGGATAATGTGAAACTGTGGGACTGGACCTGAACATTTTAAAATTAAATGAATCAATTTAGTGCACGCAAAATGAGTTGTGATGTCTGATTCTAGATTTCAGCACATTCACACTGATGTTTTTAGATAGCTAAACAAGATAATAGTAATACTTTTACTTTATTGTTACTATTATTATAATAATATGCAATTGTACATTATTTCACTTTACATTACAGTAGGAAAATTGCACTACTTTTGTCTTAGTTCGCGTGAGTTTTTCTTGTGTTGGTAATTTTCTGTGAGAGCAGGTTTGCTGCATTCGTGAAGAGAGATACACAAAACACCGGTCTGATCTGATCGTGTGAGGAAAGTGTGGCTTCGCTTTGAAATACGCAGCGCACCGGACTAGATATTTAATGAAATCACAGCTTTTGTGATTTGCTAAAGCCACTAAACTGTATCACGCTTTGGATTTTGGCTTTGCCAAAGCGAGATCTTTATGTTATGAGAGGTGTAAAAATATTTTTTATTCGCTATGAAACTCTGTGGCACAGAGTAATGAATTGGAAGCACTACAAGAGTGGACAGAGACTCTTACTGAAAGACGTTTGACGTCTCTTGTGTTCACATTGGGTTTTGATTCGGTAAACTCATTTTAGTATTGTTGCTATTATATATTTGGCCAAATAAGCTAGTTCAGTCATTTTTATTTAAGTTTTAGTTGTTTTAGTGCATCAATTAAATGAAAATGATAACATTTTATTTCCTGTGATGAATTTATTCATGTCTTAAATTAGCTTGAGTGTAACTCTACACCCTTGCTTCATTTATTATACGCGGATCTATGAATATGCTGATTAGCCCCGCCTCCACTCGCTCGCTCCATCTCAGAGATCCTCTCTTCCTGTGGTAAACGGACACATGATGGTAATTAACATAATGAGCGTTTTGCTTGATTATATAATTAGTATGATTAACTCTCCTGCTTCAGAGCGCCCATGGTTAATGATATGCTAAAGCCCGTCGGCAGGGTGACGTGATTGGTTACAAGGTCATTCGTGATTTCAGAGACAAACTGTGTTTTTGAGACTGTCTTCAGAATAAACGTGATTATGCGATCGCTTGATTTCATGCATAATCAGCCAAAGTCATCATATTTATGCGGGGGTCGCATTTTTTCAAATACGCCGCACTTTCGGCGCATTAATTGCCGATTTCAGCAAGCAAAATATGCGGGGCTAGCATGATTTCATAATCCCTGTATTTTCGTTGCAAAAAAAGTCACATATATCTTAGCAGAAAGTTGAAAAATGTTGCGTTGACTTCACACAAGCGCCATTATTTCCCCGTTGCCATGGGAACCTTATGAAGTGACGTAATGATGCGACGTGAACATCGTCTGCAAACCCCGCGGTGAAACCGTGATGAAGAACGCAGATCATTCTCATTCGCCAACAAAAATAAGCGCAAAAGAGCGCGTGAAGCAGTTTCCCGCTGTGTCACATGACAGTGGGGTGAATTATTTTGCATGTCGGACCGCAGACGACGCTGTATATTAGTAGAGTGTGAAATAATTCACGCTGCAGTCAGAGATTGGAAGCACTTGATTTAACAGAAGATGTCTGTTTTGTATTGCTACCTCTGTAAAACAGGAAGCACGTTTTATTTTTTATATTTTATTTATTCATTTTTACAGAAGTTGTTGAATATTTCTTGTGTGAAGCGACAGAACTTGTTTGACTCAATGTTTTGTCAGTTTGATTCATGTGTTCATGAAGGTCTGAAATAAATCAGAATGAGAACTTCAATATTGTGTGATTTAGTATCTTGAAGTATCAGAAATGACTCTTGACATGAAGGCAGAGTCTAGAGAGAACAGGATGTTGGGAATCACCTTTCTTTACTCTTTTGTATCAAACCGCAAGTTCCCGCAATTTCATCGCATAAAATTGCAAAAATATCCCGCATATTCCATCGCATTTATTTTAAGAAAAAGTGCCTCATAATCAAGGATTTTTGCCCGCAACAATCACATAAAAAAACGTGTTTTTCTGGAGGGACTGATTTAAGTGAACTGCAGTTTTAAAGAGAAAACACTCTGCAATGGTGTTGACTCATGAATTTGTACACGGATTGTCATAAAGCATATTAAGAACACCATATAGACGTATAAACAACATTAAAAACTTTAGCGTTTTATTTCAAGACACATTTTTTATGGCTTTAGTTTCAGTTAAGGATAATAAACCTGGATCAAGTACCATTCCCGGGATGAATCGGGTGTGTGTGAACAAGATCCGATGCGGTGTAGTGTGTGTTGTGTTGGTGTCAGTTATTGTGCGAGTGTTTGAGCAGAGGTTGAGGGCAGCGTTTGCACACAGACAAAGACAAAATAAAGCCGTGAATGGAAATAACGCAGCGGTCAGCTCATCATGAACCGTGAGCTTTGACCTACTGTAGTTTCTTCCTGGCAAAAAAGTTTATTCCCCACCTTTCGGCCATCTTCTCTGTCCTGTACATCTGAAGCTTTTCTAATGGAATAAATGGAAATGCCAGGAAAGCACTCTCTCATTGATTATAGTGCTCATTTCCTGAAACCCCGTTTCAGCAGATTCTATTTAATAATTAATGATCAGGGGTCATGAGGGCTTCTGTTTGACACTGACCTTCAGTTTTGCCAGTTCAGAGGAACAGTGAACTTTTAAAGTTTGTTTGATTTGGCAGGAATTGTACCTGCTGCATCACTTTAATTTGACTTCAGAGCAGAGACACGAGGAATCAAGAGTCAGGCTGATATCTGGATGATGGCTCACTTGTTTTCTAGATTTCTTTCTGCAGCACTTATTTTAGCTTTTGATGTTTTAGACGGTGTGTTTAATGCTTTTCTCAATGGCCCATTCCTGATAATGATTTTATGGTTATGTAGGGCCCTATGAAATCAGTTTTATTCTGTTTTAATATTTCTGGATTCTGTTTTTTTTTTACCCCCATTTTAATGGTTACATTCAATTTTAGTAATTAAAAAACCATGTCTAATTAATTGAAATCATAAAACGTTTAACAACAATTTATTTAAAAAATATTAAATGTATTAATATTTAATTTAAAGTAATATTAATATTAAATTTAATTTAATATCATTCAGTTTAATAGTGAATTATATTATTCAATTCTTTAGTTTAACAAAAATGGCATTTTTAGGGCAATTTTTTTTCTCAAATTCCATTTTATTTTTTAAATTCTGTTTTCTGTTAAGTGTTCTGTATTCCATTTTAATGATTTAAATAAAATTTGAGTAATAAACAAACATGTCATATTAATTGAAATCATGAAACTTAGAGTATAATAATATATTAAAATATTACCTATTACGTTTATTTAATATAATTCAATTTAATATTATATATTTAATCATTTAATTTAAAAAACAAAATAATTTTTTTAGTAATAAAGTTTTCTTGATTCAATTTTAATGGCTTAATTAAATTTCAATAATCATAAAGCATGTATAATTAATTGAATTCATTAAAAAAATTGATTAATTTCTATTAAATGTTTGTTTGTTTTTTCAAAAATGACAATTTTAATATTTCAAATAAAGGCATAAAACATTAATGCAATTTATCTGTTAATCATTAAACTTTTTTGGTCAAATAAAGTGTTTAAAAATGTATTATTAGTGTTAATATTATTATTATTATTATTATTCCATTGAGATGTACCTAAATTACAACAGTAATATATTTCTGTCAAGTTAAAGCAAGCTTTTATTTTGACAGGTTGCAGTGAAGACCTTTGAGTTTCTGTGTGATAAATGACGCTTTTTGCGGCTTAATCTGTGGCTTTTTCCTCATTTTTATTTATTAATCAAATGACAAATTCCGTGACATTCCTCGTTATACTGTAAATTCCGTCTGCGTTTTCTGCATCGCGGAAATCTAAGGGCCCTAGTTATGTTATTAAAGACATTTTTAATAAAGTGTATTCAGAGGCGCAGATGTTTTACCCATCAGAGTCGCTGTCGGTGTGAAATCACAGCGTTTTTGTAGTTCACTACAGCACACACACACACACACACACACACACACACACACACACTGCTTTCACATGCTGTATGAAGCACAAGACTGACTAGTCGTTCAGACAACCCATCTGCATTTGATTTTGAAAATGATAGTTTTGCTCTGCTGTCTCTCCATCACACAAAACTACACGGGTCATGTTTCAGAGACTGAATATAGTACCATCCCCTCCTTCATTCTTTCGCAGTGCTGTTTAAATCATAATATTTCTTCAGAGTAAGTGGAGACATCATAAATGAAGCAGGGCACATTTTGTACAGACTCCGTGGCAAATGCTATAATAGAGTAAGACTCTGCAGTGTGTCATAACGGGAGAGCTGGCCAAAAGAAACCCTGCCCTCTTAAGGCAGTGAAGAAACACACACACACACACACACGCACACACACACGCACACGCACTAATACTGGTGAAGGGAGCGTATATTATTAGAATGTGAAACGGAAACCCTAAAAAGTAAGCACACTCAAGATGACATCATTGGGAAGGACTTTTATCTGAGCCCTCTTGACCGAACCGTCAGTTGTTCCAGAAGTTTGGTCAGTCACGAGGAGCCGGAACGGATGTTGGGGGAAAAATGATGATCAGGACTCTCCGCGACGGGCAGACGGGCTTTAGGTGGGGTTACACATGCATGTCGAGCCCAGTTTTGTGACGTGGGACAAGGGGCAGACTTTTAGCAAACAGGAAATGACTTCGGACGTTTGGCTTGTTCCCTGGAAGTTGCCGTCATCCTGGTATTTTCTGCTGCTGTCCACAGATTCTTTCATTGTTTTCATACTTAATGGCTTTGTCATAAATGACTGACTGTTTTCTAATTAATTTATTATTATTCAGAGAGCATCAGCTGACCGTATGGATCAGTGTAGTTTGATTCAGTAACTAAAAGGTTGTCGTGTGAAAGTAAAGAATACTTTTATCCTGTACTGTCTTACTGTAATCATGGCAGAGCTTCAGCCGGAGGAATGTGGAGACTGCAAGGAAATGCACGATTTATCAGAGGATGCATCATTTCCTCCCCTTTCCTTCCTTGTATCAAGAGATTTGTGGATGTTTTGGCCTGCCCAACTAGGACTGGGCAATATTTTGAAGTATTCAGCATGAATTTTGTGCTGAAGATTAATTTTCATACAACTCGAGGCTGGGCGACGTGGCCAGAAATATTATCACAATATTTTTTTTTCCCATGTCGATATTCATTTACCATTGTGGAAGGAAATGCTTTCCAAATGAGCTTGAGAATGAGTGTAAACTCCACAGAGTCCCGTCAAATCCATTTTGTTTTTGGGGGGGATTCTGTGTTGGATGATTTAATGCAAATTCATATAAACTTAAATAATTTAATCAAACTTTTAAAATGTAATCAATGTTAAATATAACAGTTAATTTACAACAAATCTTTGGATTTTTGTCGTTGTTAAATAAGGTGCTGCACAACAGAACTGTATAATTTTAAAACATGTATAAAAAAAATTTTGATTGTATGATATTCCTTAATAATAATAATATACCTTTGAGAAGTAGAGTTTAGTATACAATAGTGATATATTTCTGTAGGGTTGGATGATTAATCGAAGTAATCAAAACACAATTTTCCCATATCAGTTATTTAGTTTATTTAATCCTGTTAATACTTTCCCTTTAAAATCATACGAGCGTGTGTGGTCACGTGACTTCGCCATGTCCAGTCAGCGGCATGGAAGCAACACTGACGCGAACTCAAACGCCGAGTCGACACACAGAAGTGAGATCACTTTCACTTGCGTCCTCTCAAAACTTTGTCAATTCTATGTGATTCAAGCTTGCCAGTTTGGACATTCAAGCGATTTTAGACCATTGGATGTGTATTATTTTTATTATTATTATTATTATTGTTGTTGTTTTTGTTGATGTTGTTGTTATATTGAGCTACTGCGCTGATGCATTGTGGGACATGAACACTCATTCAGACAGTAGCCGCACATCACGTGAAGATCACGAGCGGGTGCGTTCACACTTGTCATGTTTGGTTGGATTAAAACGAACCCTGGTGCGATTGCTCAGTTAGTGTGGTTCATATGTGAACGCTGACATCCGAACCCTGGTGCGCACCAAACAAGAGCTAAAAAGACGGGTCTCGGTCCGCTTCCAAACGAACTCTGGTGCGGTTCGATTGATATATGAACGCAACACGGACCAAAGACATGTAAACCAACCAAAAACAGGACATGATGTCACAAGATGAGCTGATTTGACAACGCGGGAAGATCGGCGAATCCAAAATGAGTCGAGGGCAAACGTGGAGCAACGAGGAGGTGAAGTTTCTGTTTCTGCAAACAACGGAGGAAATCCTGCTGCTGTTTTGAACGTTTTGAACATTTGATGAGCTCTTCGTGAGTTCTCAGCTGGTAAAAATAAAGCACATGTACACGCATACAATGATGGTGTTTAATCCAGAACACAGCGTTGTTTTGAATGTTCGGTAAGCGAGCTCCGTCGCCAAATATACATCATAAAAGCCGACCTTAGGCTGCGTTCACACTTGTAGTTCGGTTGGTTTGGTTCGTTTGGTTCGGACCAAAAAACAAAAACAAAACATATAGTCCTGGTCCTCTTAGCGTTCACACTGGCATTTTTAACAGCGAACCTAAAGTTACCGAACCAAAGGCACAGGGATACGGTCACGACCTGATTGGGCGGCTTTTATGACGTATATTTGGCGACGGAGCTCGCTTACTGAACATTCAAAACAACGCTGTGTTCTGGATTAAACGCCATCATTTTATGCTTTATTTTTACCAGCTGAGAACTCACGAAGAGCTCATAAAATGTTCAAAACACTCAAAACAGCAGCAGGATTTCCTCCGTTGTTTGCAGAAACAGAAACTTCACCTCCTCGTTGCTCCACGTTTGCCCTCGACTCATTTTGGATTCGCCGATCTTCCCGCGTCGTCAAATCAGCTGACTTGTAGAGTCGCATCTCGTGACATCACGTCCTGTTTTTGGTTGGTTTACATGTCTTTGGTTCGTGTTGCGTTCATATATCAATCGAACCGCACCAGAGTTCGTTTGGAAGCGGACCGAGACCCGTCTTTTTAGCACTTGTTTGGTGCGCACCAGGGTTCTGATGGCAGCGTTCACATATGAACCACACTAACTGAGCAATCGCACCAGAGTTCGTTTTAATCCAACCAAACATGACAAGTGTGAACACACCCTTAGAAACTTCTACTTTTGAAGTAACTACTGACAATCCACAGCTTAACTAATTCACACTTAATCGCTCTCATTAATGCATTCAAATAAATGTTCTGGTTCTGTGCTAATTTATCTGTTCCTGATTTACAACGAGCAGAAATGTTACGAACCATAGATGAAATAACTGCTGAAAGTGAGCACGCTTTCATTAGGAGAAATATCCCACCTTCAATGGTCAAGCTTATTTACATGACATATAAATGAGTGTCGTGTCATTCCACTTTATTTAGCGGTCATGTGAACACTACGTTCAGATTCATCAATCAGAATTAATTTATTAAGGTATCCATGTAAACGTAGCTATTGTCATCATATATATTTTCCAGATGTCCCTGCCCATGTCATTCAGCTTCTTGCAACATTGAATCATGTTAGTGAATATTTTAGCAATGAATTATTCTCGTAATGTTAAGGTAAATGGCAAATTCGTTTGTTTACACATTCCTTTTTCTTGGTAGTTGAAAGCTGACTGCAGCATTTGCATTTGTCTCCAGCTCCGTTGGTCTTCAGGGTGCTCTAATCTATGATACAGGAAGTAGTTACACTAAGAAGCGGCCCTACCCAGCGCAGAGCTTTCCTGTTGCATTGATCAAATCTAGCTGTGATTTAATGTTTAGACACTGAACCCCTCTGGGAAGGGAAACGGCTTGATGTCTGCTTTCAAGGCTAGCTTCTGAAGCTTAATAACAAACTTATTTCAGCATAATGTAGGAATTTGTACATTATTTATAGGCTTTTAGGATATTACAAATAATATTGGTCCAAACTGCTCCCTGTAAATATCTTAATTATTTGTGCTTCTTGAATATGCAACATAAATAAGATTGCTGGCAGTCGTTTTAGTAGTCATTTACAGTGTACGTTGAGGTGATTAATATGGAGCATTTTCTTGATTGTATATCTTAGTTTCTAGGGCAATATTATTTATTTAATTGATATTTTTATATTTTGACCCTTCGCAAGCAGTTTGATTGACAGGCGATCTGACCAATCATAATCCTGAATCCTCCATTTTGTCCATCAAAGCGGTCAGGGGAGTTAGTAGATTAACGTTGGTGAACTTGAATCACGTCTTGAAACAACATTCCTTCTGATGTTCATTCATGTTTATTTGATGCTATAAATGAACTAGTATGAAGAGATGATCGCTTCACGAGGAGCTACAGCGATCTGTCACCACACATTAAACACACACTAGACGCTATTTATTGATTCAACTGCTTTAAAACATTACAATATTTTAAATATGAAACTGTTTCATATGTTGTCAGTGTCCTCTTTGCTCCTCGATGTATTTTTCACTGCGTGAGAACATGATGTGTGGCGTGAGAGCGGACATAGCAACAGTAACTAAAGGGGGCGGGGCTTTGTGAAGGGTCAAATAGGATTGTCACGATCCCAAAATTTCAGTAGTTGTTACCAGGGAAATTCGCTCCTTTATTTAAAACATTAATTATTAATAAAATTTTAAAACATTGGCATGCAGCCTTAAAGTATTTCTCCCATAAACATACACATTGCTTTTGCATTTTTCCTTGTAATTCAAGTGGACCATCAGAAACAATTAAATAAATTAAAATTATTGACTATTATCAATGACATAATGGACGTCAGAGGGTCTGCGAGGCTGCATTTATCAATTACCGATTCACAAGTGGCGATTCGATTTTGATGTTTAATTTCTGTTCCATTTAGTCACAGTCTGCAGAATAATAGATATCATTGTGCAGTGTAGATAACTTTATTGATTATAACGGGAGTTTTCATAAAAGTGGAAAACTCACTGCACTCACACTGAACTGAAGAGATCGACATGTTCAGTGATTATAAAGGAAGTGCTTTTTAACTGTTAATAAGCATGTGGCAGACTTTCTCAGTGAACACATAATAAAACGGAAAGCTACACTACATTAAATCTAGATTAAAATGTGACATGGATTTGCCCGCCAATAATTTCTTATCTGTATATTAATGTAAATTATATTAATCAACATTAAAAATCACAATTACAATATCAAGAGAAACTTTTTTGTTATAATCATGCAGCCGTGATTGACAGATTATTTCAAATTCATCATTATGCTTTTCATTGTTTTCTGTGTTCTCCATGACTATTTGCATTTAAACAACAATGAAGTTAGTCATTGCACACCTCCCTAGTTTTATCCCTTACAAACTTATACATTTAACAGTGTTGATCTGCTGCATTTTGATCATTTAAATAAGATGGTGTTATCTAACGGATAGATGATATTGTTTGAATTTATTTTTATTATTAAAAGTGTTTCGAAAGTTAATTATTTGTCATTTATTTTAAGTGTTTTTATTGAAAAATAATATAACACCAGTATTTTCAGTGGAGCAGTGAAAATGTTGGCAAACCAAGTGAAAATCACAGTACAAGGAGCACATTCATTGTTTATTTAATTGTAATTCATTTTACTGTTCACGCATGTAATTTACTGTAATTAATGAAAGACGGACGCTGCGTTCTCACAACAGTCTTGCACTATGCTATCGATTGTACAGGAAGTGCGTTGGTGATTCGCAGCGCTGTCGTCTTCCTGCACCAGACCCTTGATGGGTCGTAATACTCCCCCTCTCTCTCCAGCACGGTTTAATGCGTCCTATTACTTAGCATGGATTCATTTTGTTACAGCATTACGTCATCTGCTGGCAGGCTGTATTTTTAGCCAAGAAATGCAATTGGCCGGCAGCTAATTAAATTACAGCCCTCTATTTAGGTTGTGTGATGGATAGTCAATGAATGGCCATTCTCCCAGCACTCCGTCTGATGGCAGGGCAGGACCGGGGCGGGACAACCAATGACAATCCACACTGAGGAGGGAATTCACTGGGGATCCTGTGGAAAAAGACACACACTGTGTGTGTTTGAATCTATGAGTGTGTTTGTTCCATGGCTTGTGACAACTTAATGACTCGTGTGGATGTCGGTCAGAGATGAAATCATACTGCTCCCAAAAATGGACTGGCATCTTTTCCATTTAAATTCATCAGGGATGTTTGGCGCATGCTAACATTGGGGTCGAGCTGCGAAGTGTTTTACAAAATCACCAGCTGCCTGCCCCACCCGTGAAGGGGAGCGTCCGTCTGCATCTGGCTTTATACCCTTCCCGTCACAGGAAGGACAGACTGCGAACATTATTTAACATATTTAATATATAGATTTTGCGAGTATCGATGCAATAATGCTTACACTTAATAATTAAAATCCCTATACAACTCTCTGGTTGTGTTCAGGTCATTTTGGCCCGGAAAGGATTTTAGTTTTCCCGAAAAATGCTGGTTAATGTTATTGCATCAACCCTCCACCGACACACTGAAGCTCTAGTTTCCATTGGCCAGTACTTTTTTTTTTTATTTTACTCACCACTTTTGTTTGTTTTTTTTAACATGGAATGCAAAACAATGCAAATAATAATAATAAAAAAATCTCAAATTTTCAAACACTATTAAAGAGAAGTAAACAGTCTGTAATAAAATAAGAACAAATAATCAAACTACAAGCAATAGATGCAAATTAAATAAACTGCTTTTCAGATGATTTAACAGTGGTTAGATAAAGATTAGGTAGATTTATGTACAGAAATTGAATAATCAAATGTAAAATAACATTTAAATAAATTAGCCTAAATATAGATTAATCCTTTTTAAAGTTATAAAAGTTCAGTTTTTTTGCAGCGAGTCTTGTTGTTTGGTTAATATTAAAAACACGGACAGCAGCAGGAATATTAGGCTGCTGTCACTTTAAGACATAATGCACTGATGAAACTGTTAAACATGCGTTTTATTTTTTTTAACTGTTGTTTATGTTCACTTAAGATAACCAAGAAGGACATTTTGTCATAATTTTGTGTGACATTGTCCGTTCAAGCGTTCAAGTTACTGGCCATTGGCTCATTAAAAACCTTTTTTAGTTGCCTAGCATGAAATTTGTTTGCATATGCAAGTAATTACTCGCATTGAACAGGGTTTTGATTTTTCTATCACAGGGTATAACAGTTACAAAAGTGCTAGTTGTTGTGCTTTGTTTCTAAGGCTGGGCAATATGGCCAAAAAATCTTAGACAGGACGTTCTTTATTTAATATAAGTCCATTTTAATCTGGTGAGGAAGTGAAAGTTTATTTTAGTCTTCCGCACCATTTTTAAGATCCTCGCACCTCACTGGCTCACTCAACAGTCAACATACACAGGCATGTTCGTGTGCAATGTATCCTCAAAATTACAAAACAGATTAGAAGCATAAAAGATGGTGCTTTTCTTTTGATTGTTTCTATTGGCAATGTTGGCAAAAAAAAGCTTTTGGCTTCTAAATGTTTTCTTGGTTCTTCAGAAATGATTGTAGACTGTCATTGAGAACTTACCAGTTCTGTTGTCTTTTATTGTGTTATGTTGTTATGGAGAAGGACACCACGGTTGGCCAGTTAACGAGATGCAGTCATTGAAATGAGACCAGTGTGAAGCTTCTCTCTCAGGGTGCGGAGGAGAAAAACTGAGTCAGTGCGTTTTTGTCTGTAGAAAAATGGCAAGTGGACTAAGTTGGAAAGAAGATTTGAGAGATGTGCTCAGAAATGGATAGCCACATTCATTTTGTTTTAATATAATAAGAAAGGTACACACTATATCAGTGTGTTTACTTTGTTCTTTTCAGAAATAAACATCTTGGCTCATAATCGTTTCAAACTTTTCTATGTCATCTAACAAAAACTAAACCTGAACTCATGTTTTATATTTAGTGTTTGATCAAAAACATTAAAATCCCATGAAAAGCAAAAGTTGACTGACAGAAAACGTAATCTTCCAAAAGTTCAAACTACTAAAAGTTCACTTTCACAGTCACACACACACAAATAAGGCAGAGAAACTGGATAGTGGCTGCTGAGGGGAAAACGGTTTCTTTTGTCTGCTCACATGCATACCTGTCCACTGACATCACTGATGGAGAGACTCCACTGGTCCACAGACTTGTGAATCCCAATCCAATCGTGAAATTTGTGTATGTTATTTTTTTTATTATTGTTTTTTTCCAGTCATGGTCTGATTTTTGAGGATGTCTAGCATCCAGCATCGATTGGTCCTTTGTTAACCCTTCTGCGCTGTTGGATTTCTGTGTCCACTCGTTATGGAGCGGGTCAAATTGACCCTAATTGGATTCAGTATAATTCCTCAAAAATCACACGATGAAAAACAACAAAGATTCAGGGACAAACTGTAAACTTTTAATATCAACATTTGTCAAATATTCCAAAAAATATATATCTGAAGATATGATTTAATGAAAATGTTTTTTAACCATTTTTTAAAATTTTGTTTTGATTTTGATTTGTTTTGACAAAATTTGAAAATAAACATTACATTTTTAAATACAATAAATACATTTTTTTAACTTTTTTTTCTTAGAACATCATAACTGAACAATTAAATGAAGCTGTAGAATGAAAATATGTACTTTTCCTAAGTTGTCTGTTTTGTAAACTCATTTCATAAAGTCAAGAGCTTTCTGGATCAGAACTTCACACACATGCTGCTGCTTAAAACATGTTTCTGTATTGAAATAAGTGTGGAAAACCTCATTTTTTAGCTTCATAAGGTAGTAAAAAAATAAAATAACAAAATATGACCAAGAAATGTTATTATTTTGGGTCAGTTGCTTTAGAGCGTTAAAATATGCGGGGCAAATTGACCCGGCGAACATCACAAACGTAACAGTGATTTTGTTTGTATATGTCAAAAAACACCAGCATGTTGAAACTTTGCATGATGATAAATGAGAAAAAGTCACAAAATATCAAGAAAAAAAACAGTATTTCCAACAACTAGAAAATCTAAATGGGTCAAATTGACCCGCAACATAACACAAGGGTTAAATCAATTTTGAAATATCTGCAAATATATTTTGACATTTTAAGCTGTCGCCTGATCCATTTCTAATTCAGTACAGAGTGACAGTTTGTTTGAATTATGTAGATTTTCTCAAATATCCAAGATTATCATTGCATAGTTGTCAAATTGAATAGCATATATATATCAAATTGAATAGCATATATATATATATATATATATATATATAAAATGTGTGTTTGTGTGTATGTAAATAAAATATGGCATTAAAAATTAAAAAATTGGCATCAAATAGCATTAAATTAGATGTGATGGTACCAGCAGAAACCCTGTATATAGTCCATTGCGTGTTTCAGAGTGAAGCACGGCACTGTGATCATTCACACACAAGCAGCGTTATCTGTATTTCAGTCTCTCGAGTGTCTCACTTCACAGAAAATCCCTGCATACGCTCTGAGTTTAATGCGCATTTGGCGACGCAACGTGTGCTAGTTACTTATGTTTTTCACATTAGCATAATTTCCAAAATGTCTGTTGACGGACGATTACAGCATTTCATGCATTGCACAGAGTTGAGTGAGAATGTGCCTGTAAATGAGAAATGTGTGATAAACTTATTGTCAGAAAATTCAAGCTTTCCCTTCCAGTTGCACTAATGCATACTTTACTCCTCATGTTTTCCGTGATTATTGCATTTTTTTAACCTAGAGCTGTGTATAGTATAATATCCTGTTGAATATTGTTTACTACCTGTATTTGAATACCTTACGTGTACTTTGTATATTGTATTTTGTGTAATTTGTGTGTATATATCCTATACTGCCATGCAGTAGCAATTGCACTAAATAATTTCACCACCTGCACACTTTATTCATGGTGTTGTGAAAATAAAGTGATTTGATTTGCAGTTTTTCCCCCTAAATAAAAGCATAAGGGTTTAACTCTTGCAAGTCAAGAAACTCTTGTAAGAGTTAAATCTCAGACAGCATAAGAAAGCACATTGACTAGGGTGAACGTAAAGTTCTGGCAGATCACGTCAGTCAAGCTCGCATCAGCTGACTCCCAAGTGACTCGCGTCTACCTCTATCACAACATCCATATATGAGCTCTTCAGTATTATCAGCAGCTGTCGCATTTCTCGGGAGCTAGTTACCCTCCTCCATCCCCAGCTCCTCCTGTGGTCAGTCAGGATTTGGCCTTCTGATTCCCCTTGAATTAGACTAATTCTTGAAAAATGTGTACAAAGAACTGATTTGTTTCCAAAACATTATCAATTTTCAGTAACTTTCGTTGTTGTAGATACAATTTAATAAAGAATTTACAATATTTCAAGATTTAATTGAACCTTCTGTATTCAAATTAACAATCGACTAAATGTGTCATTGAACAATAAAACTGAATTCTAACATGAAATTAAAGTTAGAGAACTTTTTAAAGCAGTAAAACAATGGTGACACCAGAATAAAAACATTCATACAGAATTATACCACATAAATAATACCACATTTGGCATTGTCACGACCCACAAATATTGCCCCATTGCATTATTATACAATATATTCAACAATAAATATAGTAGTTTAATGTAGTACTGTTGCTGAAACTCTGTAAACTTTTTTTTTTCTAACGCAGTTCTCTCAGGTTTTCAATGCAGGCATTCGTTCATTCTCTTATAATCATCATACTACCAAAACTAAAAATGCGATTGGGTGAGTTAAATTATGCTTTCACTTTGAGGAGACGGCATGTCAAAATGTCTATTCCCAAACTTTATTTTTAAAATTCTATTCTCACCCTCGTCGTTCCTGCGAACTACAGTCTTTGTGTTGTACTGTATAACTTGTAAGGCCATCGTGTCTCTTCAGACTTGGGTTTGGATTAACCGTTCAGTTGGTTATTTTTACAATGTCTTTATGACCTTGTTTAGATCTTTTCAGATTTGGGGGAATTGAATTTAAATGGAGGTACAGAAATCTCTCAGATTTCATTAAAAAATATATTCATTTGTGTTTGGATGATGAACATCTTGTGTGAGCACATGATGACACAATTTACATTTTTGGGTGAATTGACCCTTCGCAAAGTCCCGCCCCCTTTAGTTACTGTTGCTATGCGCTCTCACGCCACACATCATGTTCTCACGAAGTGAAAAATACATCGAGGAGCAAAGAGGACACTGACAACGCATGAAACAGTTTCATATTTAAAATATTGTAATGTTTTAAAGCAGTTGAATCAATAAATAGCGTCTAGTGTGTGTTTAATGTGTGGTGACAGATCGCTGTAGCTCCTCGTGAAGCGATCATCTCTTCATACTAGTTCATTTATAGCATCAAATAAACATGAATGAACATCAGAAGGAATGTTGTTTCAAGACGTGATTCAAGTTCACCAACGTTAATCTACTAACTCCCCTGACCGCTTTGACGGACAAAATGGCGGATTCGGGGTTATGATTGGTCAGATCGCCTGTTAATCAAACTGTTTGCGAAGTGTCAATTATGCCTTATAAATACAATAAGCTGAGCTTTGAATAAAACTAACTCTCTATTGCCAATCGTGTCGTGGACATCAATGATACATATTGTCGCATTTTTATATCCCGATATAACGATGTATCGTTACAATAGTTATTGTATCAAAGTTCCAAAGTATAAAACTCTGCCTCACAACCGCTTTTAAACACACATATATATATATATATATATATATATATATATATAAGCGCAGAGCCCTGATTGGTGTATGTAATATTTCACCTGATTCATATGAATTGAATTCTTCTTCTGTTGCTCCACAAATGCCCGCAGCTCAATCCAGTGTTGTTTGTGTGCAGCTGTTAGAGGAAAAGCAGGTTTAGAGTATCAGACTCGGATTACAGTGTGAATCTGGAACAAAGAGAAAGGGTTGACCCTGACCTCCTTACTCGCACATACAAACACTCAGCGTTTCACCTATTTTCGGCCTGTGCGCTCGAGCCTCCTGATGAATGCTTGGCCTCTTGCTTTCATCCCGGCCAGAACGCAGCCCTCCTCTTTGGCAAGTGCAGTTTCACACAAACACATCTGACACTTAACCATGTTTCTCTTTAGTTGACCTCTCTCTCAACTCTGTTGCATTGCTGTATGTGCAGGCAAATTAGAGGCCAGTTTTAGCTCGGTTACTTTTCATCCCGCTATCTCCCTCCCTTTCTGAGTGCTTATCAGTGTAGATCCTAACCTTGTCATATTTCTCTCTCTATCTTTATGCAGATGTGAAGAAGGACTGGTCAGATCACGCGCTGTGGTGGGAAAAGAAGAAGACCTGGCTGCTAAAGACCCACTGGACGCTTGATAAATATGGCATTCAGGCCGACGCCAGGCTGCTCTTCACGCCACAGCACAAGCTGCTGCGCCTGCAGCTGCCCAACATGAAACACATGAGGGTGAAAGTCAACTTCTCTGACCGTGTCTTCAAGGCTGTGTCTGACATCTGCAAAACCTTCAGTGAGTGCCTGCCCTAAAATATACACAGCGTTATCCATTAGCCTAATTCAATCTTCCCATTGGTCGTGGAGAACAATAAGTCACGATAATTGTGTTATTTTGATATACATTAGAGCACATTCACCATTTAATGCTGAGAACAGATGGTGTTAAATCAGAATACAGTGGCAGCTTGAAGGAACCATGAAATGGATTGAAAACAATTGATTTAATGTGTGGATGTTTTCTCTTGATCTGTTCAAACCAGTAGCCTTTATTTTTAAACTGCCCACTTTATATTTTATATATATGAAGGGCGTTTTCACAACTGGCTGTTTTGGAGGGTTTGTTTTGGAACCTGCCTCGTTTTCTCCATTAGTTCGGTTTGTTTAGGCATATATGAACATGGCAATCACGCTCGGAAATAGGTCAGAGATGAACGAGTTGGTCTCGGCCCGTTTTTAGACTAACTCTGGAACGGTTCCTTTGTGGTGAGAAAGCAATCCGACCCTGTGGACCAATTGACCCTTCGCCGGCAGTTTGATTGACTGGCGATCTGATCAATCATAATCCCGAATCCTCCATTTTGTCCGTCAAAGCGGTCAGGGGAGTTAGTAGATTAACGTTGGTGAACTTGAATCACGTCTTGAAACAACATTCCTTCTGATGTTCATTCATGTTTATTTGATGCTATAAATGAACTAGTATGAAGAGATGATCGCTTCACGAGGAGCTACAGCGATCTGTCACCACACATTAAACACACACTAGACGCTATTTATTGATTCAACTTCTTTAAAACATTACTATATTTTAAATATGAAACTGTTTCATACGTTGTCAGTGTCTCTTTGCTCCTCGATGTATTTTTCACTGCGTGAGAACATGATGTGTGGCGTGAGAGCGCATAGCAACAGTAACTGAAGGGGGCGGGGCTTTTTCGTAGGGTCAATTGAACCAGGCTGTATCACATATGTATGATGGTTAATTACATATGTTGTGTGTTACAGCAGTGTTTGTTTTGCTAATGCATCTCAAAATGTATCGTGGGTTAACCTAGAGCAAACACTAGGTTGCATAATTCAGAACTGTCCAAATCACATAAAAAAATACAGATGATCCATTCAGGTCCGTAGCCTTGTGAAAGCGAGCTGAACTAAGAAGTTCACATTTTTAATCCCTGTTTTGTAAAAAAGCAAATGATCTACGTGTCTGAAAACTCCCAAAGTATTTAACAGTTTACGATATTGTATTGTGCAACAAGACACATTTCAAGCAGTAGTGTGCCATGTTGTGTGGCGCAGGGTGATCGATGTAAAGCCGGTATATATCAATGACATTTAACCTGTTCGCGTTCCACTGTACCACCTGTGGCTTTCGAAAGAGGCCAAATCCATGCACATACTCCAAATGGGTCAAGATCAGCATGCATTTTACTGTGGCTATGCATTTTTTTAGGCTTTTAGGCAAATTTTACAGGAATGCTTAGGGGTTAATCAATTTAAAAATAGTAAAACATGAACAGCATTGCTGAAAATCAATTAATAACATAACAATAATAATAGTAATAATATTTATACTTAATTTTCCGCGTTCCGCTCCATCTTGCGCACTTTTGAGAGCTTGAGGCTTTTAAAGTATACTCATTTGGCCGTGAGCAAAGAAAGACTCGTTTGGCTCATGCGACCTATCTAGTGGACTTCGTTTTCAAGTGCTCAAATCACTCTCACGTGCACTGCTGTACGTGCACTGTCCGTGTTGTCTCAAAAATTGTGCTGGACAGGGACGGGGTGTACAGACATTCATGGACCCTCCTGAGGACAAACATCACGTGACACGGACAGCGCGCGGACCATCGAGTAACGCGGACGGCCAACGTTTACTTTAGGCTTCAGTCATGCCATCTTCAGAACAGATGGACGGACACGCAGGACATATTAAATTATTATTATTATTAGGCTACTTTTATTATTAAATTAATATTACAATTAATTGGCCCTACAGTGTTTTCACAGCGTATAACCGATGCTGCGAGGATATTAAAAGGTTGGTTAGATCGCTTACTCCTCCTGTCAAAAATAACACAAAATATTTATTGATTCATGAAAATACTCATTTTTTCACTATGGACAACAAGAGAAATATGAAGAAACTAAATTATATTCATCTCTCAGGGAATATGCACTGTGAATGCAGCGTCAGTTTTTACTTTCAGTTTCTTTAGTGAATAATTGAGATTTCTTCACCAGCACAACTTTTGCACATTGCTTGTGCGATATCCACTGGTGCGCCATCATGGTTTTTAAAAGGGACATATTTTTAATATTGTGACATGGCGTTTTTCTTTATCAACAAATGCTTGCAAAATTGCATTGATTCTTGCACATTTTTAAATAAATGAGTAAATGAGTAACAAGCAAACTTAAACTCGAATGCTTAAAATGTCGGCGAATAATTTGCTGATGCAGGTACAGTACGACTCTATGTTTTTCTTGCCCCCCTTCAACTCGACAGTCGCCCATGTTCATGTTCATATTCATAATATTTATCAAGTCATTTGAAATTAATTTAAGAAATGATCAGTTTGGTACAAAAAAAATTTAACTTGATTGATAAATCTGTAAAAAGAAAAAAAAAAGATTTATACTGTTGCAACTGTGAGTGATTCTGTTCTATGATGATATTTTAGTAGTTTTACAAATAAAACATTGTACATAATTCAACATGTATTGGTATTCTGTTACTCTAATAGTATGGCCATACCACTTAAAATGTTCGTAAAGCCATGTTATGGTATTTTCTATTGCATCACGGTACTAGCTTAATAGTTTTGAGGCTGGGCCGTCGTGATAACGCCACAGCACCGCTATCTGATAATGGATTCGATAAAGGTGCACTTGACCACATTTCTTGGTCTTTATTATTTGTTAAACACACTGAGCAGCCATGATTGGTCTTTCTTAGCATAACTAAGACCCAGTGTGCCCTTGAACTGGTCCAAATCTCTGTTTTATAAACTATTCTTATCAATGTAACTGGCAGTGTAACTTTTGTTGTGTCCATATATGGAAAACAAGGCCGTACGAGCTCTTAGAGTCAGTCTGTTGATCAAGAAAGATGTCTGATTACCTCCTCTCTCAAATTGATTTCAATTGATCGTCTCTCTCTCTCTCTCTCTCTCTCTCTCTCTCTCTCTCTCTCACTCACTCACTCACTCACACACACACACACAGATACACAAACAAAATAGCATGAAATGCTGGTGTTCACTTTTATTATTACTTGAATACTTCATCACTAGAACATCACTAGACTTTTCTAAACATTTCTAAAGCAAAACATCCAACAAAATGTTTTTGGGGTTTGAAATGGGGATAAAATGCAAACAAAACAACAGTTGATGTATAGGATAGTAGGGATGAGAATTATAAGGAATTCCAGATGCTATTACTCTTAACCATTATAGATCCTTAACTGTTCCATTGATTATTTAAATTCTTGCAAAAGTTGTTTAAACAGACTTTTAATGAATTTTTATTTATTTTTACTTCTTTAAGAGAAATGTCAATTATTAATAGGGGTGGGACCATGAGTAATTTTATTCATGATAAAATACAGTATATCACAAATGTTTTTTTTTTTTTTTTTTTTGGAACTGGGGCAGAATTTTAGTTAATAGTGATTTCACAATTTTGGATGGCAATTTTGTTTACCACAGCAAAAGCTAATACTAGGCTTACTAATGAAATAAAAAGTAAAGCGATTGCTGAAGACAAGTAAACTGGCAGTAATGAAATACAAGCAATAGTGCAAATAAATACAATAGTGCAAACAAATGAAATAAACAGTGTAAGTTTTAAGGTATCTAACTGAAGAAACACTGCAGAAACTAAATGTAAACACTGCATAGTCTTCACTGAAGGAATTAAACGCGTTGAAATGGTTATTGGTTATGGTGTTTTTTTTTGTTTTTTTTGTTTGTTTTGTCCATTATTGTTCAGTCCTACAACAGTCAATAATTGGTCAATATAATGAAGGTAGATATGACAGGAAGGTTGAACTGTATTTAATGTCAAATCGGGGCAGGTTGTCAAGTTTTTTGCACTAAGTGAACAGAGCAGCATTTTCTTATTGCGATAAGAGATTTTATAAATAAAAAAATAAAAAATAAATAAAAAAAATATTTTATAGATAAAAATTGCGATAGATTCTATTCACACCATGTAAAAGTATCCGTTCTTTGCAATAAGAGTGAATTTTAATTAGATGCTATCTATACTTTATATTGGCAGATACTATTTACACCTCAGTATTTTTGTACATTAACAGGATGCAATAAAATCATAGTGTGTAAATGATTATATTTATTAAAATTATTAAATGGATGCTGCCTTATTGGTAGAATAAAACCCTCCCTACACCTTCCCCTAACCCTACCCACTAAACACTTTTAATATTATTAAAAACTCACTTGCAGTTTATTTCCACTTTTAGAACATTTTTTTCATTTTTTGTTGAAAATAAATGTGAGCTCGGCAAAAGGTTGATTCGAACCCGCGTCGATCGCTTTAAAAGCAAAGCGCTTTGATTCATCTCGTCTTTTTTAAAACATTGGTGGGCTGAGCTAACAAGGGACGCTATAGACAAATATTACTATTTATATTTTTTTAAAGAATGATTTGATAATTTGATATGTTACCACTTTAAATTTTGCTGAAATGCAATTAAATTGCCTATTTATTTCTAATGTATTGTACACTCTGTAATAGCATCTCTATTGGTGAGTTCCCTTTGTATTTTGTAATGTAATGCAATGGCGTTCGGTTATTTGTAATTGCCCAGGTCGTTTTGGGGCCACTGTATGTCTTGTGGAGCCGCTGAGCAGCGTCCGGAAGAGTCGAGGTATGGGAAGATTACAGCAGTCCAGCTGACCGCAGTGAGACGGTGATCGTCCAGCTCACATATGCTGTCTGTCTCTCGCTCTGCTGCTTCTTTATTGGTGGAAATCACTTGGTCATGCAGCCAGAGATTGCTGGTGATGAGAGAAGTGGACATGTGCTTGAAATGGATCTTATTAAGTGAAGAACAGAGATGAGTAATGCAGGAAGCTCAGATTATTTTACTGCCTTCTCGAAGCATCTGTCAATGCAAAGTTGGAAATCTTAACGCTCAGTGCTTTGCGAATGTACCACCCAACAGACGTCTCTGATCCCTGCAGGCCCGGTTCTATAGAGCTCCGGAGGTTGACATCACGCAATATAAATTCCGTCATTTTGGCAGGCCATCAGGAGAGCGCAAGAGCGGCTGTCGCATCGGTATCGATAGTGGTTGAACAATAATTTAAAGCCAGATCGTTTAGACCTTACAAACCTTACTGTTTCAACATGGTGGACAGCTGTTGTGCGCCAGGACGCCAGAACAGGCGGGGAAAGCAAAGGGGAAATCATTTCATCGTAAATGTTTCACTGCAATAAAACGTGCAAACCAACACAACAAAACAACAGATGGTTGTATTATTATTATTATTATTATTATTATTATTATTAAGTCTTTTATCTCAGTATTCCTAATGAGTGTAGTAGAAGGATTTTTATGTTTAATAGTAACCCTAAAATGACACGAAAGAGTTTAAAATGTGTAAAATAACGAGCTGATATAGGGTATATAAGGATTTTCAGAATACACAATATAAAACAGTTTTTCACACACTTTCCCAATTATTGATTATTTCAAGGGCAAAGAATGGCACCTCATTTGCATATTTTCATGTTTGGGAACAATTTGGGATTAAACGGGATAAGATTTCATGACATTTATGATGTCTGCTGTCTGCTGGCTACGTTACCTACAAACAAAGACAGTGAGGGTTGATTACGTTATCTAACAACACAGCTGACTTACCCCTCCAATAACGACGAAGCAGGTTTTAGCTGGAAGTCTACAGCGTTTAATATTCATCACAAATTTAGATTGCGTCCATTTGTACCCCTCCAGGCTTTTGTAGGCTTTTAAAGAGTTGATGAGGCAGCTGTAGATATCAGGAAAGGAAAGCTATCCATTCCTTTATTGATACACGTTAGAAGCATTATAGTGATATGTTATATTTAATAAGTTTTGTTATGTACAGATCTGTTTTTTAATTAAAGTGCGCAGTGAACTCTGTTGCCTTTAAACTCATTCTGGCACCATCCATTTTCATATTCGGCTGTCCCTGCCTGCCAGCATGGTGGTGTAAACAGAATGGGTCACGTGACGTCCGGAGCTCTATGGGGGTGGCAGAGGGTGCTAAGCATATTGAAGAAACAGATTTGGCAAATGCTCCAGTGAGTTTTTGTGTTTACGCTCTGGAAAGCATCAAAGGTTTCTATTTACAACATGTTTTTACAGTGTTGGACAGTGTAGTCAATCACAGACATGTCTGTAGATCTCTTGAACGTAATCCTCAATCAGAGGTTTTTAAGTCAGAATCCACCCATCCCTCAAAACGCTAGAGTATTTGTTTAGAGCTGAGTTCTACACACTTGAGAATCCTCTCAAGCAAAGTGTAGACATGTAAATAAGAGATACATTGATTAAGACAGAACTTTGTGAGGTAGCGATGGACTAAGTTGAGTGACGGCTTTTATTAGTGATTTATAAGGAGAGTGGGAATAAAAGTTTTGTTTTTCATGTTGCTAAAGTGGACCAACAGCTCCACACACGCTCCACACACGCTCCACACACACTCCGTACACGCTCCGTACACGCTCCACACACGCTCCACACACGCTCCACACACGCTCCATACACGCGTAAATGAGGCAATCACTCTCGAAATTGCAACGATTGACATAAGTTGTGTCCCAAATGTCACAATATGCACTATAAGGCTGTAACAGTTGATTATTTTGGTTTGATTAATCTATTGATTATTTTTACGATTAGTCGATTAATTGATCCATTATTTCAACATTTAATCGGATTATTTTCTGACTAGTCAATTAATCCTTTAGTTAACCAACCAATTAATAACCGTGACTTCTGCCATTAATCTTTCAACATTTTATTCAAACATTTTGCCTTAAAATACAAATTCTAAAAAATACCAACATATAAAAAAAGCGCCAAGAATCAAAAGGCATCTATCAGTAGTACAAATGTTACAGTCACTGTTTGATTGACAGCAAGCTGTAAGTCTTGAAATGTTTCGTTCATTAAGCAGTTTAAAGTATCTGCTCGAATACCCCTCTGTGTGAACGAACAGCCATATTCAGCAACCGTATCAAAAATGGCGATGTTCATAAAAACCGGGAAGTTTGATCGTAATTGACAGCATGTTATTAAATAATCGAGACAATATATGACTATAAATAATTTTGAGACAAAAACGTCTGACCGTACATGAACCATCAGGAATCACTTGTGTTTTTGGTTAGACGTAAACATAATCCGTACATATCAAAGATCTGTAACAAAGCAGTAAAATTAAACAGTAAAAGTTTTTTTACTCTCATAAGTGTGTTGCACCGTTCCTGTCTGATCCAATATCAAAGGCACAGCATCGTTTTTTAATTTCAGGCTCTCAGCAAATCCAGTGCAGCTACTGTGTTTTTCCACAAACTGGCACTGCACAACATTTCGCACTATTCAAAGGCAAGTTCATTGCTTAGACATGACGCTAACACTGGGTTGAGAAACTTATTTACCTACTACTAATTGTCGTGCTCGAATCAATGGGCGGGACTATTGAACTTTAGGGTTTGTGATGTTGCCAACCCAGGAAGAAGCTCGTTGTAGTCCCTACCAGCTGTTGGTTGCGATTTCTTTAAAAGAAAATATCTCCCTCTGCATTGAACTTTGAGCGTCGTAACTTTGCAGATGTAGTTTTAACAGCAACATCACACACCAACTAAAGTTAAAAGAGTGAAATCATAATCAAGGATTCAAGCAGCACTGCCATACTAGCACTTAGCATCTGCTCTAGAGTTTTGTTTTGTGTCAAACATGACGGGATTAACGTAAACAGTGCGACGCGCCAACACATTCCACGCAATTCAACGTATTTTTTTCGTAATCTATTACAACTACTCGTCGTTCCAGCTCTAATAAACGATGTACTTGAGCCGTGCCGTCAGAAACGCTGCACAGCGTCCAACATTACACACGGCATCATCCACGCATTTAAAGTGCACTTTTTCTTTTTGGAATCTTCCGTGTAAACACACTTGTCACACTATTTATACGGCGGAATGGCATAAAATAGAGCACAAATATGTACATTAGGATGCATAACCAAAGCAGTGGATGGGACAAAAATATGATTTCAAAATAGAATGAATATGCAGATTAAAAGAATCATAGAAAAAAAAAATGCTGTTACTGTATTTGTAAAAGCTATTCCACGTCTACTTTTACTTTAGGCCTTGGAAAATGGTTGTGAATACCCGTGATGTGACATGTCGCTCTTGAATTAGTCTGTGTGGTCATTGTCGAACACTGGCTTCATAACCCGCTCTTTCTCTGGTGCTATCAGTGGTTTCGTGGGTCTGGTGGGCGGGTTCTCCTCACATTACTGCTTCTTTCCCATGTGATGCATAAAATGAATAGGAGTGTGTTTGTTATTTACCTCCTGGAGCAGTCGGACCGCGTCTCCAGAGCGCTTCACCTCACACAAGACCCGCCTGTCAGAGGTGAAGTAAAATGAGAAATGTGTGAGCATTCTCTACAAGTTTCATGTGAGTAATGGCTGTTTGATTTGGGAGCGTTTGCTGAAGGATCTTCTGTTTGTTGATTGGAATTTCAGAGGAGGCGCTCACTCACTCCCAGCACTCCACTGACCTGCTGCAGTTCGCTCACATATGGCTGTAAAAGGGCAGACTTGGAGAGAGAGAGAACTACCATCTGGTAGTTCTTAAAACCTCTGGAATGCTTTTGCTTTAGTAACACAACTAAACAAGCCATTCCTGCCAAGCCGTGAAGCCCCTCCCCAACACACACTCGCACTCCGTCACACTCGTTTCCATCAGGACTGTGGAAAATTCAGGGAGTGTGAGGCGTCCTGCCATAATGCTTTAAGTCGTGCAAGAATTTCAATAAAAAGTCAGTTAATGGCAAAACTGTCTGCACCAATCACTGGCGATTGCTCAGATATGCTTGATTCTGTGAGCAAAAATTATACTTATATTTATTGGAGAGATCTTCTCAGGGTTTCTTTAGATCGCTGTTCCGCTTCGACATCTAATGTCGCTGTTTAGGGCCTGTGATTTGGTGTGGAAAATGTGGGATGAATAGCGAAGTCAAGTCATAAAAACGGAATTTACTGTATGGAATGTCACGGAATGTATCAAGTTTTGGATGAACAAATAAAAAGTAGGGCTGCACACTTAATAACATCACAATATACTGTCTGAATATTAAAGGAAGAGTTCACTTCACAAATAAAATGTCCTGATAATTCACTCTCCTCCATGTCTTTCTTTCTTCAGTGGAAAAGAAATGAAGAGGAACTCATTCCAGGATTGTTCTCCATATAGTGGACTTCACTGGGGTTCAACGGGTTGAAGGTCCAAATGTCAGTTTCAGTGCAGCTTCAAAGATCTACATGATCCCAGACGAGTCTTATCTAGAGAAACCATCGGTCAATAAAGATTATATACTTTTTAACCACAAATGCTCGTCTTGCACTGCTCTCCAGTGGGTCATGCGTGACGTAGGAGGAAGTACCGATCCAGTGTTTACAAGGCGACCGTGCAAAGACAAAGTCAAACGTTGTCAGATGATTTTGAAGATGGAGGAGAAAATGAAATGGAGTTTTTCGCCCTACCTTGGTACGTCCACCTATGTGACCTTTCCAGCGTGATGACGTGATGTGTGGAGCATCAGAGCAGTGCAAGATGAGCATTTGTGGTTAAAAAGTATATAATGTTTATTTTTTGTATAAAATGTGCGATGGTTTCTCTAGATCAGGCTCTTATTCCTCGTCTGGATCATGTAGATCTTTGAAGCTGCACTGAAACTGACATTTGGACCTTCAACCCGTTGAACCCCAGTGAAGTCCACTATATGGAGAACAATCCTGGAATGAGTTCCTCTTCATTTCTTTTCCACTGAAGAAAGAAAGACATGAACATCTTGGACGACACGGAGGAGAGTGAATGATCAGGACATTTTAATTCTGAAGTGAACTAATGTTTTAAAGCACAAAAAGACTGTTATTTAAATAACACGAATTCTTCATGTTTTGTTCTGTCTAGAATAATAATATTTTTTACAGTAAACAGTAAAACTTCTGTTTATTTACCAAAATTATTTATTTGTTACGTTTTCATAAACTTTTTCATTAAAAGATTAATTTAATTGTTAATGTTTTATGCCTTAATTTAGATAATGTAACTTGTTAACTTGTTTTAAATCATAAATCCTGAAAAAAATAAAACGGACAATACAGAATTTCTGAAAAAAATTAACCGTTTCATAGGTCCTTTATTATTGTAAAAATTTTAATAAATTACATTTTATGAATTCATTTTAATAAAAATTAGACTTAAAATTAATTAATTATTGTTGTTGTAGTATTGTTTAATGATTTCAATTATTTAGACATGCTTTTTTATGACTAAAATATTTTGACCATTAAAACAGAAAAAAAAAATGCTAGCCAAAAAAATTCAAACGGAACAAACTGAGTTATAAAATGGACTTTGTGAAAAAAATAAAATAGATTTCATAGCCTGTTGGACAGACATGTTTTTGTTCTCCTTGGGCATAATTTGAGGTCGGTTGGGAAGTGTCATTTGTGTGAATTAATTAACCCTGCAGCACGTGCCGATTCACACATACGAAAGATGAAGCATGACATTCACTGGAGGGTGAATTATTGCCAGTTAAAATAATTCACTATTTTATTCATTCAGACATGCTGTAATACAGGCTTGTTTTAAAAATACGTTTTCATTTAGACTTCAGACGTATTATTGAGTATGTTTCTAAGTCTCCATTACCGTCCCTGGTCTTTATCCTGTTGAAATGGCCCTTAGAGTCTGAGACTTCTTCTGTCTTGAGTGAGGTTTAGTGATGAATACACCTTTAATTACAACAAGTGCCTCTTCTACAGACATCCGGCATCCTGAGGAGCTCTCCTTACTGCGCAAACCCCGCGACCCCAAGAAGAAGAAGAAAAAGCTGGAGGAGGCAGAGGAGGAGGCACTGGAGCTGGAAGGACCGCTGCTCACTCCTGGATCAGGTACGTCTCACATGATCATGATGCCGGCCATGTGTCGTTGGGCTGTAAAGAATTCCTCTGCGAATGTCAATCTCTCGGTCACATCAGACACTCTATGAGGTTTATTTTTGGAAATGGTTGTTTTGTTCCAAAACCTAGTGAGCTGCCTACATACACCACATCACGGAACATAATTAGTCATTGGTTTTAATTCTAGTCCAGCCGCACTGCACATTCTGTATGTCTCACACCTTACTGAGATCATCATGTCTTTTGGAGAGAGCTTCATGAGTTAAGTGTGTCTGAAAGGTGAAAAATGCTGCCTCCACAGGCAGAATACAGAGGTGTGACGGCAACAAGGCACGTCCGAGTCAAATGATCGTCTCACACCAACCTTCAGCTGATCGATTATTTTTTTTTTTTTTTTTTTTTTTTTTTTGAAGGCAGCACAGACGTATCCTTCGCTGCCTCTGATATCCCACAATTCTGTGTCTTCGATTGTCTAATAACTGAGTTAAAAAATAAAATGGTGTCTGAAAGTTGCACTTCCACTTTTGCTTTTGGAATTTTTATTGAGAAATTAGTATTGTAGGAATTAAATAATCACTCAGTCATCATCAAAGCTCTCGCTGTTTTGCAGTAGATTGTTAGACCTTTATGCTGCCTTACGGCTGCTTCACACAGAATGAGTTTTTGCTGATAAAAATGTGATACGCAGGTCAGTCAAACAACAACAAAAAAAGGTTTAGAGATGCGTTAAAGTTATTTTAACTTGAGTGACGCATTTTCAAAATGTCGTGTCATGCACGAGACGCTAAAAAAGACACAAGTGCAGTGGTTAAAGGAGTGGTTGATTATGAGTTCACTTTCTAACTTCAGTTAGTGTGTAATGTTAGTGTTTGAGCAGAAACAACATCTGTAAAGTTACGACACTCAAAGCTCAATGCAAAAGGAGAGATTTTCTGATTAATTATCTGTTTAAGGACTACAACAAACGGCTGGTAGGAACTACAACATGCTTTTTCCCGGGTTGGTGACATCACTAACTATGATTTTACATAAACCCCACCCCTGAGAAAACACACCAAAAGCGGCGGGACCATGTTGTGCCGCTTTAGAGAAGAGGAAGAGTTGTTGTAGTCGAGTGTTGTTGATGCCGTCATTTTACGCCGGACTGCTTCACAAACGAGGGTCGATTCAAGGAAAAAGATGAACGTGACGACACATGCTAGTGATGAGTTGATCAACTCCACAGCAAACGTCACGTCTAAAAGTTGAACTTCTTCCTGAGTCTCTCCATCAGTTTGAACACTTTCCTCATTTTGTCTGCGTGAGATTCTCCAGCTTTGTTGTTGTTGAGCTGTTAAAGCTCCGCCCTCTTCTGGAGCAGCAGCTCATTTGCATTTAAAGGGACACACACAAAAACGGCGTGTTTGTGTTTGACTAGCTCTAATAAATGATCTGTGGGGGATTTTGAGTTACATCTTGTGAAGCGCATTATAGGTCCCCTTTAAAGACGTCTGTTTAGCGTGTATTTACATTGAAAAATAATGGAAGCAGTGCAGTGGAATGGAAAAACGAGTTCTGTGTGGACAGCCCCTAAGAAGTGTCTCCGAAATCAGTTTTATGAGGTTCTTATACAAACACTGCCTGAAGTCACTGTCTGATGGGGCAGAGAGGCAACAGTGTGTCAGATCACAGATGTAGGGCCCTTTTATCTTTTCCCAAACTTCCTTATTTTTTCAAACATCTTCGTTTTCCTTGGTTTTTCTTGACTCTGTTTTAATGGGTAACTTCATTTTTTATAATCAAAAAGTATGTCTACCCAATTGAATTAATAAAACGGACAATTTTTTGATTGTTTTTGATTAAATCATAAATCAGGAAAATTAAAACGGCATTGCAGAAACCCTTAAGATGTGCAAATGTCCAGTGTTATGGGTTCCCTAAAACAATAGTCATAAGTGGCCAAGCAACTCCACCATAATAGCTCTCCTCCCTTCAACAAGCCACACAACTTGAGGCATCGTTCATATCCGTAGCACAAACACTGCAGGTGGGGTTACGTGCTGAAGTACTCGGGGTTCGTTTGAATCGCAAACCCAAGTTATGAGCAGTAGTAAGTGATGGTTTACTTAAGCGACTCTGATCGTCATGTCACAATGCGTCGCTTGTTTGATGGTTTGGAACCCATGAAGTTCCATAATGGTGCGTGTGGTTGAAGAGCAGGAAAACAAAAGGGTCGTTATGTTGAAATAGTGCTGAAATGTGTGGGTTGAGAGCAGCATATCATTTGCAGGCCTACTGCTCTCGCTCTAACTCCAGAGCATGAATGGTTCAGATTCCGCACATATTTGGTCACTCTGCCATTTTGAAACGGAGCAGTCCGCTACATCGTTGAGTTCCCCACACATGATGCGCTAAAATCCATTTAAGATGCACAGACTCCATCTCCTCAGGTCTAAATGAATAGGCTCTATTGTCTCGAGGACCCCGTGCGGTGCATCCCCCAATACGCTTGTGTAGGCTCTGTTCTCCTCTCGTTTCTTCATTACTACCATGCAACCTTACGATGACCCTCATTAAATTAGTGCGGGAGTCCCGATGTTTAGGGGCTATAAAGACTGCACAGAGCCTCTTTTAGGAAAGAGAAATTGGAACAGGAGCTGCTATGAGCCATTTGGGCCCACAACAGGAAATGAGCCGAAGACCTGCCGCTTGATGCCCTCTCAGAGGGACTGAAGTCAGAGTCGCTGCGATAAGAATTGCTTTGATAATGGCATGAGCAGCACAAGTATTTTTTTTTTCCCTTTCCCTTCCTCTACGAATCTTCAGCCGACACAATCTGCTCTGGAAGTGAACTTTCTTCAGTGCTACTGTTGGAGAACATTGGTGTCCCATATGCCAGTCATTTTGGAATATTATTCCAGTAATATGTAACAGCAAGTCATCATATTAGAATGATTTCTGAAGGATCATGTGATACTGGAGACTGGAGTAATGATGCTGAAAATTCAGCTTCACATCACACGAATAAATTACATTTAAAAAATATTAAAATAGTTCTTTTAAATTGTAAAAAATGTCACAAAGTTGCCGTTTTTACTGTATTTTTGATCAAATAAATGCAGCGTTGGTGAGCATCTTTCTTTCTTTTTTAGTTCTTTTCTTTTTGAAACTGTTGTTACATCTAATGTCTTGTCTCGTTTTGCATGTTAACACTTTCCTTTCCTCCAAGCTGTTAATCTCTTTAATATATCCTTTCATTCCTCCTCTTTCTCTCTTTATGTTTTCTTTTCTATATTTCCTCCCATTTCTCAAGCCTCTGAGATACTTTACATTGGACCGGTAAAAGGTAAGGTTCACTGTTTTTCTGACTTCCTGCATTGCTTCCTTCACCTCCTCTCACCACAGCTGGAGCAGTCACATGACCACTGCAGAAATCCCTGGCTCTGGTCACCTGACTCTCTGCTTCAGTGACATCTCAGCTGATGAGGGTCATGAGATGAGCTTTGCCCAAACAGTGCATTCCCTTACATTCGCTTATCGGTTCACAGTTTGGCTTGTTTCAATGGTCTCACTTTGTCCTAAAATCTATATGAAATTAGAGATAAAAGATTGAAAGATCAGGTCAACGAGCTACACTAAACCATAGGGACACTCAGGTCAGGATTTTTTTTTAGCTAATTTGATTAATCCGCCAATACTGATATTGATTATTGAAGCTTTCATCAGGAGCTCGTCATAACTGGTTATAACAACAAACAGGCTTACACAAAATGTTATCCATATTAGGATACATTGGAACACGGCTGTTCCCTGTGGAGCTTTACTGAGAAAAACACCCTCATGTGAGAAGAGAGTGGAGGAAGAGCATGTGTTTGAACTGAACAGGTTTTAATGCATTCCTGCTACACGCTCTTTCATTGGAGCGTTTGAAAGGAAATACCAGAGCTTGCAAGGCAGCAAAAAATATTGGTAAAGTCAAATGACTCTGTGACTGATAGTAAAATAAAGCACCGATCACAAATTCAGTATGCAAGTAAGTGCAAGAAACACTCAGTATGCAAATCAGATTGAACACCTAAATCCGCCGTCACATTAGACTGTCTATGGACACTGCAACGGTCATGATATGGTGTCACACCCACAACATATAGAATTTGTCCAAAATGTATTTGATTTACTGCAATTTTGCTGATCTTTAAAGCTGCAGTCTGTAACTTTTTTTGGTTAAAAATGACCCAAAATGAATTTTTGAGCAAGTACATAACCAGCCCAAACCCAACCTTAGCCTGATTCACAACGATAAGCTTGTAATGTGTTCTGATTCTAGTGGTTCTGGTGGGTTTCTGCGGGAAATTTGAGCGTGCAGCCGTTCATCTTTCATTATTGCATCCCAGCTAGTCGGCCATATGATCATTATAGCCTTTTCTTACAGCAGCTGGAATAATGAAACATCATTTTGATGGCGGATTGTATGCTGTGATAAATTATCGTTACAGATTACACTGTACAGAAATGAAATCCTCAGGTAACTCTAAAACACACTAAAAACACAGTCAATCAATGCTGATGTCGTTAACATTAAGAGTTTGAGAACAAACTACAACAATAATAATAATTTGCACAGTTTGACGTTAGATTTAATCACCGTTGTGATTTATTGCTCTTGTTCTCAGTTGGTCAGAACAGAAGTGGCAGACATGTTACTAGTTCAGGTGACATTTTCTGGTGAAAATGATTATTTTGGTCACACTTCCAAGACTCCGAAGTACAGCATCCGCACCGACGTGTGACTGACGGCGAACATCAGATTCATCCGCGCTGAGGAGCCGTGCCGATGCACAACCCACGTAAAGATGATGACGCCACAAATAACTGCAATTGCAGGTTTCAAACAGAGATGGCGACAAACGTACAGACTGCAGCTTTAAAGATTGCATTCTTTTACTTCTGCTAAGAGGTCACAACTGTCCAAATTTGAACTTTGGAACTAAATATGCATGAGCTTGTGTTTCCGGTCTCCCACACTGGTATGTGTAGGAATGGAATTCACTGGAATGAAAAGTGCAGGTTTCATTGGTGCTGAATCTCCAAAGCTACAGAAAAAGAAATGCTATTTTCTTTAGGCGTGACGTGAAAATTAAAAATTTGGCACAATGCAACTTGTATCTGTCCTGTGGGCTGCATGCAAAAACAAGTGACCAGTGATGTTGGATTCTCAAGCAAACTCTTATTTGATGAATGCGATCTGGCCTGCTTTTTCTGTAAAACTGAATGGTGATGTGGCGTTAGTTGCGCATTCAACTGAAGCCGGCATATACATTCAGCTTTTTCTGCTGTATCTTTACGACTTAAAGCAAAACTTATTTTATCTTAAAATTCTTCAAGCATAAAGTTCATCAAAAACAAAAATAAAGCTGAAATTTCCCACGGAACAAAATATGAACCGAATCTGCTGCCTTGCAAACAGATGATTAGCAAAACAGTTTGACCACTTCGCACTCCGTTGTGTTGTACGTGCCTACAGACATGACTCTGAGCTGAAGCTTCAGTGTGATGTGTGTTTGTGGATTGGGAGTTATTTGAGCATTCCTAAACAGAGTCGAGTAAACATCCTAACGTTGCTGATGGCCAGCTCAGTTCTTTGATGGGAGTGGAAACCCCTCCAGTGACTTTCCTCTGAGTTTCTGAGAAAGGCTGCGAGCCCTCCCTCTCGTCTCCTCCAGCCCTCTCTCTTTTCTCATGACCTCTGTCACCCCACAAGCACTTCCTGTCCCTCTACATGACTGTGGCCCCCCACCGCCACATTAGTGGTTTTGCTTGAACGCTTCTGTTTTACTCACTCTGTGATCGGTCACTTGAGCGGTTAGAGAAGAATGTGTTGTGTAACCGTGATTTGTCTGATTTATGACCGTAAACAAGTTTAAAGATGAGGAATGATGGTGTCTTCCCATAAAATTGCATCTTTGCACAACCTGATTTTGGAGATCGGTTTTGTGTAGGTCGCCAGTTTAAAAGGATTCAAATGGAATACATTTTAAATCTTAAATTTGCTGAATTCACATTTCACATTTTTCTTTTCTAAATGTAATGCATTCATTTCCTCTTTTAAAGAGAAATGGAAAATTAAAAAGGTGTTTTAGTGAACCCGCGGCTTAGATGATAGTTCTGCTTCACAAAAAGTTCCATCTTATGATGCCTTTCTCCATCAATTTATTTTAAGTTATTAAATGTGTTAATCGACTAATACAGTAAAAGGCTTTGTGATCTGTTCATCAAAGCTTTTAACTTTGATATTCCTAGTATTTTGTAGCGTTTACAAACCTTTTCTTGCTTATTTGTAATGCTTTGATTATACATAAACTGACAAATCTCACATTAAGTGCAGCTGTGATTATATTCACAATATACCACGGCCTCTTATACCTATTATATAAGGTTGCTACATAGTACGCATATATTAAGGACATTGTTGTATTAATCTTGTTCATTTAAATTAGTTGGACATACACTGGTGAAGATATGATACAATATCAAGTATTTTTGTACTTCTAGAATGCTGTATTAACCAGTTAACACCCAGAAGTCTCCATTTAATAACCACCTGGACCAGTCTGAGCTCTTGGGGCGATATTGCTCCAGTGTAGGCTAGAACGGGGTGTTTAAAGAATGACGCTGCACTAATGTCCTGAATGTGATGATGATAACAGCTGAGACCCAGCTGAATCTCGTAGAGATGTCGGTCACCTGCCGGACCCCTCATGCTGCTGGTTCTGCTGGCTGCTGTTTGTGCACTCGCAAAGTTGAATTGTGTGTTTTAGTGTGTTCTGCATGCAGCCTCGATCACATGTGCAGTCATGTGAATTGTGTGAAGAACAGTTTAATGTTGTTTGAGTTGATCTTCAGTCACTGGATTTGGTTACACACATCTAGCCAGGAGTGGGCGGTATGACAAAATCTTAAATAATTATTGTGCCAAAAATCGTTATAATTGCCAAAAAAAAAATATAAAACAAAATTTGAATTGGGTTAACAATGTAAAAATGAGATTTAATATTATAATCTGCAATTATTTATCTTCTTATTCCAAATATAATGATAAATAAGACATAAGAGGCAAACCAAAAAATATTATGCAGTGTAGAAATATTATAAAGGACTTGAGCTGAAAACAAAACACTCAAATATGAAGACAATATATGCACACTTTTTAATATAAATGAACCCTTTTGACTATGATGATACGTTTCCATCTTTAATATAAGTCTACGCTGTAAACCCGAATAAGTTGGCACAACTCAAAAATTTTAAGTTAAATTCAAAGTTTAAAAATGGCATTTTATATTTTGTGCTCATACATTTTAATTATTCATGCCTTTCAATGTTTGAGTACACTAATTCATACATTTAACTTGAAATTATCATGTAACCTCAATGTTAAGCTTTAACTTGGCTAGCTATAACAAGCTAACTTGTTAATTTACTATATGGTGTAGCACTTGCTGAATGAGTACAGGAATATTACTACTAAATCTCCCACTTAACATTCATCTTGCAAAAAAAACAAAACAAACAAACATTATATAACACTTAATTTGAGCATTTACTCTGCCTTTTGAGTGCCATGGACAAAGCATGCTGGGAAATAGAAATCCCAGCCCAGTTTCAGTTAAACTTAAGTTTGTCTAAATGAAAAGAAATGAGTTCATAAAACTCAAAACAATGAAACATTTGTTTATTAAAATATATCAGTTCTGTGAACTTGAAAGAAAAGGAAAGTGCTAAATACTCATAAAAGTTCATTTAACTGAACTAATTTGTTTAATTTAAGTTTGTCTTACTCAAACCAATTAATTATTTTGAGCGGTAGGGTTTACAGTGTAGATTCTACATATATATATATGCGTCATTCCGCCCTCCGTTTGGCTTTTCATGAGAATGGGGTGCCGCCCGTTTTAGGCATTTACTGACGGACGTGTTTGATTTCAGGGAGCATCTATTCTAGTCCTGGACTTTACAGCAAGACCATGACGCCTACATATGACTCTCGGGACGGCAGCCCTCTCTCCCCCACCTCAGCATGGTTTGGAGACAGTCCGCTGTCCGAAGGCAATCCCGGCATCCTCGCTGTCAGCCAGCCCATCACCTCACCAGACATTTTGGTCAAGATGTACAAACCACAGTCCCTCCTGGACAAGGCCAAGATCAACCAGGGGTAAGTTGGGACAGATCTGATCTGTAGAGACACTGTAATTGAGGAAAGGTTTCATTTGTGTTCCTCTGAATGTCTTCGTGAAGGTGGCTGGACTCCTCCAGATCACTGATGGAACAGGATGTGAAGGAGAACGAGGTTCTTCTGCTCCGGTTCAAGTATCACAGCTTCTTTGACCTCAACCCCAAGGTCAGTGTGTTCTACGCTTTAGCACATGTTTGAAAACTTCAACATTGTTATCATGCTTATTTTAGTGTAATGCCAGTAACGTGACACTGACTGAACAAACCGTGAACACTACCGATTTGTTTTTTTCTGTTTTTTATGATACCAGTGCCAAATCGATCATTTTAAAATGGTACCGGTGCCTGAACTCATACTTAAGAAAAGAGCCACAAAACAACAGTGGATGACATTAGGGACTTTCGTACCAAATAGTTTCTAGGAACTCAGTTATAGGAAGTAGCCACTAGGATAGTTCCCCGGGAACTACTTTCTCCCCCGGGTCATGTTCCTGGTTGCATTTAAATCGGAACTCTGAAGCGGCCGACAGCGGCGTCTTTAAGCGTGGCATTTACAAACGCTACAAACCGGTGGATGGAGGATGCTGTGGTTACTGTGTTTCATGGGTTTCGTGATAACGGAGATGGAATGTGAGGTCATAATTTATGCGATTGAAAGGGCAAAAAGTGATAATCTCCGATGACAACTTTCAGTATTACATATCATCGAGGCGGAGAAAAGAACTCAACCCTTCAGTCAACAAGTACATGCCGTTATCGCCGTTATCCATGTTCGTGAAGTAAATATGTTTACACAGCTTTTTAAAAGTGCCGGTGTTTGACATGCGTTTGACCAATCAAAACGTCACTGATAGTTCCTATAGTGCTGGTTTAGACTCTTCGCTGAAGTAGGAGCTAATTTAATTCCCCCAAAAGGAGTTCCTAGTACTAAAATCGTTCCTGCGGTGCGAACACGGCAAAATCCTGTTACTTCAGCCAATAGTTCTAGGAACTATGAAAAGGCATGACACAGCATGTGTTGTCGATTTTATTTATTTTCCTTTTTTATTCAAAACATTCACAAACTTGTTAAATACGTCATCAACTACCTGATATTCCCATGTGTTTTGTCATCTAAAAACCTTTATAATGATCATGTTAGCTGATCTATAGAGCGCCCTGTTAGTTTGCACCGCAATTCAGAGAGTCGTATCTACTGAAAATACGTAAATACTGAAAGTAAGTGACCGGTGAACTAGGAGAATAACAGAGTAAACTATATAATTACCCAATACAATGTTTATCTGATAAAACACGTAGTTAAATTATAATTGAAATGATTATTGTTGCAGCTTCCATAGACATCATTGTGTATTTAACAAACTATAAATGTTTTTGTTATTTTTTTATAAATGTTTTGCTAGTGTATTTAAATGTCTGAAGCTTAAAATAAACATTATGTGGTTGAAAACACTGAATAGTTGACGAGCGCTGACTGACTGCGTCCGTCTCTGGCTCCAGCCAAACCGCTATAGCACGTTTGAATTTCAGTTGATCACATCATTTCAGGCATTTAAGCGGCACCGAAATCTGCGTTCTGATTCGGTCCGGTCATATAGGTACTGGTACCATATTGGCACCGGGTTTCGGTACCCAACCCTAGCTGTTACTTGACTATGAAATCATACTTAAATGGTTAGTTTACCAAAAATGAAAATTCTGTCGTCATTTACTCATCCTCATGTCATTCCAAACCCATAAGACTAACACACACCATGAATGAAGACACTTTTAATGAAATCCGAGAGATTTCTGTCCCTCCAATGGAAGTCTCTTCACCCAAAACGTTCAAAAAAAGATCCATAAATAAATCCATTTGAATTGAGTGCTTTAATCCAAGTCTTCAGAATCGCTTGATGTACATGGTGAATAATTTAGGCTTTTGTTCACATGTATGTGCTGTTGTGTTTCCTGAATAGAGAATGTGATAAGGTGCCGTGTTTTTAACGCTCTCCTGACCCCTGCAGTATGATGCCATCAGGGTGAACCAGCTGTACGAACAGGCCAAGTGGGCCATCTTACTGGAGGAAATCGAATGCACCGAGGAAGAGATGATGATGTTCGCCGCCCTGCAGGTACGTGCCCGTCAGAGCCATGGCAGAATTTATGTGAACGTGCCGGATTGAGTCTGTCAGGATTGCTGCGTAAGCCCGGTATTTGACAGTCTGCAGTCTTCACTCAGGTCCTCTTGCGCTGTTAATGAATTGGATGGGCTCTGTGCCTGACTGCGTAGCATCTGCAGTGTGCAAACGTTTGGCTGCTGCTGCCACATTTGTACAGTGCTGCGTTTGTTTTCACTGGCCCTTTGGCCAACGATGACCCTGCTATTTCAGACCCTCATAAATGTTGAGTGACAACACCTCAGGACGCCTCACTGTCTTCACATCATGTAAATATAGAGTGGGTGTCTGTTACGGGGAGGTGGGACATGGAAGACCACCCAGGGTCTCCAGCAGCCTGATGTACTAAGGAGGTGTTGGTTTCTCCAGCAGGGGTTTCTGGAGATATATCAGTGGTGTCGACTTTCTCTGTTTATGTACTGAGAGTTTAAATTAGTCAGGTCTGTCCCTCCCCATCAGTCCACGCCGCGTTGTGTCAGTGGATATGAGATTGGCTTTGCCTCTGATCCGTGTCTCTGGGTAGAAGAGCTCATCAACATCAGACATCAGCAGGTCTAAGTTTAGCTAACATTATAGCGAGTCTGTTAACTATGGAGAGAAATCCGTGTGTCATTGACTTACTAACCACTCTCATCCGAGCAGATGAAAATGTCTTAAAGCCTCCATTTTGAAAGTGGAGCTGTCATCAGGACGTATCTGTGAAATGTTCTTCTGTAGTCCAGCTGTTCACTGTAGTATCATGGGGATCGTTTGAAAGCTAATTTTAATTATAAGAATGAAGTCACGGGCTTTATCTCATACAGGAAATAAAGTGGTTGCTTCACCTTCAAAAAATGCTGTTTGTTCATCTGAGGAGGTCAAAGCAGGATTATTATTGCAAAATTAATAAAAACATTTCTGTTAATTAGAATGAAGCTGAAATAAAAGTATTAGTTATCATATATTCATTCACTTCACATATTAGTTATAAACTGAAAATTAGGCATGTTGTCTTGGCATTAAACTGAAATGAAAGTTGAAGCACTAAAATCATTACCTGGAAATAAATAAAAACTATAACTAAAACTGAAATAAAAATAAATTGAACATAAATTGCAATATTTAAAAATAAATAAACAAACTAATAAAATGACAAGCACATAATGAAATGGCTAAAAATATATATTTAAAAAATTCAAAATATGTATAATAAAACTAAAATAAAAACTTAAATAAGTATTGTATTAGCGGTTTTATTTTCCATTTATTTTGAAAGCTATGATTTTTTCAGCTTGTGTCAATGCAATTTAAAACCAAATAATTTCAAAACAAATATGAAATAAATGTTAATTTATTAATGCATAGCATTTATAAAACCTAAAAAATATTTGGACATTTAACACAAACATTTTAGTGACAAATTCACTTTGATTTAATTGGAAAAATCACCAATAACAGTGTTACTGTGTTTACGAAATTGTCCAGTAAAAGTGTTACTGTGTAAAAAAAATCATTTAGTTTCTGTGTAAAAAAAAAAATCATCTAGTAATTGTTACTGTGTAAAACAAAAAAAAAATCCAGTAAAAGTGTTACCGTGTACAAAAAAAACATCCAGTGTTACTTTGTTAAAAAATATTATCTGGTAACAGTGTTACTGTGTAAAAACGTCATCCAGCAACAGTGTTACTGTGTAAAAACATCATCCAGTTACAGTGTTACTGTGTAAAGACGTCATCCGGTAACAGTGTTACTGTGTAAAAACGTCATCCAGTCACAGTGTTACTGTGTAAAAACGTCATCCAGTAACAGTGTTACTGTGTAAAGACGTCATCCAGTCACAGTGTTACTGTGTAAAAACATCATCCAGTTACAGTGTTACTGTGTAAAAACATCATCCAGTTACAGTGTTACTGTGTAAAAACGTCATCCAGTAACAGTGTTACTGTGTAAAGACGTCATCCGGTAACATGGTTACTGTGTAAAAACGTCATCCAGTCACAGTGTTACTGTGTAAAAACGTCATCCAGTAACAGTGTTACTGTATAAAGACGTCATCCAGTCACAGTGTTACTGTGTAAAAACGTCATCCAGTAACAGTGTTACTGTGTAAAGACGTCATCCAGTAACAGTGTTACTGTGTAAAAACATCATCCAGTCACAGTGTTACTGTGTAAAGACGTCATCTAGTAACAGTGTTACTGTGTAAAAACATCATCCAGTAACAGTGTTACTGTGTAAAAACGTCATCCAGTAACAGTGTTACTGTGTAAAAACGTCATCCAGTAACAGTGTTACTGTGTAAAAACGTCATCCTGTAACAGTGTTACTGTGTAAAGACGTCATCCTGTAACAGTGTTACTGTGTAAAGACATCATCCAGTAACAGTGTTACTGTGTAAAGACATCATCCTGTAACAGTGTTACTGTGTAAAAATGTCATCCAGTCACAGTGTTACTGTGTAAAAACATCATCCAGTAACAGTGTTACTGTGTAAAGACATCATCCTGTAACAGTGTTACTGTGTAAAAACGTCATCCAGTCACAGTGTTACTGTGTAAAGACATCATCCTGTAACAGTGTTACTGTGTAAAAACGTCATCCAGTCACAGTGTTACTGTGTAAAGACATCATCCTGTAACAGTGTTACTGTGTAAAGACATCATCCAGTAACAGTGTTACTGTGTAAAAATGTCATCCAGTAACAGTGTTACTGTGTAAAAACATCATCCAGTAACAGTGTTACTGTGTAAAAACGTCATCCAGCAACAGTGTTACTGTGTAAAAAAAATGGAACTGGGCTAAATTTTGCTCCATCTTGGAAGATCAAAGTAAATATTGCATTAGCTGTTTAATTTTCCATTTCCAAGTTTTGCAGTTTTTGTAGCCCTGAAATGTAGGTCATTGTGATTACAATTTAATATGTTTTAAAGTTTGCATGGGCAAATTTAGTTTTAAGTAGGAAACTTTATTATGTTGATTTGTTTTATTTGCAGTACCACATCAACAAGCTGTCCATCATGTCTTCAGACAATCACATGAACAACAGTGAGAAGGAGGTCGATGAGGTTGATGCAGCTCTCTCAGACCTGGAGATCACCCTAGAGGGAGGAAAGACGTCCAACACGCTGGTACTGAAGCTCTCCACCAAACTACACTGATATACGGCAGACACGCTTGCACACACCTATAGGCCTTTATCACACTTCTGCTTCGAAGGTAACTTCCTCTGTAGACCTTATCAATGTAGTGGCCATAGCTCGGGATCGGTATGAGTAATTGACGGATTGTCATCACAACACACCAAGCTCATTAATCAGGAATGATGGAAATGGTATCATGTCATTCCGACCCATGTTTCATCATCTAAAAGTGTATGTGCAATACTTCACATCTGACCACCTTAGTTAAAGAAATGCGAGAATGTAATACAAACAACATATCGCATTAAAGAGCATTAGAATTTGACAAGGTTATACATTACATGAAACATTAATTATGAGTAAAGACTGCTCAAATGAAACATTTGCATTACTTTACTTTCCAATATAACCTTCAAGTATTCAAGTAATTCAAATAAAGGAATATAATGTTGATTTATTCAGACATAACTGGTTTGGTCATATTAAACGAGTCGTGTCTTCCGTGTTTGAATGCAGTGATTGGATTGCAGTATATTGCAGATGAAATTGGAGTTTAATCATAACAGAAATTCCACAACTAAATAAATAAATAAATATTCTGGTTATTTTTCTTGCAGTAACTTAAACAATGTGCAGCTGTTCTTTAGTTTGTGACTATATGAGATCTAGAAGGTTTTGACATTGTTACTCCAACAACTTTATTTATAACTTTATTAATGCACTTTGTGTTCTCAGGGTGACATCACATCCATTCCTGAACTGGCCGACTACGTAAAAGTCTTCAAGTGAGTTGAAGTTGGAGAAATGTTGAGATTTATAAGGGAATAATCTCTCATCGAAGTCCTTCCCCTTTGATTGTGACTAACTTTTGCTTATATCTCAGACCAAAGAAACTCACTCTGAAAGGATACAAGCAGTACTGGTGCACGTTCAAAGACATCACCATCTCCTGCTACAAGAGCCGCGAGGAGGCCCACGGCACGCCGGCGCACCAGATGAACCTGAGAGGTGAGCGCTCGCTACAAACGTGTGTTTACTAGAGGTGTGAATCTTTTGGTACCTCAAATCGATTCTTGAGGTCACCATTCAATTAAAAATCTCGATTTTTGAATCAAATTTCGATTCGATATATGCATAATATATTTACTGTTCTGTGTTACAACACAGACTATTTTATTTTTGATATTAAAAATAGGAACAAAAAAGCAAATTACAAACAATAGGACAAAAAGAACAACAACAACAAAAAATACAAATGAAATTAACTAAGTTTTTCATGTACAGTAGCTTGGGTTTATTTAAGATGTAGTAAGGAATACTACAGAAATCGAATAATCAAATATAAAAATAAAACACTGTATGTATTAACTATAAATTAATTCATATTAGAGATAAAAAAGATTCATTGATGATTTTTTTTTCTTTATTAACATAAACAAAACAGGTGGCAACCGTTTTCAAGGCTGCTGTCCCTTTAAGAATGAATGCACAGATCTAATACACTGTTACACATCTGATTTTCTCCTTACTGCTTACATCAGTGTCGGACAGAACAGATTGTGTTTGCATGAATACTCCACACGATGTGCATTTTGACATAATTGTGTGTGCATTAGGGGTGTGTGATTATTGACAAAAAATTATATTTCGATATTTTCTAGGATTTTTCCGATAATGATAATCAGACAATATTTTGCATCATTCAAAAATGTTTTATTGTACTAGCTCTGGTAATGTAATTGTGACAACGTTTGTTATCTCTTTCCATCTGTCACTTTTTCTGTCATAAGGAACTTTCTTGCTAAATGATTCGGCCAGCGTTTGTAAACACACGTAAATAAACTAATGACTAATAAACACACGTGTAAGAAATCACATCATCTCACAGAAGGATGCTCAACTGTCGGTATAAAGTGAGTTTGGAGTAAAAACAAGTTATTAAATGGTGTCTTTTGTTGGACAAGATGTTGATAAATGCTTCTCATGTCGGGAAATATGGTTGATGCACGTTACTTTTTCAAATGTTCATTATACTCAGACTCGCAGTGCTTTTAGTGGGATTAGCATTTGGAGCCACACTTCATTGACAAGCTGTGCATAAAAAAAATCGCAGCCTTTGCGATTTCATATTAAGAATCGATAAAAAGCGAAGAAAGCGATAATCGCGTTCAAGTTCAATGTTATTTTTCGTGCAGCCCTAGCTCATATTCAGTGCGGTGGGTAGTTTGAAGATGGTGAAAGAGATATAATATGGATCATGTTTTGGAATTAAATCTAGCCTAGATTGTGAGGTTTGTGGTGATGGATATGTTCTCTCGCAGTTTCTTCACTCATTTTAACTAGCTGATTACGCGCACGCTATTAGAATTCGTGAACACTTCATGCAGCGTTTTGATTGGTTTCTAAAAAATGAGTGAAGTACTCGATAATATGATTTGTCTTATCGTTTAAACATCAATTAAGATATTATTGCACACGATATATATCGATATATATAAAAACATTTCATCGAAGATATATATCTCACACCCCTAGTGTGTTTTCGACCATGTAAGCGCAATAAGCTGTGGAAGAGAACTGAATTTGGGATCACATGCATCCGTCTTTCTGCTTCAGCTGTGTCCATCTGCGTAAGCACTGAGTCTTGAATAATAACACTCTAACGTGGCAATAAAGTACTGCGACGTTAAAGAAGTGTAACACTTTAGAAAATTGAAATTTTTGAATCGATGCAAAGAGGTAGGAGATGGAATAGAATTAGAATTTTTTCCCCCCGCCCCTATTGTTTTCCACAAATGCATTGTTTCTCATCTGCTGTTTCTCTGTAGGCTGTGAAGTCACACCAGATGTGAACATCTCCGGTCAGAAATTCAACATCAAGTTGCTAATTCCTGTAGCAGATGGTATGAATGAGATCTGGCTGCGGTGTGACACTGTGAGTGAGATTTCTGTTGAATGCCACACTTTATTATTGTAGAGTAAATCACCTCACATCTTCAGTTGTCTTTAAAAAGAAAATTACTTCGAGTAATTATAGAAAATGTGACCCGACCCCAGCACCACTCAGCAGGGTTAATATATTCAAATAAATCTAAAGCCATACAAAACATTTGTGTTACTTGAAATATACTAAACTTTAACTGAAATAACAAAATAAAAAACATTAAAAAAGGTTGGAATGCACTACACGACTTTTGCTCAGATTTGGAGTCGACAGTAGTTGCTGAAGGTCTGCGTCGGATTTATGGTCAGTCGCCTAGTGTATGATGGTCACAGAACCCGTTTTTTTTATTTTTTTTATTTTTTTTTATATTCCATCCAGTCGGAGGATATCAAAACATGTTTGATATGTTGAGCTGATTTCAGAATCGTAGTGTACGACGCGTTGCAACTGAAACCGCAGCTGTTGCAATAAAATACACTAACAAAACAGAAGTAAACAAACAGAACACGATTGAGTCAGATGAAACACCTGACCACGCCATTCACCTTTAACGTTCATCGAGCATGTGTCTCCTAGAACAAGGCGTGAGTTTGTTCTGTTCGGAACAATTTGAAAGTCTGGTAGTTTATGACCTCAGTTTAGTGTTCGTTACCCTGTTTTTCTCTATGAAGTGCATGATGACCTGTGATTTAAAATCACAAAAGAGTCATGTAGTGTATTCCAACTTTAGTCTAACTTAATGCAGTATTATTTTAGTTTATTATAGTTAATATTTAGAATTGGATTTTATTTTTATATTTGAAGCTTGGTTTAGTTTTTAGTCATTTTGTTATGAGCTTTTGAAATTTTATTTATTTTTATTAGTTTTTAATTGATTATTTAGGCTATTTTTTTAGTTTTTATTTATTTCCAGTTAACAATTTTAGTGCTTCAACTTAATTCAGTTTATTGCTAAGGCGACATTTTATAATTTTCATTTAGTTTTTCAAAACTTTTCTGTTGATTGAAATAAATATTTTTAATAATCTAAGTTTTAGTTAATGATAATAACCCTAACTTGATGTACTAAAATAACTCCAGCTGACACTGAAATAAAATTGATAAAAAATATACTATATACACTTAAAAAAATTGACCAACACAATGTTACTAAAACTTTAACTAAAATTAAAATAAAAAGAGAGAATACAAAAATCAAAACTAATTCAAAATATTAAAAGAACTATAATAGTGTCTCAATGATAGTAAAATAGCACCTGTCCTTCAGGAGAAGCAGTACGCTCAGTGGATGGCGGCTTGTCGTTTGGCCTCCAAGGGGAAGACGATGGCGGATAGTTCCTACAACTTGGAGGTCCAGAACATTCTGTCCTTCCTGAAGATGCAGCACATGAACCCTGATCCTCAGATCATAGAGCCCATCACCACTGACATCAACCCTGAGTGTCTGGTGTCACCGCGATACCTGAAGAAATACAAGAACAAGCAGGTAAATGAGAGAGATCGGTCTGTGACCGAGAGACCGACAGTAGATAACAATACATGGTCTTAAACAGCAGTATATCAAATATTACATATATCACTGAGCCCTACTTGGTAATGCCTTAATTTACTCTTAATTACTGCTTATTAATTAGTTGCAGGTTTTCTGTGCAGTTTGGAAAAGTATGGAAGAATCTTAGTTTCTCCAGACTATTTAGGTTTCTGAAATAGAACATCATTTCTCATACAGGCGGAGTGATTTGATGGCAGCTGTTTAGGGATTCTTTAGTGTTTGTCAAACATGAGTGAATGAATTAAAGGCGCACATTTTCATTACTCAACACTGTTTGTCTTTACCATAAGAGTTTCTTTTGAACTTCACTTGAAGGAATGTGCATGTGCCACTCACACCAGCAGCAGATGAAGAAGCAAACCGTCATTTAATTCAGACTACTTTGCTGATTGTTGATCATGCAACATCAAACCACATTTACAGCGTCAAACCGGTGAATATATACAGGTTACAAAGCGTTTGAGGTTTCTTCTCATTTTGTAAACTCTTCTCATTATGAAAATTTAAGTATGGAATTTTGAATTTGAAGATGTGTAGGACCCCTGTAGTTAGTTAAGATAGTTGTTAAAGGATTAGTTCACTTCAGAATTAAAATTAAAATCACTCACCCCCATGTCGTCCAAGATGTTCATGTCTTTCTTTCTTCAGTGGAAAAGAAATGAAGAGGAACTCATTCCAGGATTCTCCATATAGTGGACTTCACTGGGGTTCAACGGATTGAAGGTCCAAATGTCAGTTTCAGTGCAGCTTCAAAGATCTACATGATCCAGACGAGGAATAAGAGTCTGATCTAGAGAAACCATCGCACATTTTATACAAAAATAAACATTATGTACTTTTTAACCACAAATGCTGGTCTTGCACTGCTCTGATGCTCCACACATCACGTCATCACGCTGGAAAGGTCACGTGACGTAGGAGGAATTTTAATTCTGAAGTGAACTAATCCTTTAAGTTTAGGGATTTGGTAGGATTAAGGGATGGTGAATAAGGCATTAATATGTGCTTTATACACCGATCAGCATAACATTATGACAGGTGAGGTGAAGAACACTGATCATCTCTTCAGCACCTGTCAGTGTTGGGATATATTGGGCAGCAAGTGAACATTTTGTTCATCCTCAAAGTGTTAGAAGCAGGAAAAGTGGACAAGCGTAAGGATTTGAGAGAGTTTGACAAGAGCCAAATAGTGATGCTAGACGACTGGATCAGAGCTTCTCCAGAACTGCAGCTCTTGTTCCCGGTCTGCAGTGGTCAGTATCTATCAAACATGGTCCGAGGAAGGAACAGTGGTGAACCGGAGACAGGGTCACAGCGGCCGAGGCTCATTGATGCACGTGGGGAGCGAAGGCTGGACCGATCCAACAGACGAGCTCCTGGAGCTCAAACTGCTCCAGAAGTTCACGCTGGTTCTGATAGAAAGGTGTCAGAACACACAGAGCATCAGTTTGTTGCGTGTGGAGCTGCAGACGAGACCGGTCAGGGTGTCCATGATGACCCCTGTCCACCACCGAAAGAGCCAACAGAATCAGAACTGGACCACAGAGCGATGGAAGGAGGTGGCCTGGTCTGATGAATCCTGTTTTCAGGAATGGTTTGAGGAGCACAACAATGAGTTTGAGGTGTTGACTCGACCTCCGAATCCCCAGATCTCAACACAATGGAGCATCTGTGGGATGTGCTGAACAAACAAGTCCGATCCATGGACGATCCACCTCACAACTCACAGGATTTAAAGAATCTGCTGCGAACATCTTGGAGCACCTTGGATCCCACAGAACACCGTCAGGGTCCAGAGGAGTCCATTCCTGGACAGGTCAGGGCTGTTTTGGCAGCAACACAATATTAGGAAGGTGGACAATGTTCTGCCTGATCGGTGTTAGTACTAATAAACCGCCAATATCCTAGTAATATGCACGATAATAACCAACGCGTTCATAGTGAGAATTGGACACTAAAGTGTCACCACATTTTTTACATAAATTAAAACAAACTAGTCAGCTTTTTCTAAATGTATGCGCTAAAGACAATTTTGCATGGTGAAATTTTTCAAAAGAATGTCTTTTTTGTTATAATTGATTCAAAAACAAGAGAAAAGTGAAAGTATGCAGGGAGGGAGCGTGTGGGAGTGAACAGACGGCTCCTGTGTGCTGCTGGTGTCGTCTTACAGTGGCCCTGGACTCCGTCCAGCCTCTGTGATGCTGGGGGATGGTGGGCTTCCTGTCCTCCCATCTCACTCGCTCCCCCACCGGCTTATCGCTGGGAGAAAGTTTGAGGAGTTGGGGTGGGGTCTTCAGAAACAGGCGGGAAGAACATACAGGAAACAAGCCATGCTTGGGAATCTGGGGAAGAAGACAGGAGATTGCAATGTGAGAGCGACGTTAGAGTTCAGACTGAACGTTTAATCCATGCATTTCAAGCTCTGATTCTTTTCTTCAAAAGCTTCCTCTGGGATTTTACTCCCAGAGGAAGTGGGACAGAAAACACTTGCTTTGGGAAACAAGGATAGATGATTTTCTCACTTCCAGACTTGTTAAACTCAACAAGACCAGCAGCAAAGCGGATGTAGTCATCCAAATGTTGGGGAGGTCTCTCCAGTGTTCTTGAATTTTAAGCGTGTGTGGCGCCACCTTGTGGAGTCAAGGCTGTATGACGGCAAGTGTGATGGAAAAATGTCCAGGTTAATCATAAACTACAGCTGAGTCATGACCTTTGGACCTCTTTTATATTTTTAAAAACCTAGTTTCTAGACAGCTGTAGAAAGCCTGTCGACACAAAAGATGTCGTTAAAGCACATTACTTTTATTTCTTTACATTTGTTTTTGTCTTTTTTATTTTGAGCTTGATGAACGAACCAAAAGCTATAAAAAACTAGAGAGTGAGGCTTATGACAAACTTTGGTGTTGGCTTGACAAAGCCTTGTTTGATAGTGTGTGTGTGTTTTAAATAACTTTTAAATGCTTAAAGGTTTTACTCTGAAAGACCAATTCAAAGTCACTAAAAAAATACCAAGTCCCTGCTTCAGGTACCATTGGACTGCTAAGAAACCACATTAAAAAGCCATCTTCAGTTGTTGCTGGCATGTTATTATATTTTGTTAGCATGCATTTGCATAGTTTAACATATGTTTTAGCACATTTTTAGCATGTTTCTAGCATTTTTAGAACGTTCCTAGAATTATTATCTTGTTTCTAGCATGATTTAAAGTTTCTAGCATGAATTAGCACCTTGTCCGAGGCTAGTTGTTAAGCTTTGATGTTAGTTAGACAGTTTAAATACTCTATAAGAGTTATTCTATGAAAGTTTTGACCCTTTCAATGGACGTTTTGGCCTGTTTGGAAGTCCAACACTGGAATTTTTAAAGTCAGATCTGTTAGAGAAGATGTGTCGTATTGAGCTAGAGCGTCCTGAAGATCTGGGCCAAGTTTGGTGGTGAAATCTATAGGTTGTGTAACTGTTAGAAATTTGGTCTCTGAAGAAGAATAGTTGCTCAACATGTTGGCTTTGTCAAACCAGCATAATAAACCATAAGATATATTAAATAAATCAGTCTTACATTAGTGCAAACACATTACAGTCGGTGAGGATGAATCTGCGCTAGGATCTCTACTACCACACAGTTGGTAGACTAGTCTTCTGCTTGGTTTTAGTTCATACTCTGTTAGTGTCCACATTTCTCAGTCTGCCTGGACCGAATGTGATCCCAGTGCGTGTTCCTCTGCTCTGAAGTGAAGCTGCCCTGCTGTATACTCACATGTGCACCCTGCCCCTTTCTCTTTTTTACATTAACGGTTATTGTTATTCTGCTTGTTTGCGGCATTGTTCATTTATTTGCTTTTCCCTTGTTTCCTTTCTGTGTTCCTCTTCCTGTTTCCACCCTCCTCAGCCAGGCTTTGTCAGGGACTTGGTAAGTCACTCGTTTGACAGCTGGTAAATGTCCATCACTCACTAACACTGGTGCTGTGTCTGACTCCAGTAATCCTTCCATTAACCACTTTACCATTCACTGCTGTAGCTCAACCCAAAGATCACATGTCAAGTGTGTTTTTAACATGTAAAGGTCATGTTTCGAGTCACTGGTGTCTCCCCCAAAACAGCTGTCTGCCTGACTGATGTGTGAATGAATGCTGTAAAAGCTCAAATTATGTATAAGCTCTCATTTCATCAATATTTTAGAAATATTGGAATGAGTATAGAAGAAACTTGTAGTATCATGACTTATGATGTCAGATTAGACTGTGAAACTGTCAGCCTTGTGTTTTATCATTTCAAGCATGATTAAATCCCTAATTTTGTTCTTATTACCATGACTATATGACTATTGTTTTGTGATATTAATTTAGATGACGCAATGCTGTTGTCTACAGCCCCTGTAGGGACATGGTGACGGTAAGAAAAGAGATGTGAGGAAACATTGTACTCAAATGTTTTTCGAGCAAATGCGAGAAATTGAATTTCTTAGGGAAACGCAATAGTTTTGCAGAAGAATGTAAAGTTTTTTGGCAAAACAGAATTAAGTTTTTGGGGGAATGTAATAGTTTTGCAGAAGAATACAAAGTTTTTTGGCAAAACAGAATTAAGTTTTTGGGGAATTTAATAGTTTTGCAGGAGAATATAAAGTTTTTTGGAGAAACAATAGTTTTGCCAGAGACTCCAAATGTTTGGCGAAACTTCCTGGTGATAGTTTTGCAACAAATCGAAACGTTTCATACTTTTCAAGCATTGAAATATAATATTTCCTCCCATCTCTCATTTTTTCCGATCATGTCCTCATAGCGGCTCCTGTAATCAACACATTGTCTAATAGGATGTTTAAAGTCTTACAGACATAATTATGTTAAATGAGCCTCAGTTGTAATTGAAAGACCCTTCTAGTCAGCTGATCTGCTCTGATAGAAGCTTTGCTGAAGCGAGTCATGGATCAGTGGGAGACTCCAGTGACGTCACTCATTTCTACATGTGAACATGTTCATGTTCTGGGGAAATGGGGACTGTGGTAGCTGGGATTGCAATGGCTTCTGTGTTTGTATGTTAAGTCGCATGTATAACAGATCATAAGGGATGCTTGTATAACAGGAGGCGTCTCATACGTTCACTGTGATGTTAGTGGTGATTGGATACGGCATTATCATACTGAAGTGTCTGGTGTTGCAGTGACTCACTCTCTACTTCTGCTTCAGTTATGATGGCTTGTAGCGCTTGTTTATTAATGTTCATGTATGATTATCCTCAGATTTCCGCCCGTATTCTGGAAGCTCATCAGAATGTGGCACAGATGAGCCTCATTGAGGCCAAGATGCGCTTCATACAGGCATGGCAGTCCTTGCCAGAGTTTGGAATTACCCATTTTCTTGCCAAGTAAGTGTCTTCTTGAAAACCTGATGTTTCTTGATTAAATGTTTGAGTGCTAATGAAAACAGACGTCCATGTTTAAAGGGCTAGAAAGCTCTGACATGTTACTATAACATGTCTTTCTGTTGTTAATTGTTAAATTTCATCAAATTAGGTTTCAGGGGGGCAAGAAAGACGAGCTGATTGGCATCACCTACAACAGACTGATCCGAATGGATGCCGGCACAGGAGACGCCATCAAGACCTGGCGCTTCAGCAACATGAAGCAGTGGAACGTCAACTGGGAGATTAAGATGGTAATTCCATAATTATAATTACATAATTTGTAACAATGGCTTGTGTTGTTCAAGGGTTAGGAAGGAAGTTTCAGTCATTAATTCCTCTCCCTCATGTCGATCTACACCCGTAAGACCTTCGATCATCTTCAGAACACACATGAAGATATTTTTGATGAAATCTGAGAGCTTTCTGAAAATCTGTTGACAGCCTACACAACTATTACTTTCAGCCACTTTCAAAAACATAATTTACCACATTATTTACAAAATATGAATCTTCACGAGAGCATTGTTGACGTGAGAGCAGATGTTGTGTATGAAGTTCTACATACATAAGCGGTAATTTATGTTTTTTAGCGCAAACAAAGCACTCGTGTTGCTTCGTAAAATTGAGGCTAAACCCCTGGAGTCACACGAATCACTTTTATGTTGCCTTTACTACCTTTCTGGAGTGTCAGTGGAGGGACAGAGAGCTCTCGGAGTTCATCAGAAATATCTTCATGTGTGTTCTGAAGATGATCGAAGGTTTCACGGGTGTAGAACCACATGAGGGAGAGGAGTTAATGACTGAAACTACATTTTTGGGTGAACGAACCCTTTAATATGCTTGTTTTGATTACAGAAGACCTACTTGTGTGAGTACAAAATGGTAAAGTGCTGGACGATATGATATTAGACATTTTGCTATAATGTTTTAAGACTTGACATTAAGACTTGTCATGTGCTTCTTCAAGTAATCTTTCACTTGTCTAAGTAAAAATGTTGTTTGTCCGAAAGAAAATATATATATAGTTTTTTTTTTTTTTTAAACAATTTCTCATCAGTGTTGACATTTTAAATCTGCATATTTATGAAATTTACCCTGAGGGCTTTTTTTATACATATAAAGGGGATTTTTTCCCCCTAAACTTATGAAATGTGTGCTGTACTTTGGAATACTAATAAATATGTAACAAACACAAAAAGGTAATAGCGAATTATTATCCACAATTCTGACTTCTTTTTTTTTTCAGAATTGTGATATAAATTTGCAATTAAGAGTTATAGAGTCAAAATTCTGAGATGTAAACTTGCAATATTGAGAAAAGAAGACACAATCCTGACATATAAACTCTAAATTTGAGAAAAAAAGAATTGCAAGAAAAAAGTTTTTAATCAGGGAATTCTGACTTTATAACTTACAATTGTGAGTTCATATCTCCCTATTCTGACTTTATAAAACGCAATTGAGTTTGAATCTCACAATTGTGAGGAAAAAAGTCTTTTTTTACAATGACGAGAGCCTCGCTCAACTGTCAGAGCATGAAAACAGTGGAGGATCATCAGTGATGAAGGACAGTGAAGATTCAATTTTTATAAATCCAGTCATTTTGTCTTGTGGAGTATGTGAACATCTGTAATGTGAAATATCTTATTCAGGACAGAACTAGATCAAAATAACATGCTGTTTTTATGATCCTCTGATTATTGTGTTCAAATGATTCAAATGTTGGATATTCTGAACAGAAATGAAACAGTTTTTCAGACGGTCAGAGTCGGAGAATCATCAGTTTCTGTCCGTCACAGTTTACATTCATGTTTAAATGACATTAAAACTCAAAGTAATGCCTTTGATCGTCTAAAATACTGTAATCTGATTACCACACATTAACATGACAGTCACTCACATTTAGCATTTTAAATAGTTACATGTATTTCTTTACTCCCCAAACACACTAAAATCACTCCAAAATAAAGCAATAAACCTGAATTAAATAGCATTGAAATGAACTATAATGACAGGAAGCATTTAAAGCTATTTAAAATATAATCATGTGTGATGGGAATGTCCTTTTTCCATGAATTCATAATTCATTCACTGTTGTGTCGTAGATTGTGTGCAACAGCTTCACCAGTGTTGCTCATGTGCCTTCTGCATAATATTTGTCGATCACAACATCCACAAAGACGTCAACCTTGAGCCCTTTTTCCTGCACACATCAGCATCTGCTCTGTTCCCATGGCAGGTCACGGTGGAGTTTGCGGACGAGCCCAGTCTGGCGTTCATCTGCGCGGAGGTGGACTGCAAAGTGGTGCACGAGTTCATCGGCGGCTACATTTTCTTGTCCACGCGCGCCAAGGACCAGAACGAGTCTCTGGACGAGGAGATGTTCTACAAGCTGACCAGCGGTTGGGTCTGAGCGCCGCTCGCCGCGCCGCGCCGCTTCACTCTTTTACTCTCACACTTCTTCTTTCTCCTTTAACCACTCCATCGTGGCCACATCATAATAGTTTGAAAGCGGAAACTTGTTTCTTTTAATTCTGTTTATGCGCACGAACGCGTTCATAACACTAGCAGACCGAGGACGTCCTGAGATCGTGCAGCGGTTTACTGCCTCCCTCCAGAAGCGATTTCATTGTCGAGATGAAGCAATAGCTATGACCTTTCACCCTGAATTGAAGTACGCCAGCGAAAATGCCAATTATTTATTTGTCACTAACTTACGTTGCATCTCTCTGGGTAATCGGTGCTGATTTGCGCCGTCTTTGACGATCACTGTGTCACGTGAATGTGACGTAGAGACGCTAGACACTAGCTTTAACGTTGCTGCTTCTGACCGTCGAGTAGATGACACTACAAAACCGATTGAAGCACTTCTTGTGTTCGCTTTGACGCTTCTGTCCCGTCATGTGCGTTCAACACTACATTTAATGACACGGATATTTTTTTACACTACAAAAATAAAAGAGAGTCGCCCACTTTTTTTTGTAGCTTGCGGTGAAGCAACTTAGGAGAATGTTATGAATCTGCTTTCCCACTGTAGGAAGTTTCTTTTTATTATTATTATTATTATTGTTGTTTTCCTGTGAAGTCTGTTATTTTATTCCTCACTCTTTATCGTGAACCAGTATAGTATTATTCAGAAGCGTTTCTTGCGATAGGTCACAAACCGAGCGGTTTTCTTTTTATCTCTTTCCAAAATGAAGGATAGCTAAATGAAGTATTAGATTTGTTTTGTATCTAATGTAAAAAAAAACACAGGTTTTAAAACAGAAATTGTACAGTTATTTTGTTGCTGCTTTTTTCTGTCATTTTTTGGAAGTGTATTTTTTCCAGAAGAGAGGGAAAAAAAGCCATTTTTTGAAGGATTGGTGCCTGTCGATCTTTAGGACTCTTAGAGAAATATATATAAGTGCATATGAAGAAGAGGTCTCAAGCTCCCGGCTGGATTCAATCATGTAGATGATGCCGTTCTTCATGTCTCTGGTGAGACGGAGCTTTTTATTTAGTTTCTCCTGCCTTAACTGATAAATATCCAGCGCTGCCAGAACATATAGGCTTTAGAGCGCGCGTCGTACACTATCCAGCGCTCAGACACTAATGACCGCGTCACTTCTCGTCAGTATTGTCTCATGAAGTTTCCCATATGAAGGTGGTTTCAGAGCCAGAAATGAAGATTATTATTATTATTTTCTGTTTATTTGGTTTTGTTTTCTCAGATGCCAGCAGTGCGGTGCATGGCCTGCTGTTTTAAGATTGTAAAAATGCCATTTACCTGACAAAATAAATGAATAAAATCATTTTTATTTAAAACCTTAAGAGGATGATTGAACAGGCCTTTGTTTCCTGTGGTTTTTCCCATCAGCCATGCAGTGACCCGTCATCACCACAAGAGGACAGGCTTGAAAAACCTTGTGCCGTTCAGAGCAGGTTCACTTTTACAGTTTGTTGATGAATGAAGGGATACGACAGCCAAAACTTCTCATCATTTACTGCCACTTTCTTTCTTCAGATGAACACAAATGAAGATTTTTAGAAAAATAACCAGTGGATGAATCCATGTTTTCTGAAGCTGAACGACGTGTGCAAGAAAAATACTGTGTGATCTCACAGAGATGGATTATTCTTCTAAAAATCATTTGTGTTCATCTGAAAAAGGAAAGTCAAATGAGGATGGGAGAATGTATTCCATTCAATATTATCTCTAGGCATTTTGAATGGAATCACTCATAATTTTAGATGGATTTATGAAGTGATCAAGCAAAATTATGATTAAGCTTTTGCTAATTGTTTAAAAAATGACCTTACAGGATTTGAGAGTGTTGTAGAAGGGTTCTGTGTGTTTGCTGAACCTGAAGCTCTTCCTCATGATTATGAGTTTAATGTCATTGAATGGCAGGCTCGTTCATGTTCTTGGTCTTCTGCTCTGAATTGGAGATCTGTATGTACTGTAAGAGCAGTCAAATAAATACACAAGAACACAGCTTCGTTTAATCCTGCCTTTTCATGAAAATGTCCACTTTGACATGCTGGTTAATCCAAAACTGATTTTTAATAAGACTTCTCTCATCTTGGGACTATGGCAAACCGTTTTGACTTTTATTCATTCTCAGGATATGAACTTGTGATATCAACAATTCAATTTCCACTAGTATAAACTATAATTCTTGATATCTGTAATTGTATTTTCACTAGTGAAATCTCGCCATAGGCTGCCATTCAAATTCAATTGTTGATATCAAGAATTCATTTCTTACTAGTTGAAATTCCAGTTTCACATATCAATAATTACATTGTTACTAGTAAAAATGTCTATTCTTGATTCAACAATTGAATTTCTACTAGTAAAAATGTTCATTTCTGAAATCTGAAAATGAATTCCTGATATCAATATAATTTCTGATATCTAAAACGGCTTTCTTACTAGTAACAATCACATTCATGATATCAGAAATGAACATTTTTACTAGTAGCAATTCAATTGTTGATATCAAGAATTGACATTTGCACTAGTAACAATGTAATTATTGATATCAAAAATGATGATTTTTACTAGTCAGAATTGTATTCCTGATGTGTGAAACTGGAAATGAATTCTTGATATCAACAATTGAATTTGAATGGCAGCCTATGGTGAGATTTCACTAGTGAAAATACAATTACAGATATCAACAATTATAGTTTATACTAGTGGAAATTGAATTGTTGATATCAAGAATGAACATTTTAACTAGTGAAACTGAATTGTTGATATCACAAGTTCATATCCTGAAAATGATTAAAAGTCAAAACGGTTTGCCATATGGGAGGCTTTTTAAACATGTTTTAAACACCAACATTTATGGGCTGCTCTCATTAAATTTTAAAAGGTAGATTTGTAAAGAACTTCATATTTAATTGAGTCTAAACGATCGTCTGTTTTGCGTTGTAACTGGTTTATGGCATAATGTAGAGGAAATGTTATAGTTTTGTCAGATCGTATGGAGTATTTCGGTTTAATAGGTGTTAACAGATGACAAAAATCTAATTATTGTATTAACATATACCTGCATATATTATCTTGACTATAGAACAAATAAAGTGCCTTCTGAAGCGCACACAACCCAGCTCTAGTGGTGAAGAATGGAAGTGCACTGAAAGAGGAGAGATTTCCTCGAATAATGCAAAATAAATCTATGAATAATGATTGAGAAGTGATGTTGACTGCTGAACTCTTGTGATCAACTCTTGAGATTATATATTACCTTGAATTAAAGGAGTTTGATGTAATGTGACACCTCATCACGACCTTTGACCTAAAGAGTGTCATTTCTGCATTATAAAGTTGTTCACTAAATAATATTGTCAGGACCGGTTTTATTTGTTGCTGCAGATAACATTGATAAAATGCAAAAAATAAAAAGTTTTTTTTATTCTGTTTTGGACATCACTGCCCTGAATATGTGATTTAACCCTCAGTAATTCTCCGTCTTCCACAGACTCTTTCTACTGCAAGCAGTGTGTGTGAGATAACACACCGAATACAAAGCTTTAAAATATGGGTATATTTAAAGTGCCCCGAACTTTCATGTAGTTTGTGAATGTAAAAGCTCTGCGAAGATCAAAGTTATTGTTTCGATCGTGAACTGCCTGAAACGAGTCGTCAGTAATTCAGTCTCACTTCTGCTGACCTATGTAACTTCATAACTAATTTACATAATGCAGAGACCAATCACAAGAGACTGGGCTGTCTGACCAATCAGAGCAGAGCAGCTCTAGAAAAGGCGGGGTTTAGAGTGGATATTATGTGACGGTGTTTTTGACATTGGAAGCATATAAACCTGTTGTAAGAGACTCCAAAACAAAATATGAACCCTTTAATAAAGTTCATTTTCATTGATATCCTGTTACACCAATTTAATGTCAACTCATGTTTTATCAGTCGTGTCACAACAGCCAAATATAGACTATGAATTCAATTTGCAGCCTATATTTTTGGTTTGAATTTATAATAAAATGTGTTAATAAACAAGGGTCTTGTCTCATTTTTAATTATTTCTAATAGACCTAATGGTGCACAATGATGTCAAAATGTTTATGGGTACATTATATCATCCAAAAACACAATTTAGATGAAAATATTACAACTGAATCTTAGTTGAAGGCACACTGTAGTTTTTCTGTCCACTAGAGGTCTCCTATTCAAAACAGCAACATGTATCTTGATGACGCTGAGTTTGAGCGAGGAATCTTGGGACATGTAGTCTTCTGGTCTGTGAGTAGACCTCACAGCCGGTGGGAAAGAATGGGGATGGACTCGGGGAGAAGATTATGAACGTTACTGTAGTGTGAAGAGCAGGAGCGAGTGTTGTGGAGCTGAACGAGTGATTGATAATGAGAGACGAGCGACACACGCCTCGAGAGCAGCGGGACTTTTATTATGACACAGTCACCGCTTCTTCCGGTCATGAGTGTGAGGAAACACAGCTCTGTTTATCAGATTACACACATCTGAGAGCTAAGAGCTGTTATAGACTACTATGAGACGCTTTTAGTCATGGTAAAACATGGTACTCGCAGTAAATCAAGACAATTCGATTTAAACCTGTGTTGAGCTATATAACATGATTAGTTTTTTGTCAATGAATGTGTCCAAACAGACATAATATATCAAAGCGTCTGGTGTTTCCATGCTTTCTTCAAAATAAAACCGGAAAAATCAAGGGTAACGCAGGTGTGATGTCATTGATAAGCGACGCACGGACACGCCCCTGGTTAACAGTAAACATGTGGGATAATGTAAGTACACAAGTCAAAAAAAAAAAATATATATATATATATATATAATACTACTCGAGTATATAAATTACACTTTTAACAAAAATTGGCCACTTTACCTGAATTCCTGAATTCACTCATTTTTTTTTTTCTTCAACAAAGTGTCAGTCAAACAGGGAGTTTAACCTTTAAAAAACACACAAATTTATCAAAATTGTGGGCAAAATGATGAACTCCGATTTGCATTAGTTTCTAGAAGTAAACACACTAATTTATATAATCTGTAGAGATAAATGTGCAAACATTAAAAAAAGTCTAAATCAAAATTAAATCCTAAAAGATTCAAACATAATAAAAATAAAGCAGATTTAGCCTAAAATAACATACTAAATGTAGCTGTTGATAAATATATTTTCCATAAATAAAAAGCGTGTTTGACTATGTGTTGTTGATCTCGATGAATTCAGTCAGGCCATTATTTACTTGTTTTGTCTCATGATCACATGTTATACACACACATTCACATATTCCCTGTCTAATAGTTCTCTGTAAACGCCAGCTCTGCCTTTATTGCTTAAAATGTTCGCAGTTTATTCGTGAAAAGCGGCAGAAAAGTCACTGCAGCAGCAGGTCCGCTCTCGAGCGCGCGCGTTTGATCCGCGTCCAATCAGAAGTGCAGCAGCGGATGACGTCACTCAGCTCCACGCAGCAGCGCTCTGAGAGAGAGAGAGAGAGAGAGAGAGAGACACTGGAGAGAGACACTGGAGCGCTGATCACTGGCTGGAGAAGCGCGCGTTCAAACTTCGCCCGGCTGCAGATGGAAAAAACTTCACGGGACACGAGAGGAAAGCGCTGAAAACACCGCGAAAGGTGAGAAAAAACACTCATAAGTGTGAAGATGCCCTAGCAGTCTAATGTTATAGTCGAAATAAGTGTTCAGTGTGACTGTCGAGAACATCTGTCGTGTGTCTCTTTCATTTTCCTCTGGAGGGATTCGCGCTCCTCGGGAGCAAGTGTTTCTGCTTTTACTACAACAATCCACGCTGATTTTACTAGTTCAGAATCGCTGCTGCTTTTATTTTGAGATAAGGAATAAATGTTTGCAGAGAAATCATTTAAAACAAACACTAACTTGTGACCGGCTGCGTTCCAACATCTTGTCAGCTCCCTCTCTAGACAGCACAGCAGTGTGCACACTGATGACGTGTTGAAACAACGGGTTCACACGTCACCGCTGTGTCTCGGTTAAAAAAAAGGATTAAAAAAAAACCTCATTTGATCAATTTACTATTAATTAGTGTTTTTGAAGTAATAGACGCTCACTGAAGCCGCACGTGACCAGAAAAAATCAGACACGTTTGATTGTGGAAGGAATTCATCATTTTTGGCTTTTCTAAATTCACACCGCTAAGTGTTTTAAGACGACTGTGGTGCCGTATAACCAGTGCAACACAAACCAAAAATCACTTGTTTGCAACCGAAATTAAATTCTGAGGGCGTGTTTTGAAAATACTCACCTGAAAAAAACAAAAAAAATCATTAATTATAATTTATTTATTTTTAACTGCATTTTTACTGACATGCATACATTACAAAAAGTGTAATCCCTACAAAAAGACTTATTTTTATGTCTATTTCTTTGTTGTGACATGCAAAATAATGATCAAATTCAGTGAAAATCACAGTGAAAATCCGTTAAATTTAGTTGTAATTATAGTTTGGTTAAATTATTTAAAATTAAGTTGATTCTAAAAATGATTTAACAAATTAACATTAAAACTAAAAAAAAACATGCTCTTGTGTATGTTCAAGTTATTATTTTTATACAGATTTAAATGAATGTACTTAAAGAGAGTCGGACAAAATATATAACGGCGATAAATTGTCGTAATTCTCTGTGCGATACGAGAATCGATACGCTGGTGCCAAATATTGATATTTTAGTTCGGCACTGTAAACAGAAGTGAACTAGTCTAAGACACAGAGGTTTGTGACGGACAGCAGTGTGAGCAAAATAATAGATGCCCGGCCACATTTAATTCAAGTCTGGACGCACTTGGGCTTTATATATATAATCTAAAAACCAACACAATCTCCATTGACTTTGTGTTTGGTGAAGGAGCCTCGCCATTTCTGACTATTGCAAAAAACAACAGAAGCTGCGGTGACACAGCAAACAAGATAAACAACCCAGAACTAAGTTTTTATAGGCTGTCGACCCAAAAAATGAGCATTTATGGACACAAAAGTGTAATTGAGACGAGCCCTCAATTACTTTCAGAGACGTAAACGCCATTAAATCTGCATATATAGTGCGGGAACTGAAGATCAGATTTATGTGCATTTTGCGGATAAAGAGACACTTGCACTCGATCTTTTCACTGCATTTTGTTTTCATAACGTGATGTATCACTATAGGACTATCTAGCAATATATCGACTATCGCAGAATTGCTGTATCGTGATATTATCGTGATCGTGAGGCGCTCCTATCATGACAAACCTCTTTAGTTCTCAGTATTTGAGCTTCTGTTGAAGTTTGATGAGTTTCCTGTGCTGATCAATGTTTATTATTTAAAGAGATGAATCAAATCTGCCTTAATATAGAGTGATTGTTTCTTTGAATCACTTGATGCACACTTTTACAAGCTTGTTCACTAGAAATGGTTACATAATTCACCAATAATTCAAAACAGGACATAAACTGTGCGCAGGGCTGGGTCGGTTAGTTTTAAAATGTATTTCACTACAGATTACAAACATACATGCTTTAAAAAGTCATTTGTAACGTATTTCGTTACATTACTCAAGTTTAGTAACTTAATCTAAATACTTTAGAATATTTTGGAATACTAATAAGTGTGAAACAAACACAAAAAAGGTCATTGCAAGTTTTTATCTCACAATTATGACTTTTTCCCTCAGAATTATGAGATATAAACTCACAATATTGAGAAAAGTCAGAATTATGAGATATAAACTGACAATATTGAGAAAAGTCAGAATTATGAGATATAAACTGACAATATTGAGAAAAGTCAGAATTATGAGATATAAACTCACAATATTGAGAAAAGTCAGAATTATGAGATATAAACTCACAATATTGAGAAAAGTCAGAATTATGAGATATAAACTCACAATATTGAGAAAAGTCAGAATTATGAGATATAAACTGACAATATTGAGAAAAGTCAGAATTATGAGATATAAACTCACAATATTGAGAAAAGTCAGAATTATGAGATATAAACTCACAATATTGAGAAAAGTCAGAATTATGAGATATAAACTCACAATATTGAGAAAAGTCAGAATTATGAGATATAAACTCACAATATTGAGAAAAGTCAGAATTATGAGATATAAACTCACAACATTGAGAAAAGTCGGAATTATGAGATATAAACTCACAATATTGAGAAAAGTCAGAATTATGAGATATAAACTCGCAATATTGAGAAAAGTCAGAATTATGAGATATAAACTCGCAATATTGAGAAAAGTCAGAATTATGAGATATAAACTCGCAATATTGAGAAAAGTCAGAATTATGAGATATAAACTCGCAATATTGAGAAAAGTCAGAATTATGAGATATAAACTGACAATATTGAGAAAAGTCAGAATTATGAGATATAAACTGACAATATTGAGAAAAGTCAGAATTATGAGATATAAACTCACAATATTGAGAAAAGTCAGAATTATGAGATATAAACTCACAATATTGAGAAAAGTCAGAATTATGAGATATAAACTCGCAATATTGAGAAAAGTCAGAATTATGAGATATAAACTCGCAATATTGAGAAAAGTCAGAATTATGAGATATAAACTCGCAATATTGAGAAAAGTCAGAATTATGAGATATAAACTCGCAATATTGAGAAAAGTCAGAATTATGAGATATAAACTCGCAATATTGAGAAAAGTCAGAATTATGAGATATAAACTCACAATATTGAGAAAAGTCAGAATTATGAGATATAAACTCACAATATTGAGAAAAGTCAGAATTATGAGATATAAACTCGCAATATTGAGAAAAGTCAGAATTATGAGATATAAACTCGCAATATTGAGAAAAGTCAGAATTATGAGATATAAACTCGCAATATTGAGAAAAGTCAGAATTATGAGATATAAACTGACAATATTGAGAAAAGTCAGAATTATGAGATATAAACTGACAATATTGAGAAAAGTCAGAATTATGAGATATAAACTCACAATATTGAGAAAAGTCAGAATTATGAGATATAAACTCACAATATTGAGAAAAGTCAGAATTATGAGATATAAACTCACAATATTGAGAAAAGTCAGAATTATGAGATATAAACTCGCAATATTGAGAAAAGTCAGAATTATGAGATATAAACTCACAATATTGGGAAAAGTCAGAATTATGAGATATAAACTCACAACATTGAGAAAAGTCAGAATTATGAGATATAAACTCACAATATTGAGAAAAGTCAGAATTATGAGATATAAACTCACAACATTGAGAAAAGTCGGAATTATGAGATATAAACTGACAATATTGAGAAAAGTCATAATTATGAGATATAAACTCACAATATTGAGAAAAGTCAGAATTATGAGATATAAACTGACAATATTGAGAAAAGTCAGAATTATGAGATATAAACTCGCAATATTGAGAAAAGTCAGAATTATGAGATATAAACTCGCAATATTGAGAAAAGTCAGAATTATGAGATATAAACTCGCAATATTGAGAAAAGTCAGAATTATGAGATATAAACTCGCAATATTGAGAAAAGTCAGAATTATGAGATATAAACTCGCAATATTGAGAAAAGTCAGAATTATGAGATATAAACTGACAATATTGAGAAAAGTCAGAATTATGAGATATAAAAGAAAAAGAAGTCAGAATTGTGAAACACAAACTCACAATTGTGAGGGAAAAAACAAATAGTGAGAAAAAGTTGCAGTGACGAGTGAATTATAAAATGACTCACAAAACATGAAAACAGTCGTGGATCATCAGGTCATGACAGGACAGTTCAGTTGACAGTTGGGCAATTGTTTAATAAATTCAGTCATTTTGTCTTGTTCAGGACAGAACTAAATAAAAATAACAACATTTTTATGATCCTCTTAAAAGTATTAAAATGTTGATGAAACTTAACTCCTCTTTTTCAGACGGTCAGAGTCAGAGAATCACCAATCGCTGTTTAAATGACATTAAAACTCAAAGTAATCACTTTGGTAATCTAAAACACTTTTCAGATGTAACTGTAATCTGATTACCACCCATTTAAAATGAAACTGTAATGAAATACAGTTACTCACATTTAGTATTTTAAATATGTAAAACTAAGTTACTTGTATTTCGTGTCCTGTCACTGCGCAATATTATTTTCTGATGTTTTGATCAACAGGATAATGAATGTAATCCAGAACTTCAGTTCATTATACAAGAAATATACGGTAGTTTCACATTATATTGTAAATCCACGTTTTCTCTTTTAAAGCGAGAAATAAACTGTCTTAAGTATTTTCTACAGAAGCTTTGAGTTTTTCTCTCTGGATCAAAGCGAGTCCAGAACCATCAATCCGCTCCATTACTGTGTTAATAATAATTCTGCTGGAGTCGGGCGTTTCTTTCTTTCGCTCCCGAAGCTGCTGGTGTGATTTAGGGTTTATGAGGGGATTGTTCAGGAGCTCTGGTCTCAACATAATGAAGTCCACATCAGGTGTGTTGAATCATGACTGTCTGCTGGATCTCGGCAGTAATTCTCCCTGACTGCTGAATCACCACACCAACTGGACACGCTTGTGTTGATGCACCGTTTCAAAGAACCGCAACCGTTCCCGCCAGAGGAGAGGGGTTACTCCTCTCGGATGTTTCCAGAGGAACCACACACGTATAACGTGTCACTGCAGAGCATTAGTGTTTTATAATATGAGCATAAATTGAGTATGTTGACTTTATGTGGTAAATCCGTCTTTAGAGTGGATAACTCTTTAGAGGAATCATTGGGAGCGAGTCGGAGTGATTTCTGAATGAGGTGAAATGGAGGCTATTAGATCTGTGCTGAATCAGGGCTTCATGACCGGATCATAACTAACTCATCATAAAAACTGAAAATGAGAAAACTGCCGAAATGAGGAGAGAAGACATTTAAATTTAATTAGAATTTAAGACATTTTTAGATGGTTTATTAAAAATGGCTGAAAAATCATAAATGCAGTCACTGGTCATGTGATGGAATCGCTTATGACTTTTGACCAATGGGTGGCGCTTTTACCAAAAAGTGTTGGGGTCAGTTTAGATGGTGCGTTATTCAATCAAAAAGCTTTTTAACCCTTCTGTGCTGTTCGGGATGTTTTCATCCACTATGGGGAATTTTTGAGTCTTAATTTGGCCATAACTTTCTCCATGTTTCAGCAAATGGAATGATTTTTGGTGACAAATCTTATTTTGACACATATTTTGGGGAAAAGCTTTGAAAATGTTCAAAAACTCAACAGTACTCTGTGGGCAAATTCACGACCCTTTCGTCATGATTTTAACTGCTTTAAAAATGTATCAGATAAATATTTTTTTCAAATTTTTTTGCTTAAATCTATTAATCAACCTCAGTCCTGATCAAAACTACTAAATTAAAAAAAAAACTCAGGATTTTAACTCTTTAATTGCCAAATTCATAAATGATGTCACTGATTTGGGAAAAAACGTGTCAAAGATTAGAAACAACATTGGCTTTGATGCGTTGTTAGTTTTTGTGCAGCATCAGATTTTAACGTTTTAAAGAGTTAAAATCCTGAATTTTTTTTTTTTAAATTTAGTAGTTTTGATCAGGACTGAGGTTGATTAATAGATTTAAGCAAAAAAATTTGAAAAAAATATTTATCTGATACATTTTTAAAGCAGTTCGAACATAACGAAAGGGTCGTGAATTTGAACAATGCACAAGGGTTAATAAGTTTTGGCCAGCGTGTCTGAAGATGAGCCGAGTTCAGTGAAAATTGTTTTAAAAATGTAAAATGTAATGTAAAAATTTAGAAATTCAAAATGGCAGACAACAATTTTGTGCGACCATGGAGCGATTGGTATTGCTCTCCTTGGTATCTAACAAGATTAGATTATTAAGATTAATCTTTAAGTTATCACATCAGTTATTCAGAACCATTTCTTTTGGTTCTTTTTTGTGTTTTTGAGGAACTCCAGGGCACTGACGACATGGACCAAATTTCGTAACGATGTCCTAAAATGTTGTTAAAACACAGCTTTTTTTTTACGACAACATTCAAAAATTGGGTCTCATTCGCCTCAGTATTCAAAATAGCCATCTTTCATTCTCCTGACCAGTATGTGGCGCTGTCCTGAAACGCGTGTGGCCTCAGGTCACGCACCAGTGTTCATCTCAAGCTTAAGTGTGGTGGAGATACAGCCTCACATCATTCTGTGTGCTCTTCCTCAAATCCGTTTGCGCTTCACCGAAATACGGTGATCTGAGCCAATTTTGATGACCGTCTCGGACGAGTTCGAAAAAGTAGCTTTTCAGAAAATTCAAAATGGCAGAATAATTTTCCTGATGGAAAACGACATCATTGCTTGCAAGTGAATCATCTTGAGCCGAGCAATTTTGTTGCTAGCCGTTCAGAAGCGCGGACAGTTGGTGGCGCTAGAGGGATTGAGTTAGAGACTCCAAATTTGCTGTGGTTGATGTGCCAAATTTCACAACTTCTTACAGTATGGGTAAAATGTTTTGAGTTAAACTAATATAGGCTACTCCCTGACGGCTTTGGTTGGATAAGATGGCGGATTCTGGGTTTTGATTGGTTAGATCGCCTGTCAATCAATGTCTGTTGATGTCAATTGTCTGCTTTGGGTCAGTTGTCAGCTCTTGTTTAAGGGTTTCAGTCAGTCGCAGGCCCTCAGCTTCATGTGTTTTCCTTCCTTGCTCTGGATTCTGAGCGGATCATCATATTTTCCGCTCCGGCTGATGGAAACAAACCCTGCTCTGACTTCACTGTCCTCCTCCGGACGCGTGAGAAGTCAAACTAACTCGCTAGTCCTGTTCTTTCTGGTTCTCTGTTTGTTTATATTTTGTCCAGTGATATTTCCTGGAGAATTTATTCAGTATTCTTTGTTTATTATGTGCATACAAGTCAAAAGTTTGGAATTTATATATATATATTTTCTTGTTTATGAAGAAGTCTCTGGCTGCATTTATTTCATCAAAAATACAAAAGCAATAATATTATTGTAATTTAATAGACCTGCTAAATGTATTTAAAAATGAGCGTAATATGAGATAATAATCAAATGTTGAAAAATCAAACCTCCTCGTCACCAGCGTCCGGCATCAACACAAAGCTTTGCTGTTTCAGAGATACTTCTGATCTAGCTCAGATCTTCATCTTGATCACAAGAACCGATTGTTTGACCATCTAATATAACCAGACCTTAATATGTGGCCTTGATAGAAGATGACCATCGATATGTGCTTCACCTGGTCATAATGTTCTGGCTGGTTGTTCTGGAATAACTAGAATTCCAGGATCTCGAGCATCAGCTGATGTTTCTTAAGTACGAGTCATAAAATAGCATTGTTTTTTCACAGATGTACAAACTGGTTTGACATTTTATTTTTTATTTAATGTCTAGGAGACTGAAACAGAGAGCTCTCTGTGACGAATGTGACTGGGTTCGCCAAGGGTTTCAATGATATTTTACTGTTTCAGCGAATATAAAGAGAGCTGACCGAATTAATCCGGTCTGAGATGAAAGATCTGGCTTCAGACCCCTTAAAAAGAGTTCTTTTGCACATTAAAATGTGTTCTCAGAGCGTAGACGGAGGGAATGCGTGTGTTTTGAGGGTGTGGAAAGAGTCAGCCCAGTTTGACATCAAGTGGAAAAATTACAAATTTGGTTTCTGAAAGGCATTTGTTTCTCTTTTAGCTGAGACAACAGCAGCATAATAAATAAAGCCACTGCCTCCAGGCCTGCTGTTTGCTAACAGGAGCTTTGTGACTGTAACTGAGAGTCTTTGTTCTGTTATACGAGGCATCGTGAGTTTGTGCTGCGTCCCATATGTCCGTGTTTGTGTCCGCAGGGCACCGTATTTTCCACGTCTGACATTGTTGCAGCTCCTCTCGCTTTGGGCTTCGTTTCTGGAAGCCAAATATGGTCAAATATACCAACACCATTCAGTAGAACTTCAGACCATATTTGGCTAATGATGCTTTTGGTAAACGCAGTCCTGGGGTCAGTTCCATAAACTACAAAGAGTAATCTTGCAAGTTATTTTTCCTCTCTTTAACTCTTCTGCGCTGTTGGATTTCTGTGTCCACTCGTTATGGAGCGGGTCAAACTGACCCTGATTGGATTCAACACAATTCCTCAAAAATCACACGATGAAAAACAACAAAGATTCAGTTACAAACTGTAAACTTTTAATATCAACATTTGTCAAATATTCCAAAAAGTATATATCTGAAGATATGATTTAATGAAAATGATTTTTAACCATTTTTTAAAACTGATTTGTTTTGACAAAATTTGAAAATAAACAGTACATTTGTAAATACAATAAATACATTTTTTTAACTTTTTTTTCTTAGAACATCATAACTGAACAATTAAATGCAGCTGTATGATGAAAATATGTACTTTTTCTTAAGTTGGCTGTTTTATAAACTCATTTCATAAAGTCAAGAGCTTTCTGGATCTGAACTTCACACTCATGCTGCTGCTTAAAACATGTTTCTGTATTGAAATAAGTGTGGAAAACCTCATTTTTTAGCTTCATAAGGTAGTAAAAAAATAAAATAACAAAATATAACCAAGAAATGTTATTATTTTGGGTCAGTACAGTTGCTTTAGAGCGTTAAAATATGCGGGTCAAATTGACCCGGCGAACATCACGAACGTAACAGTGATTTTGTTTGTATTTGTCAAAAAACACCAGCATGTTGAAACTTTGCATGATGATAAATGAGAAAAAGTCACAAAATATCAAGAAAAAAAACAGTATTTCCAACAACTAGAAAATCTAAACGGGTCACATTGACCCGGAACAGAACACGAAGGTTAAGACCGTTCATAACTGTTTTAATCAGAAAACGTAGATTGGTCTAATTTAAAACCAAAAAGTAAGACTGATCGCTAGTTGGTCGTACTAGAACTTAAGACGCAGACAGCATCCAAAATCACATTCTTCCCTACAGTAGAGTAGGTGAAAAACGGTATGTGACAAAATAAGTCCGAATTCATAAATAAATGTCCAAGAACTCATAAAAGACTTGGAAAAAAGTACCCGAGTGACCTCCTCCTTCCAGCGAGATCCTGAAGTGCACATGTGGTAGTGCTTTACTTAAGATACACTTTACTATCCCATGAGGCCACGGGAACGCATTTCTGAATGGCAGTGAAGCGACTCAACTGATGCTGATAGGTCACATGATGACAATGTGGTGAATGTAGTACGTCCAGATGACACACTACACTCAATAATACTATATAGATCATATTTTGAATAATTACTTTACAAGCACTCAAAAATAAGGAACTTTTTAAGAGGTTTTTTACAATTGCAATAACCTGTTTTGTGTTTGTTCCACACTTATTAGAATTTAGATTAAGTTACTAAACTTGAAATATGTTACAAATGACTGTTTAAAGCATGTATTTTGTAATCTGGAGTGAAATACATTTTAAAAGTAACCGACCCAGCCCTGTTTATACCTCTGATTAAATAATAATGTCAATTATGTTTATGGTAAAGAAATCTCTCCAGGTCACACATGAACAGGTCCTGCTAGATATTGACTTCTGTGAACGATAAGAACAGACTTCTTGCGAAGACCTTTAAAGAACGAACTCTGAAGGACACAGATCGCATCTTTGTGAGAAATGAGATGTGCTGCAATCTTTTTCAACTGACTGTTGAGCAACAAGTTTTGGCGTATTGATTTGATCTGATCTGTGGGTAGTCGTGGCCTAGTGGTGAGGGAGTCAAGCTTGTAACCTGAAGGTTGTTGGTTCGATTCCCACGCCGGCAGGAATTGAAGGTGGGGATTGTGAATGAACACCTTCAATACCATGACTAAAGTGCCCTTGAGCAAGACACCTAACCCCTGATTGCCTAATATCTGCTAAATGAATAAATGTAAATGTAAATGATCTCTATTAAACTGACACAGAACTTCTCCAAGTACCAGGTCACAAGATCGCCTGAGAGCTCGTATTGAGAAACGGCCTCTGTCTCATTTTCTCTGTCAGAGTTCAGAGAGCCCGCTGTCATCCTGCCCGCACCACCGGCTACAATGAGCAACAAATCGGCCCTCAACAAGGCGGTCTTTCTTCCGAACGACGAGAGGATGCTGGCAGCCGTGCAGGTGAAGAGGAGGACGAAGAAGAGGATCCCATTCTTGGCTACAGGAGGCCAGGGTGACTACACCACGTTCATCTGCCTCTCAGGTAAAGTGTTTCCTCATCACTGCTGCTTCACGATTCATTTACAACACATGACTTCTCCACTCCTTTAAGCCACAGACGTGGACGATTCCTCAAATCAGGTTTATTAATAATTGGTATATTTGTTAATATAGTGCTGCATGATCCGTGGTCCAATTCTGTACAACATCATGATGTTTCTGCTGTCAAGTTATGTTTCAAATAAAGTTGACATTAACAGGTGTCATTATAATGCATTTTATGTTCATACATTATAAATGCAGCAGAACAGTTGTGATATGCAGCTTTTGTTTGGCTGCTGAATTCTCCAGAAATGCATTCAGTCGAATGTTTCCTCTTCTCATCGGGTTCCTGATCACCCTTTTGTTATAAAACTGGCTGGATGTACATTTTCACGTATTTAAAGAGCCCCTATTCTGCCCTTACAAAGTCTTGATGTTGTTTTTTGGCTCTACTGGATTGAATGTTGATTATTTTCCTCATTGTTCAGCTCCTCTCTTCCCAGTCTGTCAGTAACGCTCTGTTTACTTCCTGTCTCTATGAAGCCCCTCCTTCTGAAAAGCTCAATGTGCTCTGATTGGTCGGCTGGAGCGGTGTGTTGTGATTGGTGTTTGGGAAATGTCCCGCCCCTCACCATAACCGCCAGTTTCAACACACTACTAACTAACTCAACCAGGCCCCGCCCCTTTATTCTGCGCATGAATTATTTAAATGAGGAATATTGTGAAGAAAACTCAAGATGGAGGCGTTTCAGGAGTTCAGAAACACTGATATAGAGAAGAACTGGAACTTAATGGGTCCTTCATGAATGTCAGTCAGATGTCTGAGCAGTTCTTGTCTAAGTGAACCAGACCTCACGTCTATAGTCAGAAGTGTGGTTCTGCAAGACCACAGAAGGATTAATACGAGTTCAGTCTGTGCGCCTGTGATTGATAACACCTGTGTTCTTGATCTGTCTGTGGTCAACATACGGAAACAACTGCTTTCCAGAGAAATATTACTACAATGAGTGTGAGGCAACCGTGAATCAAGCGGAGGCGTTTCCTCCCGACCGGTGCCAGCGCGGAGTCTCGATCCAACTGTGAATCATGGTGGAAGGAAAACATGGGGCTCCGCTGCTCCGTCACGGCGGACTAATGAATTCCAAACCGCATCTCTTCTGCAGAACGTGTTTCTGTGAACTCTGATTCAAAGGAAGTTGAGTAAGTCAAAAACGCAGGAGAAAATGAACAACAGAGGAGATCCTGACCTCACTACTATTGAAATGTAGCTCTGTTATTGGAGAAGGCGACGAGACGAGACTTGTTGAAAACATCAGTGTTCATTTTTACTACGGTTAAAGAGAGTGGTTTATTGCTTTTATAAAATGGCTGCAACATGATAAAAGACACTAATCATCAATAAATGCTGAATTCATTAATAATAATGATCAGAATAAACCTTAGTAATATAGTTAAAGTGCTCTATTATGTTGTTGTGGAGTCTCGTTCAACAAGTTTACATGGATTCAAGGTCAAAAACGCTTTCATTTTCTTATAATATCCACTGCAGCTTCAGCTCTTTTCTCACAGTGTCTGAAACGATTCAAAGGATTCAATCTCTCTAAACCCCGCCTTTCCTCGAGTCCGCCCTGCTCTAATTGGTCAGATTGGCTGATCGTTTACAGCACATGTCAGAAACATAACGCCCATTACCATTTCATCAGAACTTGATTCACAGTGATATGAACAGGTGTCAGTCTGATCGAAGTGGATTTGCTTTGGCAGCAGAAAACGGCGACATGAACCAAACTCGGATACAACTGCAGTGTTTGAGAGGCGAAGCAGACATTGTTCACGGACAGCCAATCAAGAACATATGCTAATTTGTTTCAAACCAATGAATGTTTGAACGGGAAGTGAGACTGAATTACTGACGGCTTGTTTCAGGCAGTTCGGAATCGGTTCTGTGTTTGCACTCAGTTAAACTTAAGGTCCAAAATTTTCCGTATTCATCATCCTAAGAATTTGTCACGCACAGAAACCTTTCACAAGGAGTCTGACACGCGTTTATTAATGATACGTGTTAAAACTGATACGTGTTAATTAATCCATTGCTAAAAATTGTACAACAATACAAAATGTCTTCAAGCAGTGAGGATGAATTTGTTGTCCTCTCTCTTCTTAAAAAGAGGAAATATTGGGTCCATCCGATCCTGAGATCGCGCAGAGAGGAAGAAGAGTTCCTCCTCCTTATCAAGGACGAGGATTATCCCGAATAATTCAAAGTTTCCTTCAGGATGTCAGCCACATATTAAAAAGAGGACCAGTATGTATTCAGCTCTCTGTGCTGCGAGACGAACTGGATCAACTCGTCAGACGACATTCTGGAGTTTGGTGTACGGTGGCTCTGAATTGTCAAAACGCCTCTCAAAATACTTGCTACGAATACGAATAACGCAGAAAATTTAACCCAATCTAAAAAAATTATGAGAGACGAAAGTTTTGAAGGCAGTGAAACCTTTTATTTTTTAATGTGTGAAAATTTCAGACTCAGATCTTTACATTCACAGCTATGTACTATCTGAAAAATCTGAAAAAGGGGCACTTTAGTAACTAATAAATGAGCAATAACTGAGTGCTGTAATAATTCAATTTAATAATAATAATAATGCTTGTGTTGCTGTTGCAAACAGGCGGTGAAGCATGTGATTTCTTTCTCTCTCTGCGTAAGATCGATCCAGTGATTACAGATGAAATGCTTCCCTCACTTCCTTTGAACAGATTGAGTAATCCAGTGGAGTTGTTGAACCTGTCACATTGTCTACATACTTAAGTACTGTAGTTCCTGTAGGGCATCTTCAAATATTTGAAGGAAAAGTACATTTTAATAGCCAGAAATGTTAAAAAATGAGGTCCATGTTCAGTTGGGATCAGCTGCATCATTCTCAAAGATGGTTTGAGTGTTGCTCGGACCTCACTGTACAGTGATAAACATCTCCACCAAAACTGAATATGCAAAATCAGCCTCCACTGTCACATGAGTTCTGGCTTCTGTCATCCAGTCGCCCTGCGAAGAGGAAGTGCTGCTTTCTCACAGTTCCTGAGTGTCTGTGGTTCTTCACCACATCCACGGCTCGTCTCGGTCACGCCTTCTGTACCTTTATGTCTTTATTTCTTGGAAATCTTTAAACTTTAGAAACCAAACTTTTCATTTATTCACTAACTCACTTCTTTTTCATGCCATTTGATTTTTATGTATTTATTCTAAATGACATCCTGAGAAATTATCACTTTTTTATTTAGTAGTCGCATTTTAGAATAATTTCTTGTCATTTAATGTTATCTTATCATTTGTAAATGTGAGAAAAGTTACAACGTAATTCAAAGTAAATGTCTCACGAGCTCTGCATAACTCCTCTCAAGAATTCTCCTCCAGATATTTACTGGAATAGTGAGCGATAACACAAACCTGTCTTTGTCCGTTCTGGAATGCTGGCATGTGTGTTTCTCTGTCTCTGATCTGAGCTTCACCTACTTCACAAACAAGCTTTTTGGACTACAAACATTAGAAAAGAGAGTCTGGTGTATTCCCACCGTCTTCTTCAGGAGGACATTCACAGAAAATGCTTTGACTGAATGAAACTGGAAATTCACTTCTTCTTGAGTTCAGTGTACATCATGGGAATTCTGGCGGTGCTTCATTAATCATCCCGTTGACCGTTTATAAAAATCTATATGAATCTCATATATCAGCCAAATCTGCTAAAATGAGTATTTTGGAAAATAAAGCGTTTTACTTCAGCCTTGCTTTGGCACTTGCTCGTTTTTTTTCTTCAGTCTTTGTTCTGATGTTTCCTGGTATTGTTCTTCACTGCTGTGTCCTTCAGTTTTTTGCATCTGAAACATTTCCCAATGTGCTCTTTGTCCGTGTGGCCTGAGTCACAAGAGTGTGAAAACTGACAGAAACCTTTTAGAGTCCGACACTGAACTGAATTCAGCTGGATGTTGATGCTGTTGTGTTCTGTAGAGCAGAAGTTGAAGTCTTTTCATAAGTGATGTTCTGCAACACTGTTATTGTCCTGATTATTAATGTGAGGCGGCTTTGAATGTGTGTGTGAAGAGCTATAGAAATACAAATGTCATGTTTTGACTTGATAAACTACATACATCAATCCATACACTGCCTCAATGTATTTAATACCAGTTGTGTGAAGTCAGACGGTTCTTCACAGGAGATGTGATTGTCATCTGTTCCTTCATCAGCAGAGATTAAAAGGTGATTTTCTGAAACTGTTGATGCTGTTCCACCACACGACTGAGAATGAGCTCATTATTCATTAGCAGACGGTCTGAGCTTTATGACTGATCTCTGTGTTAATTGGTCTAATGAAGGTGTTCAGCAGCTGGACGAACGCACGCACGCACGCGCACACACACACATACACACACACACGCATACGCACACACACTCATACGCGTGCGCATACACGCACAAACACTCATACACACACACACTCATACACTCATACGCGCACACACACATACACACACACATTTATACACACACACTCTCATACTGTTATATTTTGCTGTGTTTGGCGGAGCAGTGTTTTTGGTGTTCGCTCGCCAATGTATTCGATTTCTCTGATACATAAAATGAATAAGCTTGACCAGAGTTCTGAAGTTCCGAAGGCAGTAGTGTAGCACAGTTCTTCAGCAGCGTGTCAGCCTTCAAAATAACTAACCCAAAGTTCTGTCTGTGAAACATGAAGATAAAAGGGTTCTATGGGTCATTTGGTTCACACCTTTACAGACACAGACTGTTGATTATCTGACTAAAGACAACTGAAATATACAGACACAATCAACTCTGTCTCTGATGCAATCAACAACGCATTTAACTAGAGATGATGAAAATTCACATAATCTTTCAATATACACACACACACACACACACACACACACACACACACACAAATCACATATTCATTATCCAGAGGTTACAACAGCAAGTATTTGCAGTGGATGCGCTGAGTTTTAATGTTTTGACCACATTGATTGTTTGGCACATTAGTCTGCTTTATATTGTTCTGAATAGCAGAACTCGTGCTCTGAGAAAATATTTTCATGCAAATAATGATCAATGATGCGCCTTTTACATTTGATTTTGTTTTAAACCACTTAAAAAATACTCTCTTTTCAGTGGAAAACAATGAGTAACTCTTCACTGAAAACAACTTTATTTTATACAATTAATTACGATTATTTTTTTTCTATCTCAGATTATTCCAACCACAGATGTGTGTTTTTTCCGGGTGGAGATTCATGTACGCACGATCTTGAAATCCACGGACAGTTTTGTGCACGAGGGCCCAGCTCTTTCACGCTTGTTTTACAGTAATTTTCTAAGTAGATTGAGTCGATCAATTAAAATATTTAATTGAAATTCACATCATTTTTCTGTAGTTAATGTTTGTGCATCAGGTCTTTTTAAGGAAAGATTGGGCTTTGCATTTTGAGACTTCGACCTGTCCAACGGGAATTTGCCGCTGGCTCGTGGATAAATTTGAGATATAATTAGTTTGGGCTATATCAAGAAGAAATATATCCAGAGCAAATTGGCAACGTCAAGTTTTAACCCTGTAAGCTTCTAACTAGAGCTCTGCTTTTGCATTTTTGAACAAATTGTTTTCTTAACTTTTATTAGGACATTATTTTTACTTTAAAAAACATGCATTGACCAGTAGTGCGGTCATGGGAAATCTCCTTTACTGTTAGACAAAGATATCCTCAGCGGACATTCAAACTTATTATGAATGTAAGATTGAGCTGAAGAATAAATGCATGTAATACAGTCAATATCTCTCAATACAGTCATGCAGTGAGTTATTAAACTAACTCACACCCACAGAACGAGCTCAGCTTCTGCCTTAATCCACACCAAACACTGTCACATGCTGCAGATGCAAAGACTGTCTCTACATGGTCAAACGCGGTGAAGTCAGTGCTGTGATGGACGGTTTGTGTTCTCTCAGAACAGGTCAGATGAGAATTAGACGGACGCTCCTCTCCCACAGGACGTCCCAGGCTTCACCGCTGCGTGTGTCCTGGTGGAGGTGAGATTCCCGGGTGTGGAGCAGTCGGACTCCAGCATGAATCGGTCTTTTCTGAATCATTGAGTCAGAAGCTCCTCAAATGCAGCGTAACATCACTCCTGTTCTGACGCATCGGTTCACTCGAGAACTGAAGACAGGGCTTTTGCTTTGTTCTGCATGTTTTACTTGCAAATTATGGAAAACTATAATAGTATAATAGCACTGGTTCTTACATACTTTGAGCAAAATGTTGCAAAAACGCTTTAAAAAGTGAAAATGGGAGCATTCTTTGAAGATTGAAACTTGTAGTGGACTGAGGGTCTCAGGTTTGTTGAGTCATACATGTTTCACAGCATCTTCAGCCGTACCGTTACATTTAAAAGCCAATCTGGCGTTGTGAAGCTGTAAAGCGAGTCTGTGTGGAGCTGTTGGTCCCTGTGGATTTACAGGAATGAATAGAACGCAGGGCATGATGTCAGTATCATGCCAAATTTCTGTACAAGCACAGACATGATGGACAAAACACAGATATGTTTGCCAGATGTTACTTGAAACTGATCAAGGCAAGACTAAGAATGCGTTTCATTAAAATGAATGGACCATCATGTTCAGATTTTTGGGTATGGGGGTTAAAGTACCAATATTTACAGACTCTAGTCACTGTCTTTCACTCAAGGGTTTAATGCCTAATACAGTTTGTCACTTATAAAGTCATTCTGAGATCCAGTTCTGCTTTATATTTCATTCTCATTATCTAGGCTGTTGGCAGAACGTTAGACTTGTTCTCTAAAAAGTTGAAATTGTTGATGAAATTAGCAGAACTAATCCTTGACCTTTCCTTCATCCAGATGTAAGAAGTACCAACTGTTTCAGATTTGCTCTAAAAACACATCACAGTCCTCGGGGAATCGAGGGTTAACTTTAACACCACAGCCTCAGTTCTTGAACGGCTCTACCTCATTTTTATATAAGTGTCCTTCTGCAGAATTGGAGCAAACTGCTGTCCCACAGCCAAAAAACACATTTAAAAAGCATTGAAGTTGTCAAATATTAGATGTTTACTAAGATCCTTCTATTATCTGGTGAATCCCACAATAATATTTAAAATATCAGTAAGTTTAATATATATATAAAATCATTATTTATTGGGTCAAAAATTGTTGTTATCTCAAAATTGGGAGGTGGCTGTCCCGAACCCTAACCCCTATATTTCAACTTGTGAAAATTTTGAAATGATTTTTTCAAAAAAATATATATTTTGGATTTTTTTAAAAAGTGAAGTTAAAAAAATAATTAATTTATGTTATTTTTTTTTAACCATGAAACTTTAAGTAAAAAAAATGTGTCCCGTATTTTCATGTCACTACCGGAACAGTGAATGTTTTAGTTCACTGGCTGAGACTGATTTTAACACATTCCTGTTCGTCCCTCTCATCGCCTCTCTTTCACAGATAGACCATCATTTTGAGTTAAATGTGTTCAAAAGTCTGAAAATAGTGTGTAACTTTAAGGAAAGTCACTACCAAACACCTTTTTCTGCAACTAAGCAAACTTAATTTAAGTTATTCCATAAAATTCATTTTTTTTCTGTCCAGCTCTTCAGAACTGTGCTAGCTGACCATCTGCTGATGATCATCTTTGAGCTGAGCTCAAACTATAGAAACATCATCATTGTTTTTATAGTGACAAAAGGGAACACAATCCTTTATTTGAGGGAAATAAACAAAATTTTAGTACCGTTATGAAAATGATTAGTATATTAATGTTTTCGTATGCGAGTTAAAATTCTGTAGCGTGATGCGGTCACTACCAACACATCACTGTCACTACTGAAAATGAGCATCATGACCGAAACATGGGACGTTTTGTCAACAAATAAAGTACATTGAGTTGTCAACTAAGATGTTATTGTAGTGTTTGTTCAAACTAAAGAATCCTGCACTTTTACAAAGAAACATTGGATTCAAAATAAAATAAATCTCATAAATTACACTTGAATTATTGTTAAAATTGTAACAAACTTTTTTTTTAAGAAAATAGCAAAAAAATATATATAGTTACAAGGTAGATTATCTAAAGAAAATCTTAATAGTTCAATGTAACCATTTATATTAAATGATTTATTATTGTGTTTCAGTAGTGACACATTTGGGGAGAGGAAAAATATTCCAAAACCTTCTGAAAAAACAATATGAGAATTAACTGTACAATAGAAATGTGCACCGTCGATTATTATACAGTTTGCAAACGTACAAAATTAGTGGAAAAAGTTTTTTTTTGTCAAGACGTTTGAACCATTTCTGTAGAATGGCCCGTATGGGTACAAGTTGTCGTATCTGCACAAAATGTCAATCAATATTAAACAGAAAACTTTCGATCGGTCGTGTACGTTCCTTTTCTTGAGGTGTGATGCCATAAACCTTCCAGCAAAAATAAATAAATAAATAAGCAATAAGTCCGAACAGAGAACTCCATCAATGTTCACTGCATGCGACCATGAGAACCTGAAAGGATCATTCTTGTTTTAAAGCACATACAACAGAAACACGACTTTTTGTGCTAGAATGATGCTAATGCTTTTCTGAAAGTATGAAAGTATCTTTATGTTTGTTCATGGGCTTGTGTACGGCATGTGATGAATGAGCATCAGTTCAACAGTGTTGTTTAAGGTGTTTGTTTCCCTGGACAGGAAGGAGGACGCGGGAACGGTGATGTCTTCTGGTCTCTCTTCTTTCCCATCCTCTTGTCCTTAGTCCAAGATCTTATTGTCGTAAAAGCTTATCGAGGAGCTCTTTTGTGCCGATTACGTGAACAGACTCTTGTGTTTCTGGCTTTAATTAAGCCCGTCCTCAGAGACCAGCAGAGGAACTAAACTTCAGTTCACCTTCCTGTATGAGCGGACCGCATGCAGGCTCGGTTCTGTCTGCCGACGGCCCTTCATGTTGTAGTTGATGGATGAAGTTCGCTTTAAAATATCTGTAGCCATTTGAAAGTAGAGGCAACAAATGCATTTTAATCTGATCCAAACAAAGATGCTACACACATGTAGGACGAGCAGTTATTTTTATTTGAATTAGATTTCCTTTGCATAATTTTAAGATTTAAAGCAAAAACAAAAATGCAAATTCAGTCTGACAGTAGGTGGCGCTCATGAAACAGCCGAGCTGTGGATAAAGCATTTATCTGATGAAACACTACAGAGCTGCGCTTTAAGGTGAGGTGGGAAAGAACTTTTCTGAAGTCAGTCAGTTCCCTTCAGATATTCAGTATTTTTCCGTCTTCAGCGTGTACCGTCTCTTAACGTCCTGTTCACAGATTTTGTAATACTTCCATACAAACAACATTTTGGGAAATGATCCAAAGCAGAGATTTGCCGAAACAAAACGAAAAAACGTCTGATTCTCATTGATGGCTGGTCGAGCGGTGCAGCTGTTTCAACAGAGGTGTGTAGACGTTTTGTCCCTGGCATTAAGATGGGTTTAAGTGGATCTGATCACGAGGGAGACAGTCTCTTTACACCTGGTGTTTATCTGTCTCTTTTGTCCACTTTCGACCACTTCTGTCCTGATTTCTTTGACGGGACGGCCTATAGACCGGTAAATGTATGGCCGCCTTCAGATCTTTCGATCTAATTTATGAAATGGATACAAGCAATTTGCATATAAACAGAAGAAAAAAGGCAACAGAAAAACATACTTAAACGGTTTTGCAAGACCATGCCAAACACTGAGTTTGTGTTGGAAATCAGGGGCCATTTTCACAAAACATCTAAGGCTAAAAGTGGCCGATTTAGGAGAAACTCTTAAAAATAATGGGTATGTCATCCTAAATGTTTCCTCTGAGAGTATTTCACAAAACATTTCAGTGCTGAAACCAGCTCCTCAATCTGAGAACAGTTCGGAGTAGTCAAGAGGACTGATTCACTAAAATTTCACCAAAATTCACCAAATCCTAAAATGGCCGTCAGCGATCCTCCCAAAGACACTGAACTCCACTGAGTGCTGAAGCTTTTCTTCATAAATGCAGTAAATATTTTGTGATTGTTTTTTGATTTCAATCTACATAACATGAAGGTTCGTTTATGTACAGGACGAATGTATTGAATGATGGAGAATAAAACTTTGCAGTCAAGTTGAAAATAATGTCCTAGTGCTGGCATCAGGTGACCAGAGCTGGACCTTTCCCGAACCCGTCCCTCCTTTCTCTCTTCCACTTGGCTTCCTGTCTGCTCACTGTCCTATTAAAACAAAAAAAGCGAATATAAGCTTAAGATTTTGATCTATTCCTTAGTAAAAGTTTGTTTCAGCAGCTTTGTGAATACGAAAAAACTCTTAGCTAAGAACGTTTACTGATTTTTAGGAGAACTGGTAAGATGACATGGCCCAGGAATGGTGAGAGAACATTGTCCTTGGCATATTTTTTTTTTTTTTTGTCTTCAAACCAAACGTAGGAGCTTAGGTCTTCAGCCGACAAAGTTTAAATCCTGTCTTGCCCATATGTTTACACATTGGGTCAGCAGACGGAGAGTAGATGGCTGTTCGAACGCATTCGAACTCTTGGACTGGTTGAACGTGGACACGCTCAAAATATTTTAGACCCCATATTTAGTGTCGTCCACTTGGATTCGAATCGACAAAAGCAGGGCCTTTAAGCTGCGCTATGGTTTACACCTGGTGTACACGTCTCCAAATGTGTCTCCTGTGACTACTCATGCACCGTGGGCTAAGACACATCAGGACAGATGTTTAAACCGTCTGCGTTTCAGACCACCTCCATTGGTGGTTTCAGTGGTCCAGTCACACAATGTTTTACACCTGTATTTAGCACTGACCCCTTGTTATAGTTTCTCGAATCATTTTCTTTAAGCCTGAACTTGAGACAAAGAAAGTCGTAATTTAAGGTCTGCTTTAAAATGCAGTTTTCAGTGCGAGTAAATGAGTTCAGATGCTGTGCTGTTTAAATGCCCAGCAGGAAGTTGTTCATCAGGCTCGGCCCGAGGTCTTGGTGGGTTAATGGTTTGGCTGGAGCTGTTCCACAGACTCATTTGTCTGATCGGTTTGATCCTGCCTGGATTCTGTGGAGGTCCTGAACCGGTGCTGAGCTCTGCTCTGTTCATATATCCATCTTCTTGGCATTTTCTGAAGGTCTTCTCTTGGCACGGACACATCTCCGGTCATCTTCAATGGTGCAGTGAGACAAGAATGCTCACTGATGGGTCATGAACTACTTTTTTTGTTGTTTCCTGAGGTGCACCTACAATGTAATTAGGAATGTTACATCAAAACTATCATAATTTAGGAACAAAAAGCCATTTTGTACTCTGATTTGTTCAAATAGACACAAGTTGCTCTAGTCTTCACTGTTGTGACGTTTATATCTTCTGGAGCAAGAGAAAATGTAGGAAGGGCTTGAGTTGATATCTTATCAGTGTTTGTTTGGGATTATTTTACAGATTTTATCTTCACTGAATCCTGCAAAGTTTCCTCATGTTCTGGTGTTCACCACAGTCACAATAAGACCCAAGACTGGAAAAACTCCCAGTGTGTGTTCAGCTTTACTTTGTGTGTTTGCTTGGTTTACATTCCATTTCAGCAGTTTTCTGTGGATTAGTCTGTTTGTTTTAATTTGTTATATCCTTACCCCAAAGCCACATTCACTTCTCCTCCACCCCTAATGTAATTTATAACGTGCATGATTAAAAACCTTCTTAGAGGATAATGACCATTTAATTTCCAGATACTGTGCAAATATTCCGTTCAAGTTTGTGATATGTAAAGCATAAATGTGGTTAGCCAATCGTAATAAATCCAGAGTGGAAAATTAGACTCATCACCAGGATCTCCAGCTCCTTTCTGTTTCCATTCAGACCGTCTAAACACACCCAGAACATTCCAGCTCACAGACCCACAGCAACACGGCCGCTTTCATTATTCAGTGCTCCGCATGGACGATCACATGACTCTAGGTATCAAAGGAGTCCTGAAGATTTCTATAAACATGTTTTGGGGTTGTTAAGGGGGAAACCCATTGAAAGTATATAACAGTAGCCGTCTGGAAATCATCTACTGCTTCAGGAGAATGTGTTTCTGTCTAAAGGCCTGTTGACACGTAGAACTGAATGAATCACAAATGAAAGATCGTTTCACCAAGAGAGAAACTAAAACATTTAGAAAAGTGCACTCACTAAATTTGGCACATGTCATGCCCTTTTAATGTGTAATAAAGCTGTTTGTGCATGTAAACAGTGTGTTTCCAAGTTATAAAGCACAAAGTCTTTGCCAAAGGGAGTGAATTTCTCCAACAGAAACACCTCATTTGTAGACTCACCATTAGTGTTCGAATTCCAATTCTTATCGATTCCTAGTTTTGATTCTAATATGGTGTAAAAAAAAAAATGTTTTTTGGCAAAACATTCTGTTGCAACTGAATACCAAGAACAACCAATTAATATACATTTCAAACATTATTAAAGACAAGTAAACATTCAACTAAGAACAAAGCACAAATAAATACAACTGATCAAAGTTGAGAAATTGAAGTCAAATGTAAAATAACACTGTATAACTTTCTTTTTATAAATAAAATCTAGATAAATCCTTATTAGAGTTACAAAAGATTGTCAGTTAAGATCAGTGAGTGATTCTCTTTGTGTTGTTTGATTAACATTGACCAGGTTTATTAGGCTGCCGTCACTTTAAGTGAATGCACTGATCCAATATACTGATACACGTTTTAATTCTGGACTGTTCACGTTCACTTAAGACATTACCGACAGTGTTTACGAGGATATTTCGACATACTTTTTTGGGGATATCAATTCAGTATTGTTGTGCTAAATTGAATGGTCTAAAATCACAGTAAAATGTGCACACGAATTTTACGTATTTCACAATTTTTCACATATCGGAGAAAAAAAAAAAGAAATTTGAAATCGCCTAACTGCATAAGAGTATGGATATTTCACTCACATTTTGGTGGTCATGTAATAATTTCATTGTTAAACACATTTCTTTTGGTCTGGTAATGCAATTTGATGTTTTGTTTTGAAATGCAGAAAAAAATATATGCAGGTGTCTCCCATTATAAGAATATTTCCTGGAAATCCCTCATAACATCGTCCACTTAATGTCAGGCTGTTGTCATAATGTTCTCAAAAAGATACTTCACCCAAAAATAATAATAGTGTGTGTGTTGTTTGGTTCAATGTTCTTCAAAATACTAAAGAAAGAAAAGAAAATCATATAGGTTTGGAACAAGAGGAAATTTTCATATTTGGGTCGACCATTCCTTGTCATTTGAGGGGTTCAGTCAAGGTCAACAGCTGACCGTTCAAATTTTGTTCAGAAATGTTAGTGCCATTTGCAAAGCCCCGCCCCCTTTAGTTACTGTTGCTATGTCCGCTCTCACGCCACACATCATGTTCTCACGCAGTGAAAAATACATCGAGGAGCAAAGAGGACACTGACAACGACTGAAACAGTTTCATATTTAAAATATTGTAATGTTTTAAAGCAGTTGAATCAATAAATAGCGTCTAGTGTGTGTTTAATGTGTGGTGACAGATCGCTGTAGCTCCTCGTGAAGCGATCATCTCTTCATACTAGTTCATTTATAGCATCAAATAAACATGAATGAACATCAGAAGGAATGTTGTTTCAAGACGTGATTCAAGTTCACCAACGTTAATCCACTAACTCCCCTGACCGCTTTGACCGACAAAATGGCGGATTATGATTGGTCAGATCACCTGTCAATCAAACTGCTGGCGACGGGTCAATAGTTGCCTTTGCAAGGTATCCGTTATTCACAAATTAAGTTGTGATGGAGACCATCTGCATGGCTCTTTTGTAAAGTTAGGTTACTAAACGTTACCTACAATTTCTACAAAATATTGAAATTTCAATATTTTTCAAAATATGGAGTGTGTTGAGATGGCTGAGGAATATAGCGACACACACCCTGAACTACTGTGCAGTGTTCAGTTTCACTCGATCAGAGTCTCCTGGTGAAAGCTGGGCCGATGGATCAGAGCTGACCCTGACACGAGTGACCTCACACAGATGGAGGGAATGAGAGGGAGGAATAGGGAGTGTTGTACACAGAGGCCTGAACAAACAGTCGAGGATCAGAAATTCCTCGAACGGTCTGCCGTGGGCCGGATGTTCTCACTCCTGCAGAAGCGGGTGTGGTGGGATCTGTAAACACTGCTCTTTGATACGGACCAGAGAGCTGAAGAACCAGCTGATACTGCACCAGTTATGTATCTCCATATTAAATGTGATGCAGATTTATTAGTACCGTTTGTTTCTGTATTTTGTCGAAATTTGTATGATCAGATTTGTTAATGTTTTTGAAAGTCTCTTCTGCTTTTGTGATCACATCATGTCTTCAGTGTCACATGATCCATCAGAAATCGTTCTAATATGATGATCTGATGCTCACTTATTATCATCAATGTTTATTTTTCTGCATAATATTTTTGTTTGTAATTATTCCAAACTATTGACCGCGTGTTTCCCTTTTCGTTTCAGTTACCAATAAGAAACCAGCGCAAGTTTTCCTCACAAAAGTGAAGCAGTTCGAGGGCTCGTCATCTTTCGTCCGGAGATCTCAGTGGACCATCGGTCAGCTGCGGCAGGTCAACGGCATCGACTCCACCCGAGTGAGTGGATTCGGCTCTTTCCATCTTCGTGAGATGGCTGTTGGATGTTTTGATGGTGTTGATCTTTAACCCTTAATCCAAAAATGTGTAGGATTGCCCTGAGTTTGACTTGATGTTTGAGAATGGATCCGACCAGTGGGTCGCAGGTTCAGCTGGAGAGAAGTGCGTGTTTGTCCAGATCCTCCATCACACATGTCAGCGGTTCATCGCCGCAGGAAAACCTGAGTTCATCAACTGCCACTCCAAACTGTTGGGAGGTGAGAAGCCCCAATCAAACACACTGTAGTCTCCCTCCTTCAGTGTTCTTTAAATAACCCCTGATGGGATCTTCTGCTATTGCGGTCAGTGAGCTTCAGGGTTCAGAGTTGCTCTTCTGCAGACCTCAGTTCTTATTTGAGTTACTGTTGTCAGTTTCTGAACTACTCAAAGTCACTGAAATCACCTTTCTTCCCCATTCTGATGCTCAGTTTGAACTTCAGCAGGTCATCTTGACCATGTCTATGTGATTAGATATTTGCACTAAAGAGCAGTTGATCCTAATGAAGTGTCTGTGAGTGTAAAATATATATTACTACTACTACTATTAATGATAATATTGATGACAAAGTGATTTTTTTGTCTTTATTGTTTTAATATCATGAAAATCTGACTTTGTCCGTATTTAAGTGCTATAATCGGATAAAATGTGAAAAAGGGGCAAGTCTTTCTCTGCAAGCATGTGAAAAAACGTTCAGATTTCGCTCCCCTTGTGACGTAGGAAGGGGATCTTATTATAATATCACCGCCCCTTAATCTGCATGTTTCCACCCACGTAGCCACCATTTTGTTTTCGTAAGTGACAACAGTGTTCCAGTTCTAACGCCACGGCAAAAGTTGTAGCACAGCATGCTAACGGTTCTGTCGTTTCTGAACACTATTGAGTCTCGTTAGCTTGGAGAGACTGATAGTTGATCCTGACAAGATCCATGAAAATATTAGACCATTCACAGCATTTGACAGCAATCATAAACGTTAGCCTGGTTAATGTATAGTGTGCGTCCATACGGGTTTAGCACAAAACATGAGCATGACGACACATGCTAGTGATGAGTTGATCAACTCCACAGCAACTACATCAATTTATCCACTAACCGTTCAGAAACGTCTAAAAGTTGAACTTCTTCCTGAGTCTCTCCATCAGTTTGAACACTTTCCTCATTTTGTCTGCGTGAGATTCTCCAGCTTTGTTGTTGTTGAGCTGTTAAAGCTCCGCCCTCTTCTGGAGCAGCAGCTCATTTGCATTTAAAGGGACACACACAAAAACGCCATGTTTTTGTTCACACCCAAATAGAGGCGAATTTGACAAGCGATAATAAATGATCTGAGCTGAAACTTCACTGGAGACACCAGAGACTGATATGGTGGCATTATAAGTCCGCTTTAAATATTTAATAAAGCATAGTGTGTATGAACAGAGGGTAATACAGTTTATCAAGACATCATTAACTTGAGGTCCATTTTATTTATATAAGTCAAAACCGGCTGCCAAGCAACATAGAATTGGTGGCGTGAAATAAAAATAATGTGAAAGTAGGAATACATCTACAGTGTTTTTTTTATTGTACTCTCTGCATCTTGTTCTGATGTTTGATCATCATTAGTGTATCATATAATCACACAAATCTGGTTTTCAAACTTCCCATGACCATATCTGAATTTCAGCTCCAGCTCTTCCTCGTGATTCACTGTGATACGAACAGTGGCGTCGGTTTTACCGCATCAATCTCCTCCTCTGGATGTGCATGTGAAGTGGATTTCCTTTAGCAGGGCAGAAAACAGCGTGTTCATGACACGTCCACAGCACGAACTCTTCCAGTTTCAGCTTCAACTACAGTGTTTGTGGGGCAAAGCAGACATTGTTCCCGGGCAGCCAATGAAAACCGTAGGCTGGCATTATACAAATTTGTGACACACCTACGTAATTTCCAGCAGGAAGCTCAACTGGAATAAATGATGACTTGTTTCAGGCGGTTTAGAGTCGATTTGAGAGACACTAATGCCATTTATCTGCGCGTTGGTCTTTCCGACTTTTTACTTTCACAAACAGTTTTATTTCACACTGAATGAAAGGTTTTATCAAGGAAAAAAGCACTTTAAGGCACTGAAGTTGGGTAATGTCTGTAGATTATTTGTACATTTGTTTAATCGGAGCATATTCTAGAATGCAGTTCACCGCTAAAGCTCAGACAGTTTATATTTGTACGCCACAATTAAAGTGTTCTTCTGTGGAGGACGTGCTGGTCGTGGGGGAAGCACCCTTCCTTCTCTTGCCAGCCAGTTATTCCTCCCACTTAATAAATAACAGCTTTTAGTGTTGCTTCTTGTCTTTATTCTTTTAGTCGCGGTCTGAATCACAGAGAGGACGAACTGTTGTTGTGGGAAGTAGAGTCGTTGCTGTGGGTTCTGGATTCTGTTGCCTGGCAGGTTCAGTTCACTGATCCATTTAAAGCTGAGCAAACATGAACACACCTGATTGTGAGTTCAATGTGATATGATGGTTTTGAATGTTTTAGTCACACTCTTGGATCAAAAGGTTCTATATTGAAGCTGTAGGGATATAAATATATTTTTTTTAATTTTGTTTTAATTCAATCTTAGTTTTATGAGTTGAGCAGCTTGTACATGTACTATATATATATATATATATAATCCCAATCTAGTTCATATCTTTACTCATTTCTTAACAGAATTTTATTTCCATGACTCTTTTTTTAACATTTATTTTAAAAGTGGTGAAATTCAGTCAGCTACAGGGTAAACCGAGCTGGGTGTGTTACTTTAAAAATGTATTTCATTACAGATTACTAAATACAGGCTTTAAAAAGTCATTTGTAACGTATTTCGTTACATTACTCAAGTTTAGTAACTTAATCTAAATACTTTAGAATACTTTGGAATACTAATAAGTGTGGAACAAACACAAAAAATAGGTAATTGTGAGTTTTTATGTCACAAATCTGACTTTTCTTAGAATTGCGAGATATAAAGTCAAAATTATGAGATCTAAACGCGCAATATTGAGAAATGTCAGAATTGCAATCAAAGAAGTTGAGATAAATTCGCACTCAAAAAAAGTCAGTTTTGTAAGTTTTTATCACGCAATTCTGACTATAACTTACAGTTATGAGTTTAAATCTCACAATTCTGATTTTATCAAACAAGTTTAAGTCTTGGGTTTCTGAGGAAAAAAGTCAAATTGTGAGATAAAAAGTCATAATTAACTTTTTTTCAATGACGAGAGCCTCGCTCAACTGTCAGAGCATGAAAACAGTGGAGGATCATCAGTGATGAAGGACAGTGAAGATTCAATTTTTATAAATCCAGTCATTTTGTCTTGTGGAGTATGTGAACATCTGTAATGTGAAATATCTTATTCAGGACAGAACTAGATCAAAATAACATGCTGTTTTTATGATCCTCTGATTATTGTGTTCAAATGATTCAAATGTTGGATATTCTGAACAGAAATGAAACCGTTTTTCAGACGGTCAGAGTCGGAGAATCATCCGTTTCTGTCCGTCACAGTTTACATTCATGTTTAAATGACATTAAAACTCAAAGTAATCCCTTTGCTCGTCTAAAATACTGTAATCTGATTACCACACATTTAACATGACAGTCACTCACATTTAGCATTTTAAATACGCAACTAAGTTACTCCAAACCCGAGAGTAAGCCGTAGGTTGAATCTTGTGAAGGGTGGGACACTGTGACTCTCGACATCGCTCTGTTTGTTTGAGCACCCAGACCAGCAACACCAGCTCCACCAAACACATGATTTTGAGGTGTTTTCATGATGAGATGTATCTGTTGACGAATGGGTGTTTGGGAAACCTGTTTGAAAACACGTGTTTCTGTCAGACCGAGCCTCTCTGGCCCCTCCGGTCTAAGTCTCACACCAGTGCAAAACAAATACGGTGAAGCTGCTCAGGTGTGTGACGAAAACCGTGGGGATGTCACTGCAGGACCAGGAATAAATGTGGTCAAGCAGCATTTCAAGAACACATTATTATTATTATTATTATTATTATTATTATTGACACTTGTATCCCCGTGCACAGACAATCAGTTGGAATTTTGTAAGGTTTGTCACTGAAAATTCTATCATACTAAACAGCATTATGGTAAAAGTAGCCGTCAAAGCGGTCAGGGGAGTTAGTAGATTAACGTTGGTGAACTTGAATCACGTCTTGAAACAACATTCCTTCTGATGTTCATTCATGTTTATTTGATGCTATAAATGAACTAGTATGAAGAGATGATCGCTTCACGAGGAGCTACAGCGATCTGTCACCACACATTAAACACACACTAGACGCTATTTATTGATTCAACTGCTTTAAAACATTACAGTATTTGAAATATGAAACTGTTTCAGTCGTTGTCAGTGTCCTCTTTGCTCCTCGATGTATTTTTCACTGCGTGAGAACATGATGTGTGGCGTGAGACACCAGCTTATTGGTTATTTGTCCAGTTTGAAATTTTGACTACAAACACAGAGGCTTTTCTCCATTTTTTTGTTTTTGTTTTAATTTTTTTTTATTATTATTATTCTTAGCAGCCTTTAGTCGCTGCTGCAACACACTGGATCCTTCACTGGAAACCCAAAGTAACTCACTCCCACTGAACCTTTACTCTTTGAATTCTGGCACCTGAGAAAAAGTTGACACTATTATAAATAAAAGTTTGCTAAGAAGTATTTCCTACTAAAGCAAGGCGGTGTTTGAGGTAAGGTGGCGTTGCCCCAAAACTATGAATATGGCAAACATACTAATGCAGAATCTAGTCAAAAATTAATTGCTTTATAATGAAATGAAAACATGTAGTGTGTAATATACAGCTCTGGAAAAAATTAAGAGACCACTGCATATTTTTTGTTATTTTGACCAGTTGTTGCTTTTGGCAAATAAATGCTCTAAATTACAATATTTTTATTTGGAATTTGGGAAAAATGTCAGTAGTTTATAGAATAAAACAAAAATGTTAATTTTACCCAAACACATACCTATAAATAGTAAACCCAGAGAAACTGATAATTTTGCAGTGGTCTCTTAATTTTTTCCAGAGCTGTATATATATATATATATATATATATATATATATATATAAATATAAATATACAGTTTCATTGTGTGTTTTAAATCCAAAGTATCTGAAGTGCCCCACTCTTTGCAGCTCACAGTCTTACATGTCAAAACAAACTCCACGAGGCATCAGTGATAGTTTTGATTTCGCCTCTAGAGGTCACTCTCATACTGTATAGGGGAGAATGGGGTAAGATGAGCCATTTGTACGAATTGTTACGGATAATGGATTGTTCAATCAATTGGTTATCGGCGCAGATTAATCTGCAAAACATTAATCAATCAATCGGTCGACCTCTTATTTTTACCCTCACAATCAAACAAAAAAACAATCGACCCAGCGCTGGACTCTGGTCAAGTGTAGCGGACTGGTGGGAGTGACCCTGAATGACAACATACCCAGTGCATCATGGGTGTTGAAGTTGAACTTTTTTTCTGTAGTCAGGTAGCATTTCAACAATTTTTCGCCGTTCTGCTGTACAGTCAGCCATGTTTTATTGAAAGCCCATTCTGCCAGTGGTGAAGTACACCTGTACTAGATTACAGCGTCGTCATTACAAATGTGTAATTACAAAAATGTGTGATTAAATTCATGACTTTCAAGTTTAAATATATATTACAGTGTATTTTAATTTACCATTAAATACTTGTCAGTACATTCAGCAAAGACAATAGCAGTAATTACACATAAAGATGCAATTAAGTCCTACTTAAGTGGGTCAAAAAATATATTTTCATTTAATTCTATGTAACATGCAATATTTAATCACACTTTTAAAGTAAATTATTATTTGAGTGTTTTGTTTTTTAGAAGTGTGTTGAAGTGTACTTCTTTTCTCTACTAGCACATGTTCTGTCCGTCTCTCACCTGGTTTGCGTCCTCTCTGTAGGAAACAGTATCCTGCACGAGGCAGCGGACAGCGTCAGCAGTGCGGTGCAGAAGGCCAGTCAGGCGCTGAACGAGCGCGGCGAGAGACTGGGACACGCGGAGGAGAAGACGGGCCAGATGATGAACAGCGCCCAGCATTTTGCTGAAACTGCACACAAGGTAGAATTCGGAGGTTTTCCAAAACCAATCGAGTGAAAAACAGTTTGTGTTGCTTTGCTGCCTTCATGTGGCGACTGCATGAATACAGTAGAACAATGTTTATTTTAAATAGAAATATTTTGTAACATTATAAATGTCTTTACTGTCACTTTTGACCAATTTCATACATGTTTGCTGGATAAAAATCATTTTTATTTAAAAAAACCTTTTGAACAGTATTATTAAACTACAATCTTATTAATGCATGATCAAATTAACCAACATATTTTTTTAACAAATCATGCAAGCGGTAGGAGAATGTAACGAGCTCACTGACCTCATTAGACGTACTGTACTGTAATTTTACAGTAAATTCTCTCTCTCTCTCTCTTTAGCTTGCCATGAAGCACAAGTGTTAAACCTTTGCCATATTTTTGGAGAATCTGATATAAATCCCTGTCCCCTGCTATCAGACTGTTGCGGGATGCGCATGAAGTATCATATGAAGAAATGAGGATGTTGTGCGTCACACGGCTGGAGCCTTTGATCACGCCTTCTCTAACCATACATGGGATTTTCGGTCATTGCAAGCTTAATCAAAGCCTTCTTCCTGTGTTCCCGCCGTATGACGGATCATTGTTATAATTTCAAAAGATTCTTACAGAAGATGTTGAATAGTTAAGGTTCAAATTCCTGCTGATAAATGATGTCCCTTCTAGATTAAGTGCCATCAGCATCATGAGAGAATTTTAGTGTGAAATTATTAAAAATATATTTTTGTAAAAATCCTATAAGGATTTTGTAAAAAAGAAAAAAAATCTCTAAACTTGTTCTTTTTTAACATCATTTTGTTTCTTCAAATGTCACCATGTGCAAAAAAAAAACATATTTTACTGATTTAATTTTATTATTAAAATAAAGTTCTTAAAGACAAATTTTAATAATGTGATGTGTTGAAATATCTACAGAAATGACAGACTATGAGAAGCGTCGCGCGGGTTGTGCCTTATCTGGGTGTTAAATTCACACAGAATGAGAGGAGATGCAGCTGATCAGTGAAAGCAATGGTTACAAATTTAGTTTAATTTTATACTGTTGGATAGACGTGTGATGTTCTTTCTGAGGTTCTTAAAGCTCTTCAGTTTGTCCTCACAGGTCATAATACAGATCTGGGATCAGCCAGAGCGACTACATAAACACATGCTCTCATGCTACAAATATGTATAACATAAACTCAGTGTTTTGTCTGCAGCGCTCATGACAAATGAACTATTAATGACAAAATATAGCTATTAAAATCACTACCTTGATTTTTTTTTATTATGCCTTTTGGCTTTTTATAAGAATATTTGGTGTAACAAATGTTTACACAACTAACATAATGTATTGAAGTAATTTATTTAAGGTATCACAGCCTGAATTAGCAGTGTGAAGCATTTTAAACTGTTTTTCTCTTGAGGATCCTCCAACAAAACGCGTATGTTATACTTTGCAATATTATTAGCTCATTTGATTGTTGGTTAATGGAAAACGAAAAAGTGACCAAAGTCTGTAGTGCTCAGTTTTATGTGTTGCGTTGAATGCAGTTGGTTGAAATAAAATTAAAATTGCATAAAGTGTCATTTGTAACATGTCTGTTTTGTGGCATCGGCGGTCACATGGATTGTTTTGTGGATGTTGAGAACAGCTCTGATGTACTGATGTCTGCTTCTTGCCGTCTGCCTTCAAGGCTGGGAAATACTGCCAGAGAATGTCAGATAAATTATGAAACTGTCATGTGGTTCCCAGGCCTAGACGTTCATGTTCTTCATGTCACATGCTTTCATGATGAAAACCAACCCCTGTTTGTAGAGATCTAGCCACATTTCTGAGTATGTAGAGTAGTGATATACTTGTCGCTAAAGATGTTTTGTTTAAAGCGTTAGTTCACCAAAAATGAAGTTTCTGTCATTAATTCCTCTCCCTCATGTGGTTCTACACCCGTAAGATCTTCGTTCATCTTCAGAACACAAATGAAGATATTTTTGATGAAATCCAATGGTTCAGTGAGTCACTAAACCTCTGAAGATCCAGAAAGGTTCTAAAAACATGTTTAAAGGTGCAGTATGTAATTTTTCATCACCTATTCAAAACAAAGGCAGAAATCCTGTTCATGGATGCGATGTGACTACAGTGGTTCAACCTTAATATTATAAAGCAACGAGAATACAATATCTAGTGATGGCCGATCTCAAAACACTGCTTCATGAGGCTTTGCGAATCTTTTGTTTCAATTCAGTGATTCGGAGCACCAAAGTCACATGATTTCAGTAAAGAGGCTTTGTTTACGTGATCCAAACTACTAAACAAAAGATTCATAAAGCTTCATGAAGCAGTGTTTTGAAATCGGCCATCAGTAGATATTGTTAAAGTCTTTATTTTGTTTTGTTTTTTGGCGCTCAAAAAGTATTCTCATCGCTTTATAATATTAAGGTTGAACCACTGTAGTCACATGACCCGTTTTAAATATGTTTTAGTATCTTTCTGGATCTTCAGAGGTTTAGTGACTCACTGAACCATCGGATTTCATCAAAAATATCTTCATTTGTGTTCTGAAGATGATCGAAGGCCTTAAGGGTGTAGAACCACATGAGGAAGAGGAATAAATGACCATTTAAATTTTTGGGTGAACTAACCCTTGAAAGGGAACATTAACATATTGTTTAACCTTTTTTAAATGTGGTTGTGCTGCTGTGTGGTGAATGGAGTATTGAATGGTAATAAATGATGATAATACATACCGTTGCTCTCGTAAGTACATTTGAAACACTTGTTCTGGTACAAGAAGACATTCAGGATTATGTGATATCAAAATCAGAAACTGGTTTCAAATGTCAAGTGTTAATGCCATCACTGTGACCGGTGTCCGAGGCATGTGTAAACAAAAGCCAATAATCATTGACGGTAAATGGAAGTATGACGGACAATTCACAGGAGTCCCTCTGTTTCATTTACCTCCCTCCCCAACTGTTGTTGGGACTGGAAAAAGGGATGTATGCTCCCCTTTAGTGGGGTGCTTCTATTAGGATGATCAGTGTTACAAACTGATGAGTTGGATAGCCGATGGTGTACCTGCTTATAGTTATATAATTCTATAGTTTAGCACTTAACTAGTGAGTCCTGGAGAAGTGCCTTAACTCGGGTGAAGGTATGAGCTATTATCCCCTATTCACTGTGGGGTGGATAAAATAGACTCCAGCTGCAGTAGTCCGTAGAATCAATAGTGGGTATTGGTTCTCCAGAGTATCAATACCAGACACCGCGTCAAAGCTTCACTTTGAAAGGGAATGACTTAGGTTGCATATTTATCCCTTTTCCCTGAGAAGGGGAACAAGATGCTATGTCTTGTTTCCACACCTCAGGACTGCCTTTGCGACTCCCTCTGACGTTTGTTGATGTCGTGTAACTCTGGTGCCCTTTTATGTTCCTGAGTGCTCTGATAACTGGCTTTTGTTTACACATGCCTCAGACACCGGTCACGCTGATGGCATTCCCCATAGTGTCAGCGTCTCGTTCCCCTTCTCAGGGAGCTGGTTTGCATACGCAACCTAAGACGTCTTGCAAGTGATGACAAAAGCATTGAAATATGATAATAATAAATACAATGCATAATAAATAATGTACTTTTGGACAGATTGTGAAACTTCCAGATATTTGTTCCAGATATTTCTTCTAATGCTTCTACATTTATCAGAAGTGTTTGCTCAAAAGCACCTTTGTGCTTTTTATTTATTTGCACAATGTATCATCATCTGTAGCATCATCTGGGATCTGTTAGCTCAAATCTCAAGTTCAGAATAATTGATTTATTGCAAGAAATAGCCATCTTTACTCTTCTTGCATGATTTATGTTTATGTATCATCACATTTTAAGCATTTTTCTATAAAATAAATAAATAAAGCTTGTGGTTTTTTGTTGAGTATAACACATTTGATACATCAGGCTTTTATGGCTCATATATATATATATATGTCTGATATAGTGAGAATATGGAGAAAAACAGCTCAGTTTTATTCAGAGGCCCAAACTAAGCAAAAATATGAAATTTTGTTTTTCCGATGCTGATATTCCTGATATCTTGAAATGTGAATCAATTAGATCTTTATTACAGTATAGCAGATATTTTCATAAAATGCATATAGATATCAATCATCACTTCACTGCCAATAATGTCTTAGTAAGACGATATTTAAATGCTTAATTACATGATCAAATCTCAGCAGTTTTAAAACATTTAATGCAATACAATGATTGACAGATGAACAAATAAATCTTTCTCATGATGATCATCATATTTGATACTCATAAAATGATATCTGGATAATCAATTAAACTGAAGCTGCTTCAGTCCATTAACAATATAAATGTCACTATGTTTACTTTAAGAAATCTGTAAATATTTCAAAGCTGAAGCATGAGCTGAAGGAAGACATTTGTACAATTATACTACAATATCTTTTACTTGATAAAGTATAAACTGTCAATCGGACGAAAGGACTAGTAGACAATATGTTAATGATTTAAAGGGTTGGATATCAAATATGAGACAGTAGGCTTTATAGGTTAGGGATGATAATGTGTGCATTGAGGATGGGCTGCTGAAGTCACCTTTGAGCTCTAGCGAGAGTGATCTGGGAGATGTGAGATGTGACGCAGTGGTGAGCAGCTGCCATCTCTATATCTGGCCCAGAATCTGCTCATGCCTTTGCCTTCCTGTTGAGTGCAATGTCAGCCATGCTGGAGTAATCATTAATCCAATGTACACACGCCACTGCTGTCGGCCCACTGCACGTGTGTGTGTGTGTGTGAGAGAGAGAGATGATGCAATGATCTGTAGAATACAAGCTGGAAGAAAAAATGGTTTAGATGTGGCCTGTTTTGAGAAAAGAAGGAAAAACTTTTATTTTGCTGCTGTATACGGCCTGCTTTAAAACATCTGAGCATCAATCAGTCCTTCAGTGCTTCAGTTTGCATTATAAAATGACTCAGCAGTCTTTCTTATCAGCAGAGATAGTTCTCTCTAAACAAAACCAAATAAGTGGCAGCTGTGGTTTTCATGATGTTTCAGGCATTTTGATGGCTGTATACCAATCCTTTGCTGTTAAATTCTGCTTTGTCCTTTATATCAGAGGTCTTCAACCCTGCTCCTGGTGACCCACCGTCCTGCCAAGTTTATTTCCAGCCTTCTTCAACACAGCCTGTGATTTTCAAGAGATCCTGAAGACCTTGATTAGCTGCTTCAGGTGTGTTTGATCATACGTGTATGGATGTAAAACGTATTTTAATATTTCTGTTCCTATGTGTAATGAAGGGTCAACAGAGTGGGATCCAAATGCAGGCTTTATTTTAACAAGAGCAGTCACTCAGGCAATGGTCAAACAACAGCGAACAGGTATATCAGAGGAATGGCAGAATCGTGGTCGGTGAGCAGGCAGAGGAGTCGATGCAGGCAGCAAGTTAACATAGTCCAGTAACACACTGCAGTAAATCCAGGGGCAGGCAGAGAACGATCAGAAAACGGTAAACAGACAGGCAGGCAAAACAGAAACAAACGCTCAGAAATGACAACACTAGGAATATCAAGACCTCGCAAAGATATATGTGTGTGTGCACTGAGCTTAAATAGTAAACATGATAAGCTGCAGCTGGTGAGGTGATCAATGGTTAGGTACGGGGCTTATGGGAAATGTAGTCTGTGTGAGTAGTGTATAGTCTGATTTGAAATAAATACCTAATACCTAATACGTTAATAACGTAATATTTAAAAAAAATCGCGTTTTCTTTACTCTTTACTCCATCTTAAGAGGATCGCCCTCTGTTAATGATACTGAAATGAATACCAATACCTGCACCTTTTGTATTGTTTTTGCCTTTAAATTAAATATCACATTCTCCATGGCATCATTTGCAGGGAAGAGAAGCTATTTTATTGCATTACATGATAATTTGTTGTTTTCACTGTAGTTTTGCTGAATCTGGTTGCCAAACTTCAGCAGTCACATGGTAATGTCCAAAGAAAAATGTTCAACATGCTGAAAGAAGTTGATCCACTTTGTTGGAAACGTTTAAATGGAACTGGTTTAATTAATGGTTTAATTATATATTCTAGTCATGGCCAAGGTATTAAACAACTATTGTAAGTCCCTTGGCAATAAAATGATTAATTTCTCCCCATTTAAAATACAGAACGATAAAATTACGTTATCATCAGGTTAATTGCAGTTTCAAATGAAGGTTTCTGTTCAGAACAATTTTTAAACTTGATTTTATTTGCATTTTTGTTTATTTAGTTTTATACATTTTTATCATTCCTTGAACTGGTTCAGAGCCCTTATTTGAACTAATCAATATCACCTAATCATATTTAATTAAATATATGTGAATCTGCATAACATTCCAGAACAAAATCTGGAAAAAGCCAGGCTCAACATTTTTATCTCATTTTGTTGACATATTAGAGTTCAGTGTTTTATAGAGTTTTTATATCTTTTTTTATCACTCCATAAATCATAAAATGCAGTCAGAAAAAAAATCACATTTTATAAAGTGTTAAATACAGTAAATAAGGCAAATGATATATGAACAAACCCTCTGTAAAAATTGAATATTAATAAAACCGTAAAGTTTGGTGTATTTAAAGCTGCTGAAGTGGAGATTGTGAATTTAAATCTACAGAATAAAGTGCAATAAAATAAACACTTACAAGCATATTTTGTATGTTTTCTTTCAAAACAACCCAAAATTGACCAGTGCGTAAAAAAGGGATGGGCTGTCGTGTCGTGTCTTAAAGGCAAAGAAAGGATGTCACTTTACCATTTTTGTCTGTGGGTTTTGATGAGGTCGTTGTGTGTCTCCAGTGACTCAGCTGAAGAGCGCAGTGACTGGTGTGGAGTACCAACGCTGTATGAGTGTTTTAACTTGTGAGTAACACATTCTCCCTGCAGGCACGGCCATGTGAACAGACTGTATATCAGCCTACTGGCTCTTAAACGTGATTGATCGCAGTGATCAAGCTGTTACGCTGTTCCTCTGTCCACGAGCGCAGGTGCACTTGACCTTGGACCAAACCTTACTGGGGGTTATACGCATTTACTTTGGTTGTTTGCCTCTTTGGCAATGTACTATGTACGTCATAGTTTTTTTTTTTAGAGTCAGATCTTATTATAGATTTTGTTATGGATGTTATTGTGAATGAAATTGACATTTGATAATTGACATTGACTATATATAACTGAACATCCCTCACCCAATGTGAAAATGTGAAAGAGCACAGCCGGTGAAGTTTCCCCTGATCCAGCGTTGTGAACGGCAGAGGGCTGAATGAGTGACCGGATGTATGGTTGAGAATGGAAACTTACGCAGGTAGTCAGGATGAGGATGCAAAATTCCATGGGCTAAGTCTAAGAAGGATGGAGAGATAGACACAGACTGCAAAACCCTAGTTCTTTTTAGTGAGGTGACAGCCATAAGAAGAAAAAAAAACATTTTAGAGTCAGAAGACACTGACTCTAGAGGTTCAAAGGGGGTCTCTACCAGGACTATAAATAAGTCCCATGAAGGAACATTGGTTCTAATGGGAGGCCTCAGTCGCCTGGCCCCACGGATGAAGAGAGCAAGCAGAGGATGCTTCCTGAGTGGTACCCCGTCAATCAAGGCATGGCAAGCCGATACAGTAGCCACATAAAGGCCAGAAATATAGCCATCAACTCCAGGCAATTGATGTGCCCCTTAAAACCCCTCCCCAGCCCGACAAGGAGGCATCTGTCATTAGCATTTTGTGATAACAAGGCACACCTAGAGTGGGACCCAAGGCGAGGAACATAGAGACGGTACATAGCCAGGGGTGTATAACCCTCATCTGGCTTTGGGGATTGGCCCTTGGATGAAATCCCCTGGCTTTGAGCCACAACTGAAACGGTCTCATGTGCATAAGGCCTATAGGGATCACTGTGGATGCAGATGCCACGAAACCTAACATTTGTTGGTACTGACGAACATTAAGAATTTGACCTAACCTGACTATTTCTGGGTGTTCTGGATGGTCTCGACTTAAGCGGGAGACACTTTTGCCCGCATTGTTATCAAATCCCATACGGTGTCGGGATGCCAGCTCTTGGGACTGGGCTAGTATGAGCTAGTCGTCTATGTAATTCAAAATGCAGGTGCCCTGGAGTCACAAAGGAGCCAGCATCCATTCACCTGTGCGGGCTAATAAGGCTAGAGCAAATGGAAGAACCTGATATTGGTAAGCTTCACCCCCAAAAGCAAACTTTGGAAACTATGAATCTTTGAGATTGGTCGTGATGAACCAATCATGATGTTGAGTTTGCAACATGATTGTCTTGATAGTTAGCATCTTGAATTTGATCATTCTGAAGGAATGGTTCAAACCTCATGGATCTCAAATCAAATGCAGTCCCCCACCTTTTTTTGGGAACTAGGAAGTATTGACAATAGTAGCCTGACTGTCTCTTGGGGAAGGGAACATGTTCTCTGACCCCTTTAACCAGAAGAGATTGTAGCTCTTGTGACAGTAAGTGCACTTGCTCCGGTTTTACGGTAGTGGGGATCACGCAGTTGAAATGCACAGGACAACAAGCAAACTAGATTCTGTGACCTTTTTCTACTGTCGTTAGGACCCAAGTAGAGATACCCGGCCGTAGCTTCCACGCTTTCTCCCAGTCTTGATGAAGGGGAGCGTGACTCGCCACACTCAGTCCCTGTCTATGGGTTAGGGTTAAGGTTAGATTCAACCTCTCCATTGCGACCAGTGCACCGTTTGAATGACTGAGGGCGTGGGGATGTTTGCTTGGTCACAAGGAGGGACAGGTCCGAAGCTCCGTAAATTCCTCCGTAAAGAACCTCCCGTACTCTGGTCCTTCAGCAGGTCAGCCTGGTACGCTTGCAACAGCACGATGGTGTGCAGGGCAGCACCATCCTGACCCACTGCTTGAAACGCTTTCCTAACTAGCGTTGAGGTGGTTCGGCACGGCTTAGTGGGGAAAGTTGGTTTGGATGATGCCGATCCAGGAGAGGAGTACTCGCAAGTGTCTCTTCGACCTGTGGCGTCATCATTTACCCTCGTGCCTTCGCCCTACATTAGTTGAATAAGTCGATGTCGAAGGCGCAAAGACACAAGAAGTGTAGGGCTTCCTCATGAATGAGTTGATTCATCATGGATGGACCCCAAAAGTGGACAGAAATCCGTCCTTTAATTTAGAGCGTTTCGGGTCTCTTGCTTGCGTGGCCAGTCTAGCTGTAACCTGGCCACCTTGAGAAGTTCCTCATATGCTTTATCACATGAGGAAAGCTCAGAAATGGGAAACTCAAAATCCATAGCGGATGCAAGAGATTCACTGTCCTGTGAAATAAACTGCTACTCAATCCATGCCCTACATTTTTCTTGGTTATGCTTTATTTTAAGGTATCCTTGTTACAGTACTGAGTTCAGTATGATCAACATGTACTTACTATAGAGTTATGTTTAGGGTTATTTGCATTTAATTATGCATAATAATAATTACTATAATAACTGCATGTAGCCTGTGTAACAAGGACACTGTAAAAAAAAAAAAAGAGTTATTTTTCTTTTGGTTGGATGCACATCACATTATGGAAGTAAAGATCCGTCACGACTTTTACTTCTTGTGATGTGACATTTCAGACAGCAACAGGATTTTCAGCAAGAAAAACATTAAGGTCATAATTTTATCGATGGTGAATTGATTCGATGGCGTAGAGCAGCTAACATTTAAAAAAATGTTATTTGCTTTTATTGCTTTAACCTTTGTCACATTAACCATCTTAAACTAGCCGTGTGCTGCGTGCACCTCGACAAGACTTTAACAAGACCTCAACACCTACAACTGTGACTGACTGACCATGACTTCTGGCTGTTACAATAATTAATAGCCTACAGAGATTAATAATTTGCTCCACCTCTGAAATGAGCTATTACATTATGATGATGGATTATGAAGTCAAACCATTTTATGTGGAATATTGTGCACAGACAAATAATTTACAATAAGACCTGGAATGTATTAAGAAGGTCATTAAAAGGGTCAGTTTTGATTCATGCTCACTTACATACGGCACAGCAATAAAAGCTTTGTGCTTTTGTTTCTCGGCATCTTCTCTCCTCTGTGCTTCTGTTTTCCCCCACCAAGGGGCAGCCGTGTTCAAGGAAACAGATTTCACATCTGCCAGCGATGGAGTTCAGCAGCGCCTCATGGCAGCGGCCACAGAAAAGTTCACAGGGTGCAGAAATAAGCTGAGCTGTTTCATTTTGCCTCTGCAGTATCGCTTTCAAGTCAGCTTTCCTGCACTTTTTTATGTCTCTAACCGTTCTTTTCACCCTCTGCTTTAGACAATTTAAGAGTTAAAGAAAAAACCCCTTTGTGGGGGGACATATCAAAAAGCGTACAGCTAAGAGCGTATATTACAGACTGGAAAATAGACTATTCTTTTTTTTAAATGAAATATTGCAGTATTTATTATAAATAATTAATCATATTTTTTTTTTTTTATTCCTCATAATTTTGAATCAAAATATTTTCTCCCTCTTGCAACGACATCTCTTCTCTGATGATGAGGGCGGGGCAACCTGTCACTCACATGAGATCCACCAATAGCAAACCACAACCATCCAATCAATTCCCATTTCACTCTGACATCACATTAGGGAAGAAAAGACGAAGGCACCTGCTTTAATAACCAGTGAAGCTAATTAGCACACCGCATTCTTAATTACTGCTAAATACAAAAGAAATGAATGGAAGAATAAAAATGAGAAGTTCTCTCTGTAGACATCTGAAGTAGGTTAGTAGTAATTATATGCACAAATCCTGAATTAGACTTTGGCCCGGTCCCAAATGGCACCCTAAACACTCGCGGTCGTCCTCCGAGTCTGCACTTTCGTGACGTAGCGCTGCTTTGACTGTCGGGTAGAAGTCCGCTGCGGAGCTCGTGGGCTCGGGAAGGGTGCGCGCGAGAACCCTTCTCAAACCTAAAATAAGGCTGCTCGAGAGCGCCCCCTTTGAGGCCGATATGCACCCTCAACGCACACTTTTGCCAAACCTACAAACTCCGCAGCAGACTCATTCCCGACAGTCAAAGCAGCGCTACGTCACGAAAGTGCAGACTCTGAAGAAAGATCACAAGGGCTGTTGGGACAGAGCCTTTGTCAAGTCTGTTTTTGGCTGTCTGAGGGAGCACTGCAATGCAGCTCTGAGTGTGTGTGCCTCTGAAAGCTGCTCTGAGTGTGTGTGTGTGTGTGTGTGTGAGACGGAGTGTATTAATATTGTGCTGTGTTGTATCCAAAACAACAAGCAAGCTGTTAAAGGACATTTTAATAATAAATGGGAATGTTCTGGATACCGGTGGAAAACATGAAAAAAATTCATCGCACCACACCAAAGTCAGTTCATTCTGTGGCCATTTTATAAAAGCAGTTTCAAGCACATCTGCTGTTTAACTGAATTGAGAAAGACTGAAATCACATTTCGATAGCGTATTTCAAATCAGCATTGAACGACACCTTCAAAAACTTTGGTCCAGGTCATGTGCCGGGTAAAGCAAAGACGGAGCGTGAGTTTCACGGCCAAGCAGTGACCGTGTGACAGGTCATTGGCTCTTTTATTTATATTTCTACAGAAATGTTTATTGAGCTGCAAATCTGCACATTAGAATGATTTCCGACGCGTCACGTGACTCTGGAGTCGGTCCCCACAGACGCCCTCTTTTTCTCTGTTCTCGCACATCATTCGCAGCTCCTATGATTCTAATTTTGGCTTGCTAGAGGATTTGTACAGAAGACATTCAGTACAAACCTGTCAGGAGCCTCAAGGATACACTGGAGACATCCTATCTGGAAACTTTCCAGAATCCTGGTTATCTGCAGGTCACTTTTGACCGCTGTGATGCAGATGGCTTGATAGATGGCAGAGCCGCTGTGGAAGCGACACAGTCGAGGGATATTTTGGATGACTGGGCATTTCTGCTCGCCATGCTTGTTTAATTCCGTTTTCAAATTTGATCACTGAACGCTGGGTTGTTGTCAATTCGGTTAAGTCAGTCGGTGACCTTGCTTGTTGGCAGACAGCTCCGTTGTGTTGAGGTGTTAAAGAGTCCCGGGACGAATTCAAGTACCAAGTCGAGGTTGCTGGTTTAATATAGAATGACAATCATAGTTAAAGGGATGGTTCACCCAAAAATGAAAATTACCCCATGATTCACTCACCCTCAAGCCATCCTCAAGTGTATATGACCATCTTCTTTCAGTCAAACACAATTGGAGTTATATTAAAAAATATCCTGGCTCTTCCAAGCTTTATAGGTTTTGGTATCAAATCCATGGTAGATTTTGAAGCCCAAAAAAGTGTGAAAAAGTGATCCATATGGCACCAGGGTGTTAATAAAGGCCTTCTGAAGTGAAGTGATGTTTTTAAGAAGAAAAACATCCATTTTTATAACTTTATAATCTATTATCTCTGGTTTCCCATGACGGCTGCTCGCAGGTGGAGTTCCGGCAGAAGAGTGACCCTCACAGTAACTGGGTTGTGTTTGGTGCTGAGAGGCTCAGCTCACGTTATGAATGATTTCCACCGTCTCCCTCAAATGTGAATCAAGCACCCGTTCACAAATAGTAGGCCACAGCTACCGCGACTCATGCTTCAAATGCCAGAGACTTTTGGAAATGAACAGATATTCACATTAATCATCTCTCAGGCAGTGATGTTAAATGTTTCGATGACTTACAGAGACGTGATGATAGGTTAAGCTTATCCCCTGTTCTTTTTCTGTTCTGCGCCCCAGAACGTTTCCCACCTCTATCCATTCTGATCAAAGGACAGATTTAAAGTCACCACGAAATCAAAAGGGATTTTTTTTTTTTCGGATTTTAGTTTGAATATGTTAGTCCCTGAAACAATGGCGAAATTCGAACACTTTTAGCTTTCAAAACAGCCTCACTTCTGCTCCTCATCAGAACTTCTGTCCAATCAAGTGCTCTTCATAAAGCGCCCCGCCCCCTCCGCTATAAATAGATGCTGAAGCTGCAGCTGAAATCCATCACTTCTCCACACGTTTACTATTTTCTAAACAGTGACTGGCACATAGTGCACTATATAGGGGATAGGGAACGGCGCTTCCTCTTCACATTTAATGCTCATGTGGGTTGCCAATTGACCTTTTGCAAAGACTTAGTTACTGTTGCTATGTCTGACAAGCCATGCCACTCTCACACAGTGAAAAATACATCTCAGAGCAATGGACACTGACAACACGTCTGATGTTAACAAAGTTTCAAAGCTTCAAATATTGTAATTTTTTAAAAAAAGTTCAAACAATAAATACTGTATCACTCTTTAATGTGTCGTGACGGATCGCTGTAACCTCAGTTCAAGCAGCTTGTGAACCGCTTCATAATCACAGCTATGTGATCATCTCTTCATACTAGAATTATGCTCCACATAATTCATATTTTTTGTGCCTATATATGAACAGTGTCATCGTAAATAAAGCCTTGAGGTCACTAGTTAAGCAATCTGAAAAAACAGCTAAATTACTGTACATTGATTAATGGTTCCATAGAACAACGATCTTCATCGCCGCGGTCATCACTCACGAATGACACAGATCTGTTCTTGGATGACTCATCGCTTTGAATTTGACATTTTCAGTTCACATCTGTGTCACTTTCATACATGTACACTACCATTCAAACGCTTCAGTCTCTTCTGCTCACCAAGCCTGCATTCATTGGATCAGAAGTACAGTGAAAACAGTAATATTGTGAAATATTATTACAATATAAAATAACTGATGCACAACCAAACTGCTAGCCAGTGACGTGATAATGACAGAGTTACAGATGTCAATGTGATGAGCATTCTTCACATGTATGTCAAGTCATGTATTTCTAACGCTTTGTAAAATACAGATTGTTTCAAAGCAGCTTCACATTAATAAACAGGAAAATGAGAGTTGCAAAATCCATCAGTTCTGAAATTACTTCCATTTCAGCTGTAAGTTCAATAACAGTGCTGCAAAGTTCATCAGTTTCAAGCGATAAAGCAATAATTGTGCCATTATTCCACTCATCCTGTTGATAAAAACAGCTTATGCTGGTGTTAGGCTTGTTTTGAAGCATGGCAGCTGGTTTGAGGACCAGCACTGTCAGGATTATGTCTGTTTTGCCTTTGTGTTTTTGATCTGGTTTTAAGTTCAGTTCGTGTCTGAATGTCATAGTTATCTCATAATTTTTTAGTTCATTTCTGTCTAGTGTTTGTTTAGTATTAGTTTAAGTGGATTTGACTGTATGTTTCCTTGCTATTCTCCTGGTTTTTGTTATTAGTAGTAGATTAAAAGACTTTCCAAGTATCTCCTTCTCCTTCTCTTTATCTACAGACACACAGCTAGACCGTCACAGAAGGTTGGATCTCTCAGCGCTGCCATTGAAAGTGGTCACAGTGTTTTGAGATCCAACAGCAACAGCAGTAAAGATGGATTCGGATGAGATCTTGTGCGTTTTCCGAGATGACTGTGATGTAGAGTTCATACTGTCTTCTGACTGCATGGAATGATCAACAGCTGATGGATTTATTTTGGAGTGGTTTAGACCTACACTTCATCCTGTGGATACCACCTGGAAATTCCAATATGAACCTTGAGTGGTATCTGGACTCGGTTCTGAGATGGTGTGGCGAGGTTAATTTCCCCAATACCAACAGCACTCTGTCACAGCCATCCCAGCCCTCTCCAGCTCTATTACCTACTATATTCATCTCCGAATCCCTTCCAGTGTGTGACATCTCCGAGTCCGTTGAAGGGATTGAAATTTGAAATACATCCCAGAGTCTCTTCCCATCATGGCCGCCATCCCAGAGTCCCTTCCCATCATGGCCGCCATCCCAGAGTCTCTTCCCATCATGGCCGCCATCCCAGAGTCTCTTCCCATCATGGCCGCCATCCCAGAGTCTCTTCCCATTATGGCCGCCATCCCAGAGTCTCTTCCCATCATGGCCGCCATCCCAGAGTCTCTTCCCATCATGGCCGCCATCCCAGAGTCTCTTCCCATCATGGCCGCCATCCCAGAGTCTCTTCCCATCATGGCCGCCATCCCAGAGTCTCTTCCCATTATGGCCGCCATCCCAGAGTCTCTTCCCATCATGGCCGCCATCCCAGAGTCTCTTCCCATCATGGCCGCCATCCCAGAGTCTCTTCCCATCATGGCCGCCATCCCAGAGTCTCGTCCCATCATGGCCGCCATCCCATCATGGCCGCCATCCCAGAGTCTCTTCCCATCATGGCCGCCATCCCAGAGTCTCGTCCCATCATGGCCGCCATCCCATCATGGCCGCCATCCCAGAGTCTCTTCCCATCATGGCCGCCATCCCAGAGTCTCGTCCCATCATGGCCGCCATCCCATCATGGCCGCCATCCCAGACTCTCGTCCCATCATGGCCGCCATCCCAGAGTCTCTTCCCATCATGGCCGCCATCCCAGAGTCTCTTCCCATCATGGCCGCCATCCCAGAGTCTCTTCCCATCATGGCCGCCATCCCAGAGTCTCTTCCCATTATGGCCGCCATACTAGAGTCTTTTCCCATCATGGCCGCCATCCCAGAGTCTCGTCCCATCATGGCCGCCATCCCAGAGTTTCTTCCCATCATGGCCGCCATCCCAGAGTCTCGTCCCATCATGGCCACCATTCCAGAGTCTCGTCCCATCATGGCCGCCATCCCATCATGGCCGCTATCCCAGAGTCTTTTCCCATCATGGCCGCCATACTAGAGTCTCGTCCCATCATGGCCGCCATACTAGAGTCTCGTCCCATCATGGCCGCCATCCCAGAGTCTCGTCCCATCATGGCCCCCATCCCAGAGTCCCATCCCATCATGGCCGCCATTCCAGAGTCTTGTCCCATCGTGGCCACCATCCCAGAGTCTCGTCCCATCATGGCCGCCGTCCCATCATGGCCACCATCCCATTATGGCCGTAATCCCATCGTAGCCGCTATCCCATCATGGCCACCTTCCCAGCGTCTTGTCCCATCATGCCACGGCCACGGTGGCTGTCCCTGGAACTGCCGGCTCCGCCCCATCTGCATGTCCGGCACCAGTGCCTTTGTGTTTTTGATCTGTTATTTCTTTTTTTGTTTAGTTCATGTCTGAATGTCATTATTATCGCATTATTATTTAGTTCAGTTCTCCTTCATTCTCTGTCTTTGTATCCATGGTTACTGATTTGATTAGAGTCCTCGTTTGCCATGTATTTATGCTCTGTGTTTGTCTGGTCTTTGTCTAGTATTTATGTTGATTTGATTGTGGTTGCTTGCTTGCTATTCCTTGCTGTTCTCCTGTTGTTTTTTGGTGTCAGTAGATTAAAAGACATTTCAAGTATCTTCTTCGTCTTGTGCTGTATCTACAGACATACAACATGACCAGCTCAAACCAGCTGACATGCTTCAAAACTTACCTAACCAGCATATGCTGTTTTTTTTTCAACAGGGCAATTTTAGTTCAATGTTGATTCAGTTTAGTTCAATAGTCAATGTTGCGAAGTTTATCCATTATGAATCAAATTCAGTTCAGCAGTAAAGCAGCTCCAAGACAATAGTCTCATTTTTCAGCTCGATTCAGTTCAATAACAGTGTTTAAGCTCATTTTGACAATACTTATCGTGTTTGCATTGATTTCAGCGTTGCAGATCACTAAGACTAAATTAGACTGCTTTAAAAATCTGTGGAGACAGAATATATACACTTTTCTGTGAGTATATACATGTAATACATTTATTATGCTGAGTTTCCTACAGAGGATAATGTGGGTAAAGAAGATGGATGGATGGATTTTTCAACAGTTCCACAGGGAAATTGTGATGCAAAATATGGAATTACGCTGCCACATTGAATGAAGGAAATGAAAATTTAACAAATGTAATACTTTCCAGATTTGGATTATATGTGTTTAGTGTGCCAATGAAGGCACAGGGAGTGTAGATGCAGTGGAGATTACTCCACGTCCTGCAGAGGCAGTAAATTATTCAGTCAGAGGACAGTTACATGTACAGTAATTCATAGAAGCTGATACTTTGGTATGGCTGGATTGATCGTATTCCTTACACTTCATTGTATTGAATGTGCACTTGCAGTGTACTAAAGTATATTTTAAAAAAAGAAAGATAATTTAATATGAAATAAAAGGAAATACTTAAAGAGAGTACACGTTTATGACTGTTTCTTAACACACTTAGTAATAATGTCAAATTAACAGTTAGTACCTTTAAAGAAGTACGCTTATTTTGATGTGTTGACTAACATACTAAAGTACTTTGTTAACTGTAGTGTGCTATTTGGTATTATTATTGGTATTATTTGGTAATTTTCTAAATTGCCAACTTCATCACTACAAATGTCTCTGTAACGGGGTTAAATGGAAGGAAGGAGGCAGGAACCGGCGAACGTTCACAACTTTTAATAATAAATAATCAAACAATAAAACGAAAGTAAAATGGCGGCAGTTTCTCACGGCGACTGCCGCCCACACCAACAAAATAAAACACAACATAAAATCCAGGTCTGGTCCTCTCTCGTCCTTCACTGTCGTCGCTCCTCTTTAATGCTTCCGGAGCTCCTCCGTGAGAGACACGAGACCGGTGTAGCGCGTAGCTTACGCTCATTATCACTCGCGTCACCGGCCACGCGCCGTTCCCTCACGGCTCTCGCCCGCCCTGCTCGTCACTGTCTCATTACAAATATATTTAATGATATAGATGCTTTTAGTATAGGTTTTAGTGTATTTAATTCGTATATTTGAACAGCATATCAAAGTATATTTTACTTTATACAGTTCATTTGGCAGTACACTTTAACCATATTTCAAAGACAATAAAAATTATTGTGAAATTACTTAAGATGTACTTAAGTTCTGCTTACTGTAAGTGGGTCCAAAAAAGCACACTTAAGTTCAACTAATTGCATTTAATGTAAATTTTAACAATAATACAGTATCATGTCTCAAATAACAAGCAATTAATTGTCTGAAAATATTGTAATAAGTTCTTATAAGTAATTATAATCTAATAAGTAATTATATTCTTAAAGATATTATTTTAAAATATATTGTTTCCAAAATAAGTACTCTTTTTAAAAGTATTCTAGTGTACTTTTTCACAAGGGTAAGGCGAAGGGTTATGACTCACTGAATTTCTATGAAACTCACAACCATGTTCATGAAATATACGCCTGTTCTGTTCCTTCATGAATTTTTAAAGACTTCCATGAAGGAACACATGTTGAGGTGTACATGTCTGTTATTCGGCCTACTGCAGATTTGTAAAAAGGGCATCTTTGCTCGGCATTTTCTGTGATGCTAATGGTTGCTCATCGCTGATGGAAATCGATAGAGCCAGCTGGCGTGATGGGCAGACCTTGAGAGTATCGGTGGCTTTGGAGGAAACTCTGGATGCGATCGATCGAAGCCTAAGTGAGAGGAGAACATGTGTACGGAGAGAGAGACACTGTCTCAAAGTCAACACTCACAGCCACGCTGAACTGCTTCAGCTCATTACCCTACTCACGCTGAACACCGCAACTGTCCAAGCAGTAAGAATGATTGTTTTTCTTGAATCTTATTCAGCAATAAGATCCTGTTGATAATGGTTAGCTCCAAAATAATAAACGTGCGATAAAAGCGCAATGCTGTATCAGGTGAGTTACGAACGAGTTTCTAAGGGTGCGTTCACACTTGTCATGTTTGGTTGGATTAAAATGAACCCTGGTGCGATTGCTCAGTTAGTGCGGTTCATATGTGAACGCTGCCATCCGAACCCTGGTGCGCACCAAACAAGCGCTAAAAAGATGGGTCTCGGTCCGCTTCCAAACGAACTCTGGTGCGGTTCGGTTGATATATGAACGCAACACGGACCAAAGACATGTAAACCAACCAGACGTGATGTCACAAGATGTGACGCTACAAGTCAGCTGATTTGACGACGCAGGAAGATCGGCGTATCCAAAATGAGTCGAGGGCAAACGTGGAGCAACGAGGAGGTGAAGTTTCTGTTTCTGCAAACAACGGAGGAAATCCTGGAGCTGTTTTGAACGTTTTGAACATTTTATGAGCTCTTCGTGAGTTCTCAGCTGGTAAAAATAAAGCACATGTACACACATAAAATGATGGCGTTTAATCCAGAACACAGCGTTGTTTTGAATGTTCAGTAAGCGAGCTCCGTCGCCAAATATACGTCATAAAAGACGACCAATCAGGTCGTGATCGTATCCCTGTGCCTTTGGTTCGGTAACTTTAGGTTCGCTGTTCAAAATGCCAGTGTGAACGCTAAGAGGACCAGGACTATATGTTTTGTTTTTGCTTTTTGGTTCGGACCAAACCAACCAAACCAACTGAACTACAAGTGTGAACAGAAAAGTACTACATACTTACAACCCATCTAGTGTGACGTTGCAACAGAGAACGGGATCTACACCAGAGTGATGAGAAATTGTTGAAAGTAGGGCAAACACTTCTGTTACTCAAAAGTATTTATTTTTCTTCTCAAAAAGAGCACATACTTTTAGGGCATAGTGTAAGTGGGTGAATCAGGATTCAAATGAATCATGAACGGGATCCTGATCCCAGGCCAGACAACAACATCAACACTGTAAACATGCATATTATAACGGCATAATGTATCCAATCGGCTCTATAGTACGCAGAATCAGAAAACAGGAATGAAGTGAGTATTCGCTTTTATAGGCCAAATCTGAGAAAATGGCATCATCTGGTAAAAAATAGTAAAAATGTACATTCTGAAGTCTTGCCAACAGAATGAAATATTAACAAAGACGGCATCATTTTATAGTTAAATGGCCCTGGGGTTAACAATGGCAGTTTTAATGGGTTTCAATGGGGACATTTTTGTCCTGGAGGTCCAGAGAGGAACTATTTTGTGTTACTAGTGCAAAATAGATTTATTAAAGGAAATGGGGGCGAAATAGTCAAATTCCAATAAAAATACACACCTGTGCCAAAATTTATACAGTTGGCATTAACACAGGCTAAATGATGACAATGTCCATAAGGTCGCACAAGGGTTAAATGTGTATTTCTGTTATTTAATGTGACCAATGCCTCGCTAAAGCCTTTTATTATGCCAGTAAAGCTATTTGAATCTGAATCACAGTGATGTGACAGAAATCTCTGTTGAGCCCTGAGGTGGAGTGGGAACCTCCTATAAAGTGCTGAATCAGACAAAACATTGTTTCTTTTTAAAGCCGACAATGCTATTTTAAACCCATCTTTGAGCCATTAGTCCTTGGGCACAATGTATCTTTAAGGACTCAAGAGTCCCCATTTTTATCTCAGCAGAAAGCAGTTTACAGAAAACGTGTTTACAGCCTTATTTTTCATCTTCTGTCAGTGAGCTGAAGCTTCACAAAGGAATTTGTCCTTTGAACATGGTCAACCGGACCAATGATGAACGTCAATACTATTAAAGGTTGTTAAAAGGGGAGTCAGCCTCTTTATTTCCGCATGTCTCTTCCATAAAAGAGCGAAATATCCGGTGAGTCCCTGACCTCTGTTATATCCACCTTCAATTTGTGTCTCTATTACCCTGCAGTGTATATTATATCTGCTCATGTTGGAGCGTCTGTCCTGGACAGTGGCCATGAGGAGCTGATTGATCGCTCACTTAAGGCTTGAACCCACTAACCTGGTCGGAAACTGGTCGGAGATCAGCTTTCTGCTGCATTTCAGTAGAACAAAGTGTTTTTTCTTCCTGACATTTACCTTATAGATTCCTGATTTATTCATTCCTCACCTGACGATGTCAAATTCTCAGCCTTTAGTATACATCCCAGCAAGACTTTCAGTGAAAGCTACTAAACTTTATGGAGGTTTATAATATCCTCAGCCTTTACTTTAGGCGTATTTCCTAAAGAAATCGCTTTATACATGTTAAACCCTCTGAAAGTTGAGTGTAAGTACACTCAAAAAAATATTTCAGTCTAAACATAAGTTTTATGTAATTTAATTACATAGCAATTTTCCATCCATTCGGATTACATAGTTTTAACATGAACAAACTAATAAACTTAATGTGATTCATATTTGTCAGTCATATGTAAATGAAATAGGTAAGATTTATGTAATAGTTGAGTATATGAATAGTGAGAGATTAAATGTCTTTTATCTTCAGTTGATTTCATCAGTTGTAGTTCTTGTGTTTCTCTGTCCTTCAGTGATTCTGCTTGTTAACAGCAGGTGTTCATCATTAATGCTCAATCATCACTTAATGATCTCATTAACTCTGACACTGCTTCAACGGTACTTTAACTCAGTAGTGCGCACACACATGACCACTAAACAGTGTTCATTAACCTGTGAACTATTACATAAATCTTACCTATTTCATTTACGTATGACTGACAAATATGAATCACATTAAGTTTATTAGTTTGTTTATGTTAAAACTATGTAATCCAAATGGATGGAAAATTGTATGTAATTAAATTACATAAAATTTATGTTTAGACTGAAATATGAGTGTAAATGAGTGACATTGATTATGTAAGAAGATGATCATCAGGTTTTGTTCGTGTCAGATCCAACGCTGCCGTCATTCAAGCAAACGGAGAAAAAGTCATGTTTATTTTTGAATCTAAACTTTTCGTTCCTTTTCAGTGAGAGCACCATTTTGAAAGTGGCTGAAATGACAAAATGAACGTGCAGACGGTGATCGACGTCTTGATACAGATCCCAGCACAGCTCAGTGAGCTCCAGAGATTCCACCTGATCATCCTGCTGACGCTTCATAAACTGCTGTGATTTGTTTAAACAGATTAGTAGGCAAACTCAATTTGTGCCTAAAATACTTTTTTTTTTTTCTTTTTTTTTTTACTAATCTAATTAATCTTGTTCTTGTTACAAATCCAATTACGCTGCATCAGAGCGTTTAACACACTTTGAGTCAGGAGAATTCATTGAACTGTTTGTCTCTTTCAGTGAGACTCCAAGACCTGAAAATAAGATGTGATGTTATGCAACGGGATCGCTTCAGTCATTGACTGCTCTCAGCTCTCAGAAATAGACCCGCTTGGACGTCACTCGAAATAATGTATTTTTTGCTCAAAGGTAAAATAAAAATTATACAGTTTTTTTGAATAACATACGCTGACTAAATTAACTGAGCTGGAAAATGACTGTAGAACTTCTCGATTCAGAATTGATTTCGCAACATTGACAGTTATTGAACTGAAGTGAATTAACATTGAGCTGAATATTGACACTATTGTCTTGTGTAGAGCTGCTTTATAGCTCAATCAAACCTGTTTTGTACAGTAATGGATGAAATTTGCAACATTGACACTGTCATCGAACTGAATTGAATCAACATTGAACTAAACTGAGCTGAATAACGACACTGTCTTCTGTAAAGCTGCATTATCACTGAAATCAAATACTACATGATGAGAATTTTTATTTTTGCATGTTTTCGGTCTATAATTCTCCAGTAACATGAAAATGGTACCAGATTAGCATCTTCACCACACATCCTGAATATCGGTTTTAGAAATCAAAATGCTCAGAAACCTTTTATAAAATTGATTGAGAGTATTTTACTGCAGTATGTGGGACGTGATGATTCACCGAGGCTCTGCTCCAAACACAGACGAAGAGCCTGCCTATGACAGCGTTTTCTGCCAGTTTGTCACATCAAATCACTGTCGATGTGTACATCTGCCCACCCTTGTGAAAAGAAGTGCAGTTTACCATACTTTTAAAAAGAGCACTAGGAAATAATATACGTAAGTGAGAACTGAATGCTTCTAGATGAAGACATATACCGTTACACCACGCTGTTTTCACCGCGTTAATTACATGTAATTATGCATAATATATAGTTATTACCAGGGTTGGGGAGTAACGAAACACAAGTAACTTAGTTACGTATTTAAAATACAAAATGTGAGTCACTGTATTTCATTACAGTTTCATTTTAAATGGGTGGTAATCAGATTACAGTTACATCTGAAAAGTGTTTTAGATTACCAAAGTGATTACTTTGAGTTTTAATGTCATTTAAACAGCAATTGGTGATTCTCTGACTCTGAAAAAGAGTCTGAAAAAGAGTCTGAAAAAGAGAGTTAAGTTTCATGTTTTCCACTGTTTTCATGTTTTGTGAGTCATTTTATAATTCACTCGTCACTGCAACTTTTTCTCACAATTTGTTTGCTTTTCACAATTCTGACTTCTTTTTCTCAGAATTGCGAGATTTAAACTCACAATTACAAGTTATAAAGTCAGAATTGGGAGATATAAACTTGCAATACTGACTTTTTTCTTGCAATTGTGAATTTAGTATGTGAGTTTATATCTCATAATTCTGACTTTATAACTTGCAATTGCAACTTTATATCACGCAATTCTGAGGGAAAGTTTTTTGTATTCCAAAGTATTCTAAAGTATTTAGATTAAGTTACTAAACTTGAGTAATGTAACGAAATATGCTACAAATGACTTTTTAAAGCATGTATTTTGTAATCTGTAGTGAAATACATTTTAAAAGTAACCTACCCAGCCCTGGTTATTACAATAGTAACTACATGAAACATGTGTAACAATGACACTGTAAAATAAAGTGTTACCGGACACATATTTATGAACGTGTGCTCTTTTTAAGTACAGCTAAGAGGCAGTTTTTTTATTTTATTTACTTTTAACTTTTGAAGTACACTTCAAGTACATATTCAATAGAATCCAGTGTACTTCTTTTTCACAAGGGTATGTAGACAGTGTAGCACAGCTCACCAGGGTTTGAAATAGAGCCAAAATGTGAAGGACGATATCTGCTGACATACTGTCCTGCGCACATGCACATCCGCAAAAACACTGAAACAGAATGAAAATCTTGTGACACTGCATGAACAAGTGATCATTCTTCACCTGGCCGCTTGTGTCTGTGAGAGACCTTCCAGGTTTCCACTGATTCCAGGAATTTTTTACTGAAAAACCTTGTTTTGCTGCCTCCTGGCATTCCATTAAGAACCTATATTACAAAAATCTAGGCAGAGATAGCAAGGGAACAAACTGAAGTATGAATTGAATGTATCCAGAGAACAGATGAAATTGTTGTTATCGATCAGGAAGGGCCTGGGAAATGTGCAGGTGAATCCAATCGTTCACTGTCTCGTGTGATTTATGAAGTGTACAGAGAAGCTGTCTGGTCAGTGGAACACATGTAAACCTGCAGATAGGCGCTTCAACTTTGTGATACATGTTTTGGCCACACATGGATGCCAGTGAGAGGTCCATTATTTAGCAAGACACCATAGGAGGAGGGTCTCAGTGATCTAGTGCACACTGAAAAAAAGGGAGAGATTTTATTCATCAAAACCAAAAACTCTGGAACACAAGAGAAAAGCAAACCAACCTTAACTTCCATAATAACAGGCTAAGAACAGAACTAAACCGGAGGTATATATACACGGGACAATATTCTACTTTCATATTGTAGCTGATTCAGCTATGGTGAAAATAAGTTGTAAAAAGCCCTATAAAATAATATTTAGACCTACATTTAGTAACATTTTGGTTGGTGTCTAAAGAAAATGTATTAAGTATGGTTTATGGTCTTTATGTGTCACGATCGTCAGCTGAAGTGCCCGCGATCACCACTGGAGGACTATACATCACACACTCACACTCCCACTCATGCTTACAGACTACATTTCCCAGAAGTCCTGCACCCTGTTACTGATTACCTCTACCAGCTGCAGTTCATGTTACTAACTATAAAAGAGACATTCAGTCTCGCACTCACTGCGAGATCTTGATCTTCTTATCGTTGTCATTTCCGAGCGTTTATATCTGTCTTGTCTTCCCGTTGTCACCCGTGTTCTGACCATTATCTGCATGCCCTTGGATTTATTGCCTGTTTTACTGGACTGTGATTGATATCTGCCTAACCTGGACTTCTGCTTGCCTATTGACCACGATTCTGCCATTCCTCTTTTGCTGTTGTTTGACTATTGCCTGTTTGACCATCCCTTTTATTAATAAAGCCTGCAGTTGGATCTGCAGCCGCGTTGTTACGCACTCCCTCATTACATTATGATAAATAATCTTAGTCTTTTTATGAATGTTTTGCCTTTGTGAAAATAATTAGTTTGGATTCAAATTAAATTAATATTTAACGTTTTAACACGACATGGCCATCCGGCCACCTTCAGGACACCAAGGCCCTGCACCCCATCTGCTCATCATGGAGGGTGTCTGCCTGTGTCCTACAGCTCGGCCACAGCATTGAACCACCACAGGAAGATTACACAGCCCATTCATCAGGCAAACACCTAGAACTCAAGGAAGGCTTCAAAGTGTTCTCGAGACAGGTGACACAGAGATGAGAGGAGCTGCTCTTTTTCAGGAGGTGGTGAATGCACCACTCCTTCCCCTGGTGGCCTTTGTGTCATTTTCGTATTGAGGACACGCAGCTTCCTCACCCATTACAGACAAGTTCTATTTGGGGCTTATGAAGTGTAAACTCACCGCCACAGGATCGGGATGCGTCACTTCCCAACATGGCGGCCAATGCTGCGCCTCGCCAATGTTCGTCAAAAGTGACTGTTCCTCTAGTTCCACTCAGATGGAGTTTGCAGGCCTGGTTAGCACTGCCAAACACATCACGCTGGCTCATTAGGACAGTCAGACTCAGCTACGAGATTCTGTCCACCAGGTGCCTGCCCAGGTTCAGCAGCGTTCTTTTTTCCCTCAGTGGTAGTCAAAGATGCCCCTGACTGTTTCTTTGGTTTGCTTTCAAGGGTCCTCCCATTCGGGCTGTCTCTGTCACCTCGCGTCTCCACGAAAGTTGGAGAGGCTGCCCTCGCCCGTTAAGAGAAGTGGGCATTTTCACCTTCTCAACTATTTGACAACTGGCTGCTCACTCTTGAGATGGTGCTCAGACAGAGTCAGGGAGGATGGAGAACAGGTCATGTTGGTTACTAGCCCACCCGGATGCTTCTTGCAACAGCCCTTCCACGGCGAATTTCCCTAAGGATGGACCTCCTTTCTCAGGGATGGGGCACAATTAGGCACCTGCACCCAGAACTCTGGAGCCTCCAAGAACTCTGGAGCCTCCAAGTCTGGCCCCTGGATGGGAACCCTCTTTCCCCTTGAAAGTGTACATAGCTGCCTATTCAACCCATTCAACCTAACCCATCACGACACAGTAGATGGTAAGTCTCTAGGGAAACACGACCTAATCATCAAGATCCTCAGAGGTGCCAGGAGATTGAATCCTCCTAGACAACACATGGATTCTCTTGCTGGGCCTACAGAGATCTCCTTTTGATCAGCTGGAGTCAGTCGAGCTTAAGGTCCTCTCATTGAAGATGGCGTTCCTGACCGTGTTCACCTCCATCAAGAGGGTTGGGGACCTGCAGGCATTCTCTGTCAGTGAAACATGCTTTGAGTTCGGTCCGACTTAATCTCCAGAGACCCTGACTGGGCTATGTTCCCAAAGTTCCTACTACCCTTTTAAGGACCAACTGCCTTGTCTGGTGTTTACTTGGACCACGCACAGAGCTTCAGAAGCTCTGAGCAGCTCTTTTAAGCAGAAGGTGAAGGCTGTCTCCAAACAGAGAATGGTGGATGGAGGATGGATTGCAATTGCCTTGGCATATCATGTCTAAGGCGTGCTGTGCCCTTTAGGAGAGAGTGCACACTCTGTGAGAAGTGTTGGATCCTCCCGGGCCCTCTAACAGACATCTGTGAAACAGCAGGCTGGGCTACACCCAATGCCTTCACGAGATTTTACAATCTCCGGATTGAGCCAGTTTTGTCCCGTGTGCTAATGGGCATGAACAGGTAAGTTGGGGGCAACGGAGGTGATAACGTGTGCTTCTTTGTCCACGTGAGTTCCCCGAACAGGCATCTAACTTTTCAGCACCTAGTGGCAGTCGAATTCTGTGGAAGAATTCTAGTCTAGAACCAGTTCTCATGATGCATGCCCCATCAGGTCAGCCTGTGTACTTTAGCTAAGTGCTCCATATATAGTGATTCCCTAACGGTAATCCCGTATGAGGTATCCTTCACGATATGGTTTCCCTGACGGTAAGCCTGTGTCTTCCCCTAGGCAGAGCTCCGTACTTGTAGAATTTCCTCCCTCTTAAGGTAAGATCTACTGCAGAGACTTCTTTCCATGTGTGGTACTTCTCGTGGGTAAGTCCATGTGATGTATTCTCCACGTTAACCTCACATTTTGGTGGGATGTAGTCTCCATAGTGTTCCTTTTGTGCATGGAAAAAGGAAATGCTTTCTCAGCGCTTTATCAGGTACGCACAGCTGTGAGTTAAAAGAAAAGAAAAAGAAAAGTCCTCCATACCTGTCCACACATGGTATGGAGGACTAAACAGCTTAAGTGGGATCTTGGGTAGGTTACGATGTTGTGAGTGCATTTGTTAACCGACACGCCGGGGCTTGCCGACACCTGCACTGTCAACCTCGTAACACTGTTCATCTAGTGTCAGCCATCAACACCAAATCTTGTTCCCTCCATCAGGGAATGGAGGTTGCAACAATAACCAATGCCTTTTTTTCAGTGCATAAACCGTGAACTGAGTGTGCGTGAATGTAGCCAGCTTCCAATACAATCACTGTGTGTTGGTTTGGTCTGTGCTTTATTGGTACCTGTGGGTAATTTTTAGGATGAGTGTTTTCCCTTTGGTGGTGAATGAGTGCAACCTGACCTCTTGTCCTTGTCTTGACATTGCTCACAGACACTCACAAATGATGTCATCTATGAATCACAGCAGAGTATTTTAGTGTTTGGGAAGGGAGCAGTGACATCGGCCGCGTCAAAACCAGCATTGCCTCTGGCTTCGGTTTGGCTCTAGAAAAACAAAGGATGCTCTGCTGTTCAGAAGTGCTTTGCAGAAAACAAACTGTACATTATCTTGGCTTAAGATGCATTCATGCATTATCAGAACTACATACAAGACAACAACAACTGAGATTCAGTTTATGACAAGTGTTCTGAATCAGAAGTGCTGTAGGGTCAATACAGCAAGAAGTGTGATACTTCTGTGATACTCAATCTATCATTATGTGTGTATTCTTCTCCACAAAGTATCAGTGATGAATTAATTTACATGAGGTCAGTTAGATTATATTTTAAAAACAACTTGAATGATAAATGGTCAGAAGTGTCCCACTGAATTCCCTCGATGACTCTGAAGTACTAGGACAAAAAGACTAATAAAAATAATTAAATAAATAAAAGGTTATATGTCAGATTTATTTTGGATTAAACTATTCAGAGATTGACATTTATATTTGTCCATTTGCAGACAAAATGTATTTTTTCTTACCTACAAAAATATTATTAATTCATATTGATAAATCTAACATTAATTGAATGAACTTACAGTATTGAAAGACAACAGTTTTGACAACCGTACCATATTTTGTAGTACAGTATATCACACATGTAACACGGAGTCAACGCGGGTTGAAATCCAAGTGCAGCTTTATTTCCAAAAAGTAGTCATACAGGCAATGGTCAACTCAACAGCAAACAGTAATAACAGGGAATAGGCAAGCTCGTAGTAAATAATCCAGGCTAAGGTCAAAAAGGCAGGCAGATAAACAACAGAACACTGCCAGGATCCGAAAACAGGCAAAACAAGACAAGGATAGCGCTCAGAAATGTTACAGGATTAACAATACTTCGCAAATAACAAATGTAGGAGGGTTAACTTAAATAGTGAACTTGATTGGTTGCAGCTGGACCGTAATCAACATAAGGGTCTTATGGGAAATGCAGTGTTGTGTATGGAGTCCATGAAATGAGCGGGCGACCTCTGGTGGTAGGTGGATGGAGGACAACGGAACGGATTCATAACAACACATCTATATGTTAGTGTTTATTAGTGTTACTTTCCATTAAAAGGAACTGTGAGAAATGTTCTAAAAATCTCAAACAATTTCTTTTCAGTTCGAATCACATTGGAAATGTTGATATTTTAAAATGAGGGTTGTGTGTTTCCCATGTCTCGAGAATAAGTAATGGTGCAGTTCTCTGTATCCATTTTCACTATAGAAACATGCAGCAACACCAGTGGGATGTTATTAAGTATATGGAAAATCACATAACACAAAAAAATTGATTATTTAATAATAAGTCTCTCTCTTTCTAAATAATGGGTCAGTGTTTGAGGCACGTGTGCCTTAATTTGAAGTGAAATTACAATCTTGATTTTTGCTTTAAATTAGACTGGTAAAATGAAATAATATGATAATTATTTCCATTTTAAATGAAACCCTAACATGAAATCTATATATGAACAGTTGTAGTGTAATTAGATTCTTTGGCCTTTAGAGCTCCTGGAATAATGACGTTGGCTTTTCAGTCGGCAGTGGCTTAATATGAGTTGTGTCTGAGAACGAACATCTCATTTACATTCTCTGTGCTGAGCTGAATGAATATGTGATGGAACAATACTGCCGCTCGTGTTCCTGTTTTACATTTGGAGTATCTGAACTGCTCCATTTGAAATATTAGGGACTGAAATACCCTGCACTGGGAAATATCTCCGCAATCAGAGAAAAGATTGACTTAAATAAGAACAATTTCTATTTCCACGACTTTCCGATTGTTCCTGAACATGTTTATTATTAGTAGTAGTAGTATTAATATTTTTACATACTCTCAAATTAGAAAAAAAAAAATCCATAACGGTACAAACCTTTATTGGCAAAAAAAAATAAATTGTTGTCCTTGAAAGTACATTTAAGATCCACTGTGTCGTACTTCCATTCTCTTCACATTCCAAATCCATTTATTTAACTGGTCAGTTGCTGTTTAATATGCAGGATAGTGTGCGGTCAGATGGTCATTATCACAAAATATACAATGGCTGGTTATTCTGGACAGAAATTATAGGTTGAGTTCATTTCACTCCGATCTCCTCTTCAACATCCATGTGATTTTTGGCTGTCTGAAAGAATAACAGGCACAGTGACAACAAATTTCACTAGATGTCATGCATTGTTTTCATTTGAGAAGTTAAAAAGAAACTTGATGAATTCATTTTTGTATGCCAATGTATAACGTCTGGAACATTCCCTGAATTTGTAGAGTATATCATCAAGAGAAAACGTAGAGTAATCTCTAACTTTACAGTGCAGAGTCTCTCTCAGAGGTTAATCTTTCACTTTTTTGGTAATACTTTATTTTACAAGTGTCTGTGTTACAAGTTACACGCACTTACTCCAGCAATAGCAGTAAATTATGCAGATTTATAAGCAACTTACCCTAATCTTAACCGCATTTTTGCGTAATCACACTGTAACAGCACCTTAAAATAAAGTGTTACTCAAAAAAGGCTATGCTATAGTTGCCATGAGATTATATGTCATTCTCCAGTTGAACTGTCCATATGACCTCGAGGACAAAACCCAGACACGCTCCCCTGACGTCCTTGAGTCATTAACCTCTCATTCATCATTCTCCCTAACTAACCTGCCTCTGACAACCTTGGGTCTGTCTGTTTAAATCAATGGCACAGATTACTACACGCAGAAATATAGTGTACATACAGAGAATACATATAGAAATCTGCTTTAGAGGTTTTATTTTTATTGGAATCAGACAACAGCACAAGACACCCCCGATTCTAACGAGATTTAATTGTGAATTCAGAGCAGAATTGTTGGACCGCTCACTTTCCTCTACATGTTTGGGTTATGATCACCGGCTCGACCTCACCTGTCTGTGGATGACATCCAAGAGCTCATGAGAAGATTCTTCAGGTCTGACTATAGAACAGATACTGCTTGTCGTGCATTCATGTAAAAGCTATTGATTTTCTCTCTCTCTCTCTTCCTATGGCAATCAATACGTTTCCTGTGCAATGCATGCCAAACAAAGGGCAAAAATAACAGAGCGAGTCTCCTCGTGTTATCTTCCAGTGTTTCCAAGTAAAATGGTCAATCTTGTAAATATGACATTGAAAAGTTGAACACAGCCAGCAGCTGTCATCCCGGTGTTAGCACTCGGACGGCAGTCCTCCGGGGGAAAACTGGGGTTGCTGATGGGAGGGGTTTGGTGAGATCAGCAGGGGCTCATCCTGTAGTTTGTGTGGGTCCTAAAGCCCACGACACACCAAACCATGATCAAATAACTACGAAAGCCGCCTCGCGTCGCCTGCATCTTGGCCCAGGTTGCGATTGAACACACTGCAAAAACGACAGTCGTTGGGATGTATATATTCTGAGAGGAAACATCTGTCTATTCCAGCAGGTGGCAGTAGTCACATTCATCACTCCAAAAGTGGGACTGGGACTGAGGATATACAAACCGCAAACAAAGCCGAGCTTGCTAACCATTCAACGCAGTTCATCTTCACTCATGTCATTATGAAAATATTTGTGTATTAGAAAGCCCAGGTAAGATGAACAGGTAACATTAGAAGAGCTCTCCATGTGCACTTTGCTTTTGTCAGTTTTTCTCTGGTTTACTAAGCTGAACAGGAAAAGAAAGAGAGATCTCTCTCACCAAATGCCCAACACCAATTCAAAATGGCCGCTAAAGGGGTCTGACTAGTGCCTCAAGAACACATGGATAGAAATGGGGATGCTATACAGACGGATGCGGAATGTTCCGCAGACACCCCGTCGCTTCCACATGGAATCAGGAGCCATGCTGACGGCGTCCTGCGTTGCACTCTATCTCATCAGTTCTCACTCGAAACCCCTCATCACACTAAACACTCGCTGGCACGCGCACCACCAGTTACCCCTCTTGAGCAGATTTACACCTACTCTGTGTCAGTGCCTCGTGGAGAAGTCAGTCAAATTGAAAGTTATTGCAATTTACGAGTTCACACTTACAAATAAGTCAGATGATATGCGTATTTGGCATGCAGTCCGAGGAGAGCGCTCTGAGCTCGGTTTTGGCCCGAACCCAGAGTATTTCTGGTTAGGGAAGTAACCAGGACATGCTGAAAGCTGTCGAGAAGTCGTCGGGTGCGTGCATATAAAGGTCTCCTGCTGATTGGGTAGATATGTTGATTGCTGACTGCTAGTGATGTGATGATTCGTTAGATCACTGTTCCTCCTGAACTTTGTTAATAAAACATAAATGGAGAAGCACAATGTACAGTATGACCAGTCCAGGCTCATTAGCATCAGTTTCAATGTGAAATGTCCACTGAGAGATGCCAAAAGTGTTCAGATGAACGTGAATGTGGAACATTTGAATTACGTTTGGTTTTGTGCATATCACTGCAGTTCTGATCTGAAGTGTCCAGTGAAGGTTTATGCTCCCTTTTAAAATAACAAACCACCAACACTACACCTTCATCTAAAAAAGCTTGTTATGTCACAAAAGCATATGGAGATGGACAAGACATGCAAAGTCCAAAATGTGTTTGTTTACAACCAGCGCTGGGTAGGTTACTTTTAAAATGTATTTCACTACAGATTACAAAATACATGCTTTAAAAAGTCATTTGTAACACATTTTGTTACATTACCCAAGTTTAAATACTTTTGATACTTTAAATACTAATCAGTATGTAACACACAAAAAAAAGGTAATTGTGAGTTTTTTCTTACTTTTTTCTCAGAATTGTGTGATAAAGTTGCAATTGCGAGTTATAAAGTCAGAATTGTGAGATATAAACTCGCAATATTGAGAAAAAACAGTCAGAATTATACGTTTTTATCATGCAATTCTGACTTTACAACTTTCAATTATTATTAAATATTTTAACATTTTATTATATATATATATATATATATATATATATATATTATATAAAAAGTTTTTAAATTATTATTCAAATGTATATTCTGCAAGGGATATGAAACTGTTTTTTTAGTTTTTTTATGATGCTTTTTCAGACTGTCAGAGTCGGAGAATCATCAGTTTCTGTCCGTCACAGTTTACATTCATGTTTAAATGACATTAAAACTCAAAGTAATGCCTTTGCTCATCTGAAATACTGTAATCTGATTACCACACATTTAACATGTAAACTAATGAAATACAGTTACTCAAATTTTGTATTTTGAATACGTAACTAAGTTACATGTATTTCGTTACTCCCCAACCCTGTCTACAAATCATGCGCTTTCATAAATAGTATTTTGAGATCATAACATAATATTGTGGAAGGAGGCGTGAGAACAAATCTATATTAATCCATAATCTGACCCTGTAATCATAACTGTGTATGAAAACGATTAAAAGTGCTTGCTGTTTTATTCATTTCAGTTGGAAACTGCAGTGATATGTGCGTATTATTTTGCAAAAATATTCCAAAAGGTACGCTTTCCATGAGATCAGGTTGCGTATTCCTGACACACATTTTCATGCACCTCAAACTTCACAAAATACATAATAGAATTGATTATGAATATTAATAAAGAATAATAATAATATTGGGAAATAATATTGAATAATAACATTTGAATCTTCATGTGATGTTTTAGGTGCGATGCATGAAAGGGGCATTCGCATGGTTGTTAAAAAGTGTTTTTGTAATTCTGCTAGGCGCCACTAGAGTAGCAGAAACGACATACTTTAACTTATTACGCTACTGTGACAAACGAGTGCATGGATCCAGTCATACACATCTGATTTTCTCCCAACTGTTTATGTTTGACTTAAATCGGTGTGTATTTATCCTTTATCTAGTGCAATAAGACATGAAACAGAACTCAGTTTGAGAGGTGGCTTTCTGTGTGCACACTACACTTTACAAATGTTTTTTCTTGACATAAAAGTCATATTTCCCTATATATATATATATATATATATGTTAGCGTATGCTATTAACCCACTGCGTAGATCAGCAGATCTTTGATGGAAATGGAAAATGTTCATATTTTTGGTCATCAAAACGTGGATTTTATTTAGCTATAGTCTCATTTTCGTCAGTGAAAACATGTTGTTGATGAAAAAGTAAGGGTACACTACAGATTAAAGATTACCTATCATCACTATTAAACAGTTTCTTATTATCTTGCGTATTACTAGGATATTGGTTGTTTATTATTATATTGCATGATCATATTGTACATCCCTAAACTTACTAACTATTAATAAGCAGTCATTAGTAGTTTATTGAGGGAAAATTCATAGTTAATAGTGAGAATTGGACTGATATAAAGTGTGATTAAAATATAGAAGTGCCACACTGAAAGGGAAATTTCCAGCTCTTCTGTTGTGGTCTGTTATGGTTTGCGCAGTATTTGTTTATGCTCGCACATCAGGAGACTGTTTTCACCCCGTCTGTGAGTGAATTCAGCTGAATTCAGCAGTGGATGACTGTCACAGTTTCCGCGAAGAGAAGTGGAGGATGATGGTGGGGCTGGAGGGTGAAAGGGAAGCAGTGCAGGTCTGGGTGTCAGATGTAGATGCTGATGAGGCCTGAATGCAGGGCATGAGAGCATCCTGTGAAAATGTCAGCAGACAGCACAGATCGCAGTGCTGACAGCACCTTCTGAAGGAGGAAAGGCCACTGCCTCTGCGTCAACACCATCATGCATGCGCATGTCTTCAAAAGATCAATTCACGTGGGATATTGTTAACTGCACAAGACATTTGTTTCGTCTTTGAGAGTCTTTAAGCGTTGTAACCTGACAGGAGCATGAGAGAAACTTACTTTTTGTAAAGCAAGCACATTTATATCCCTGTTCTGGGTCATGACATCACACTCACCAGTGCCCGTAGCTCACTTTACCGGTTTATTGCCTCAAGTAGACATTAAAATTTTCACTGTGCACAGCAAGCATAAATTAATTAACAAGAGAGAAAACCCCCTGAAGCACGATAATTAATTAGAAAAGAAAATAGGTTTTCAGAGAAAAAGGCTGTCTCGTGGAAAGGGCGGAAAGTCGAGTTATTTGTTAGAATGCAAACAAGTCACGTACAGAGGCATGCGGAGTGCTCGGAGTTGTCAAGCTCAGCAGGCCGGGCCGATCGCACCGCCCACAGTTCATCATTTATTCACCAACACAGCACGGCGTGTCTGCCTCGCATCCGCTCGCCTCCATGTTTCTTCTGCTGATTGTCTCCAGTATGCCATGACCAGTCACCTTTGATTGCTGCATCATCGTTTTTGTCAACCGCTCCAGAAAATGATTAAATAATCTGTTTATTAAACAAATAAACATATTATATTTGTTGTACAGTATGCATTTTTGTTGGATGATTCCCTTGATGCTGTGAGTGGACGAGACACGTGATCGTTTATATCTTTTACAAATGTGACCCTGGACACTTTTTTTCTGAAATCGATTTATACATCGTCTGAAAACTAAATAATCCTTCCATTGATGTATGGATTGTTAAGATCGGAAAATCGGAAAAAATTGGAAAAAAGATGGGTAGTCGTGGCCTAATGGTGAGGGAGTTGGGCTTTTAACCTGAGGGTTGCCGGTTCGATTCCCATGTCGGCAGGAATTGAAAATGAGGATTGTGAATGAACAGCTCTCTCTCCACCTTCAATACCATGACTAAAGTACCCTTGAGCAAGACACCTAACCCCTAATTGCCTCACTTGTAAGTCGCTTTGGATAAAAGAATCTGCTAAATGATGAAAAATGTAAAAAATGTAAATGTAAAATATTTAGCCGAGATACAACTATTTGAAAATCTGAGGGTGCAAAAAATCAAAAGTCCTTAGCAATGCATATCTGCTCGCAAAAATATTTTTTTGGATAGAAATTTACAAAATATCATATCCTAATGATTTTTGGCATAAAAGAAAAATCGTTCATTTTGACCCATACAATATATTGTTGGCTATTGCTACAAATACACCTGTGAGACTCATGACTGCTTTTGGGTCACATATAAGCTTGAGGTTGCGCACGGATGGATGTTTTCAGATCTCCACCTTGTAAACAATGTCTAATTAATGTTGTTTACATATTAAAAAATGACCAGTCATCGTCCAAATCCATTCAGTTAGAATGGCGAGCTGCAAGAATAGCTTAGATTTGCAAAAAACATCTGACATCTGACTGGAACCTGACGAGGTCTAAGCACTTTTCCACGTCAAAGCTTTGGCATGGATTTTATTGCGACTGATGCTAGAGGTTGCAGCCTTTAGCCTCCTTCCAAGCCGGAGACCTGGGTTCGAGGCCCGCGCAGACCAGAGCGAGTAGGACCTGGGTGGAGGGGTTACGTTGGTGCCGTGACCCAGATGGGAGTGTAACGGAAGCCAGCTAGTAATTGCTGTGTGGTAAAGGAGTTACATTGGTGCCGTGACCTGGACGGGAGTGTAACGGAAGCCAGCTAGTAATCGCTGTGTGGTGGAGGAGTTACGTTGGTGCCGTGACCTGGACGGGAGTGTAACGGAAGCCAGCTAGTAATCGCTGTGTGGTGGAGGAGTTACGTTGGTGCCGTGACCTGGACGGGAGTGTAACGGAAGCCAGCTAGTAATCGCTGTGTGGTGGAGTGGTTACGTTGGTGCCGTGACCCGGACGGGAGTGTAACGGAAGCCAGCTAGTAATCGCTGTGTGGTGGAGGGGTTACGTTGGTGCCGTGACCCGGACGGGAGTGTAACGGAAGCTAGCTAGTAATCGCTGTGTGGTGGAGGGGTTACGTTGGTGCCGTGACCCGGACGGGAGTGTAACGGAAGCTAGCTAGTAATCGTTGTGTGGTGGAGGGGTTACGTTGGTGCCGTGACCCGGACGGGAGTGTAACGGAAGCAAGCTAGTAATTGCTGTGTGGTGGAGGAGTTACGTTGGTGCCGTGACCCGGATGGGAGTGTAATGGAAGCCAGCTAGTAATCGCTGTGAGGTGGAGGCGTTACGTTGGTGCCGTGACCCGGACGGGAGTGTAACGGAAGCCAGCTAGTAATCGCTGTGTGGTGGAGGGGTTACATATGCACACTCTAAGGCCCTGTTTCCACATGGTATTAAGATTTGGTCGATCGGATCGCTAAATACAGGTGTAAAACATTTTGAGCTTGTCCACTTTTGACCTCTTCCCGAGATGGTGAAAACTCATTCAATCGGATTTTTTTCGTAGCATAGATGCCCATATGGTCAAATGTGTTCGAACAGCATAAAAAACACCTACTCTCGATCTACTGTAAACATTATGGGACGCGTGCTAGTCAGACTGCATTTAAACTTTGTCGGCAGAAGACCCAAGTTTGTTTTGAAGATGAAAAACGTGGGACTGGTTGGACACGTCCCCACCACGTTTTGCCAGGGTCGATGTTGTCTTCGACACTTTTTGAAACATTTTGTGGCACGGGTGTATCTAATAAAAAAGAAACATCTCTAGTTGATTAGCAATTCACTTACGTTTGAGTAAAAAAAGAGGCGATGTAACACTGGGATGTGTTGTGTTTGAAATCATACTGAGCTCGTTGCCACTGTTGTCAGTGTTCTCTTGACGCTCAAGCTCATCTTCACATGGACGAGCGCTTCAATCTAGGCTATTGCGGAGACTCTGTCTACAAACGTGTCCCTGCTCTTGATATACAATTACTGATCAACATTTTTCATTTAATGAGGAAAAAATAGTCAAATAAACGGCACATTCATATTTAAATTGTGTGAGCTTTTTTGTCTATTAGATCGAAAGATCTGGGGGAAAAAAAACATACATTTAGAAATCAGGACAGAAGGGGTTGAAAATGGACAAAAGAGACAGATTAAAATACCAGGTGTAAATGGGAATGTGTCTCCCTCGTCCACTTGCGATCCGACCAAAATGCATCTTAATATCACAAACAAGACCTTGAACGCAATGAGTTCGTAATCACTTCAGAAGTGGGAAGTAGGACATTTCCATTTGAAGACAGCATAAGTTGACGTGTACTTGGAAAGTTAGTAGAACATCTAAAGTGGACTATTGAAATAAAGTGCTACCCATCGTTAAAGCTATCTACTTAATTGTAGAACGTTTTTTAAAATTAAAAACACGTTTTGGCTCAAAAATAGAAGATGGGCACATGCATAGACCTATTAACATAATCTCTAGGATAGTTTTGAATATATGCGCATCAACTTAATAATACTTTAGCCAGTGATAAAAAAACTTACCATGGTTATGATGATGGATTACAGGCTACACTTTTATCTGCGAGGGCTCTGAGAATAAGCATCACAATACGTGGTGTCATTGTGAGTCCTCTGTGTGGACGTCAGTGAAGCCCTGGGCAACACGAGTGACGCATTCATGTGACCGAGGGAGTCTGGAACACCTGCTCCCATAATTAATCAGAAGTATCACAACAATTTGACATGAAATCTCATGGAGGCAGCTCACCTATCACCTCACAGCATAGATATACAGTCATCCTGAACCAGGTTTATGCATTTGAAATCTCACACTTCTTGCCGGAAAGAAATGTCTTTTCCTGTATGGTACCATAGGTTAACTTCCATGGCGAATGTATTAGTTTTCTGTTTCGAACTGTTCCCCTTCACTGTTCTGCTCAGGGCGTACCAGGTCTGCTTGTGATTTGTGATAAAGCACAGAGTTTCGCACAGAGTTGAGAAAGTTGTGTTCTGGAAAAGAAGAGGAAGCTTGTGTATTAGCAAACCTTTGACACTTCTTTAACATGCTAGAATTTACCTTGGATGAAGAGATCACAAACATTCTCTAGATTCCACCCTTTTGATTTCCATCAGCCGTGGTATCCTAAAAAACATCTTTCATTAGCATTTTCAAAGCATTCATCCAAGTTTATCCTGTTTTACTTCTGCACCAAACATGAACCAATAGAAAGAGTCTGTTCAAATATATGTTTTGTGAAACCTGCCAAAAGTGCGTCAAGTATTAATTCTCTATAACCAAACCAGTTATTTCCTTTTCTATGCCTGGGTGTTGCAATATACTTGTCACAGATCTATAGAAAAACATTTCTTTGCGTCGTAGACATTTTTGTTCCATCTTCTTCCCTCTGAGTGGAAACAAATATTGAGAGCCTTAAAATCCAGAGTCATTCTGCTCAGTTTCTTCCCCCAGGACATATCTATCATGAACAAGGACGCTGCTGTCATCGCTGTCTGAGAACTCATCCAGTCACATGCTCTGAACTTCATTTCCTTCATACCTGTGACATTGCATATGCATAAAAAATAACATTTGACCTTAGCATTTGAAGGTTTTTATTTTTTTGCACGCTAAAATGTGTTCTGCCACGTGTTGTATGAGCTTCAGACAGGATTCTTTTGTTTTACTACACAGATGCAATTTCCACTTTCAGTTAGAAGGAAATTGTATTTCAAACACACTTGCTGCTATAGTTTTAGCTTGTTTAGCTCCTTCTGCTCTGCCACATAGAAAAAGTGCAAGTCACTGCATTTGAAAATACTACTAACACTGTCTATACTATGAAATGCTGTAGAATAGAGCAGAAGTATACTAAATGGGATGCACTTTTGTTAATATTCAGAGTGGTCTGAATGCCAAATTAGGGAAGAGGTAAAGCTTTCTAACACTCTTTGAACTGAGTATAACTATGGTTATCACTACCATGCAATGTATTTTAAAGTGCCCATGATTTACTATTTTAAAGATTCCTAATTTTGGTGTCTCCTACAATGCAACCAAAGACACTGTAATTTTCTTATAAAATGCACTGCATTTCTAACAGTGTCTGTTGAAAGTATTCGATCAAAGATTTGGTCTCTCTAAACCCTTCTTTTCTGAGAGCCTGCTCTGCTCGGATTGGTCTAGTTTGTTGTGACTGGTGTTTACTGCATGTGTCGGAAACCAAACACCCATTAATATATTTGAATTTCAGCTCTGGAGGCTTTGTCAGCACCTGATTCACAGAGATACAAACAGTACAGATGGTGTTGGTTTTCCCGTATCAATCTCATCCTTTGGAAGTGCTTCAGAGTGGATTTGCTTTGGCAGCAGAAAACAGCATCTTCTCAACAAGAACAACACGAACCAAACTCTTCCAGAAAATATTTCCAAACAAGCCCTCAGTAGAGCCGTTGCAGATCTCCGAGCAACACATTTCTTTACTGAGAGAATCCATGACTCACTCATAAAGACGTTCTCTTGCTTTGTCCTTGAGTGAATCTGCTGTTTTGAACTATTTGTTTGACTGCATGATTCAATGACGCACTCATTAAGATGATTTGCCACCACCTTCTGGCAGTTTTAGTTTCTTATTAAAATGTGCCCATTACATTTCAGCTGAGGAGCTGAGAGAGTGCCGATTCTGACTAAGATCGAATGCTTTTTTTTGTTTTCGGTCATGATCGCATCAATGGTTCTGGTTAAAGAGATTGTTTTAGATAGAATGTGTTTATTACAAGTCAAATATGAGATAACATTGATAAATGTAACAGAGATAATAAAGTAATTGCAGCCAAATTGCATACAATGTTTTTGTCTTTTTTCTCATTGGGGAGGCTGTTTCTTTGAAACTGTTTGAAATATTCTGAATGTTTCATTGAAACGTTCCAAATGTTTCTTTGAATGTTCCAAATGTTTCATTGAATGTTCCAAATGTTTCATCGAAACGTTCCAAATGTTTCATTGAAACGTTCCAAATATTTCTTTGAAATACACCTTCAAATGGCAAAGGCCGCCTCTGAAGGTAAGGTTATGAAATAACAGTCCCAAAGTAGTTTTTGTTAATATAATAAAGTTAACAAGTTCATATGAGCTACCACAGTAATTGAAATTATAGAAAATAAAAAGTTAAGTAAAAATAAATTGGTATTTTGTAAACAACAGTTATTATGAAAAATACTCAATCCTACTGTAACATGAATTGTAAATAAAACAGATGGACTCTGATCCTGATGAATAGAATGAACATCATACCTGCATGCAAATCGTTCCCATCTAACACACAAGGTACCAGTTATGTCATTTATTGGTACTTTACAATTGCATGATCGTAATTTCATTATGCACCACATGCTGGAAACCACCTATCATGCCGGAAACGCCAGTTCGAATTGAGTGGTGTGAATAGAACAGAGGGGTTACATTGGTGCCGTGACCCGGATGGGAGTGAGGTTTAGGGGGTGAGTGTAACGGAGAATAGCGTGTGAGAGCTGTAGAGATAAACCTCACTCCCCTGCCCTTGAGAGGTGCGACAGTGAGCAACGCTAGAGGCTGTGGTGTTTACCATCCTTGTCAGCATGTTCGCCTCCCATGCCAGAAACGCAGGTTCGAATCTCGCTCGGAGTGGTGCGAACAGAACCGGAGGGGTTACATTGGTGCCGTGACCCGGATGGGAGTGAGGTTTATGGGGGTGAGTGTATTAAAAAAAAGAGTCAATCTGCTCAGTTTCTTCCCCCAGGACATATCTATCATGAACAAGAACGCTGCTGTCATCGCTGTCTGAGAACTCATCCCAGTCACATGCTCTAAACTTCATACCTTATGCATATGCAACTTCAAACATATGCATAAAAAATAACATTTGACCTTAGCATTCGAAGGGTTTTTTGCATTCCTAACTGTACTCTAAAATGTGTTCTGCCACGTGTTGTATGAGCTTTAGATGGGATTCTCAATGTTTTACTACACTGACGCAATTTCCACTTTCAGTTAGAAGGAAATTGTTTTTCAAATGCCCTTACTTCTATAGTTTTAGCTTGTTTAGCTCCTCCCGCTCTGCTAAATAGGAAAAGTGCAAGTCATAGAATTGTTTTACTGTGAAAATACTACTAACTGCCTATAATATGAAATGCTGTAGAATAGAGCCGAAGTATACTAAATGTGATGCACTTTTGTTCATATTCAGGAAGATGGCAGAGTGGCCTGATATGCCAAATTAGGGAAGAGGAGAAACTTTCTAACACTCTTTGAACTAAGTATAACTATGACTCAGTATGCTATCTTGTTATCTTATCTTCAGCCTTGTTAGCATGTCCGCCACCCACTCTAGAAACCCAGGTTCAAATCCCGCTCGGAGTGGTGCGAACAGAACCGGAGGGGTTACATTGGTGCCGTGACCCGGATGGGAGTGAGGTTTAGGGGAGCTGTATAACCTGGTCTTTATCGTTCTTGTTAGTGCGTCTGCCCCTCATTCTGGAAACGCCGGTTCGAATCCCGCTCGGAGTAGAACTACATAAGCAACTGAATGTTACAATTTAACAGTCATTCATAAGCATGAAATTAGCTTCTTCCATTTGATTCCTTCTTTAGCCTTGTACTGTCAACGTCAATATGTAAAAGATTAGTCATAATTCAGTGTAGTGCCCTGCAGATAACGGTGTCCTTGTACATTCAATATGGCCTCTTAAGGTCCTTTTTTATAAACTTAATGTAATGTAGTTGAATTTCTAGGACCCGGGGGGTCTGGAATTAAAAGACCTCAGTTGCCCCTAATTCCAGCGACTTCCTACAGTTATTGCATTAGAAATGCAGCAGCAGGCGCACTATGGCCTTCTCTTTGTATCTAGTGTACAGTAGCATGTTAGAGTGAGCTGTGTCTCCTCTTCGACCTTGAGGAATTGATGTGTCGGTGTGCCGCAGCAGGGCAGAAACTCATAAATAAGAATGAAGGATAGCCCAAGGGGCTCTGAGGATGTACCGTCAAGAGTGGAAGCACAAGCCTCGATGAAGACACTAAGCCTTTACCTCCTCGGCCACCTGAAGATTAATTACAACCACCGGCACTGCCAACTGACCCCTCAATAAGACCTTGCCCTAGAACCCCTCCTCCATCCCTACTCTTACTTCATCATGCATCACTGCTTCCCAGGAACAAAAGACATTTTAGCTGGGCTTAAACAATTGATTATAATTGTGGATATTAATATGGTACATATATATTAATACGGTATTAATATGGTATTAATATATTTTAATATATCTTTTGAGATGTTTCTTAAACCTCTGGGGTCTGAGGCTGATTTGGGGTCCTGGAGTAGTTTTACATGCCCTGACTTATTTTAGTTGCTTATGAACATATTAATGACAAAAGTCTCATTTCACTGTATTCAGCAGAAACTAGGCTACAATAATATGTGACAAACCAATATGTTCATGTTTGTATTGAGAGAATTACATATATGCGTTGTTTTTGAAAAAACAAAAAAATAATTTACTAAAAATAAGGCCTCAAAACACACTCTAAATATTTTTTCACAAGACTTTTGGAAACACTATATTTTAGTCTAGAGTTTCTGCTTCAAAGTGATGTAAAAATCATTCTGCCTACTCGGACACACAAAACAATGTTTTGATTTAAAAAATTTTTAGACACTTTTTGTTTATGAATATTCACACCTGAGGAGATGAAGACCCTAACCCTAATGATCCTTAAAGAGCCGTTCAGTCCAGAATGTGACTGAGTGAACGAAGAAAGAATGCAATGACAAAAGAAATATATCATTTATTTTTTGTAGTTTATTTAAAATATAGGTAAATCTATAAGTGAGAGTCAGACACATTTTAAGTACACTGTTATACCTGGAAATAAATCCTGTTCAAAGATAGAAGTGACCATCACATATCTGACATTTGGTGTTTCTGCACTGGAGAAGAATATATATATGTGTGTGTGTGTGTGTGTGTGTTCCAGTCTCAGTATCACAGTCCAATGTGAGCAAATATCTGGTCACTATGAATCTCAAATCTTTAAAAAAAAAACTGCATGCGCATGCTGATAACAGAATCATATCAACTATTGTAATGTCCACTCTTAACAGAAAACATGATTTTCGGGGTTTCAAGGGGTTCTTGAAAAAATGAAATATTTAGTTAAATCTTTATGTTTAGCAATATCTTTTTTAATTGAAAAAAATCAGCAAAAACTCACAGTCAACGGAATCATCATGTTTGGGATTTCTTGGCATCAAATAGTTTTAAAACTCTGACGTGGTCGGCTCAGTTCTTTCGTAGTCTTTCTCTCGCTGTTCTCTGTCTTTATTCAGGAAGGTCACGTTTCACTCGCTCTTGGCCAGTTTTCTATGGGAACAGACACAATGTAAGGAACACAGGGGAACAGACACGTTCAGATAAATGAAACATATATGAACATGAGACAGTCTTTCCGAAAATAGGAACGAGCAGCATGATAATAGATTGTGGTGACAGGAAATCTGCAGGCTTTGTGGAAACCCTGTGGTTTTATGGTGTACAGCAGGAAATCTAGACACTCTATACTGCTATAGATCTTTTCATTCAGTAGGGGTTTTTTTTTTATCTTAAAGCTGCAGTGTGTGAATTTTTGCACCACTAGTACTGCTGAATTGAATTGCAAAAATAATGATCCAGACAGCTTTTCCATACACTTCATGCATGTGCATGAAAAACATGCATGTGCAGTTCAGAGATGGTCTAGAATCCTCAACGATGCTAAAATCCTTTCAGAATAACTGCAGTGGAACACATAAAAATGGTCAAGTTGATTGAATGCACCATTTAAGACAGTAAAAATGAACATGCTGTTCTCCTGTTGTATTGTCCCAAGAAAACAATGACTAGACTATAAATTAAACAAAAAAAGAATAAGAACAAATTAAAATTAACCAACAAAAATATAAATCTAATAAATCCGGCCTCCCAGATATATAAGAACTACTTAAAAATATTTATATTGATATACACATATTCACTATTAACTAAGCTCTTGTAACATTGTTTAAATTCAATTCAAAATTTCAGTCACATGACTGGCGATTTTCCATCTGTTTCAAGCCATTAATATTTAGATCACAATATGCTAAATTGCACATTAAGCATTTTCTTTAGAAGTGAAAATACTTAACTGGCGAGATCGTGTGGTGCGTTCATATTCTGGGCACTTTATATAGTACGCATCATCCAATAATGTTCATACAGAATTCACTGCTTTAGTACTGTCACAGTGTTTGTGTTCAGACTTAGTTTGAAGATTATTTTGTTCCGTTTTTCCTGGTTTCCGATGTCCTGTTTAGTTCCTGTTTCTTCAGTTGTCGTGGTTTCTATGCATCTTAAATCTCCAATTAAGACTTTTTTTTCCTCAGAGCTGTGAGATATAAACTCGCAATTGTGTGTTTTTGGTCTGATTGTGAGGGGAAATGTAACGATCGTCGAGAGACGAAGCAGAGAGAGAATTAATAACACGTTTAATAACAAAACTCCACACGAACAGACTGGAACATGAACACGATCCATCACAACACTTCAAACAACAACCACCAAAGAACACGGAAACACAATGGCTTGACAAGATAACAAGGAAACAAGAAACACCTGGGGAGACAAATCAACATGAAAAACTACAAAGAACTACAACATAAAGCACAGGAAGCAGTTCAACTTAAAAGTCCAAAGACAGACACTGAGCACATGTGACAGGAAGTCGTCTTTTCTCAGCATTGTGAGTTTATATCTCACAATTCTGACTTTATATCTCACAATTGCATGTTATAAAATCAGAATTGTGAGATATAAACTTGCAATTCTGAGGAAAATGTCTCGCAATTCTGACTTTTCTCGCACTTCATGCAGTTCTGACTAAAGAAGTCAGAATTGTGTGTTAGAAAATCAGAATTGCATGATAAAAACTCACAATTGTGACAAAAAAAAGACAGAATTGAGACTTTATATTTTACAATTCTGGGGAAAAAAAGTCTGAATTGTGTGTTAGAAAATCAAAATTGCATGATAAAAACTGTGACAAAAAAAAGACAGAATTGAGACTATATCTTGCAATTCTGGGGGGAAAAGTCAGAATTGTGAGTCACAATTACTTATATTCTTTCTATGGATGTGGAAGCTTTCACACAATGAATGTAGGTTAATTAGAACAAAGTATATTTAGAATTGGATTTTACAAAAATACCCTTTCAAAAACAACTTTACAGTTTAGCTTACTTTTAAATAGAGTACTTGTTATTGAAATAATATACATTAAACTTCACAATACACTTAATTTGGAAGTGAATGTCATGTTTGGGTACGTTATTGCATTTAAAATTAAAAAATAGTATGTGAAATGCAATTATTTGAAATTAAGAGTGCTTCTGTAGAACTGTGAAAACATTATGTAATTTCATAATTGCCTTGAAATGTGGTTAAAGTGTTACTAATAAACTCTTTTTAAAAGTGTGTTAAGAAACATAGTCGTGAAAGTGTACTCTTTCACTGCACTTAAAGGCCTTTTATTTCATTAATATTATACTATCTGCAAGTAGTTTTATATATATATATATACTTTACAAGTGCACATGCAATGCACACTTCTTTTCCCAAGGGTAGCACATGAATTATCCATGCTCTGCTATAATCACTGTCGTGAAGAACAGCGGCTCTTTCCTCCGCACTGCAGAGAGAGGTGAACGCTCGTGTCTTTCTGGCTTTTGGAGTATTGATTCTGCTAAAGCTGCCACACCTGAAATAGCTCAGACAGCGCTGACACACACAAACAAATCTGAGCGTATTTTGTGCAAGGGGACAATGATGGGCTAGAGCGCAATATACCCATCTCACAGATCTCACGTTTCTCTCTCTGCATCTGCAGATGTGGAACGGGTTGGTGTGCTGAGCTCTCGTGCAGAGCTAAAAATAGAGAAATTGTGCATGTTTCACCTCAGCCTCTCAGGGTGTAACCTGCTTTTCTTTCTTAAAGTAGTGTGGGGTAATTTGCAAGCCCATCCCTCGTATCCCTGAGTCAGCCATTAATCTGAGGCGGGCTGTGGTCGGCTGTGGACACATTAATCAACTATTGCAGCGAAAGAGCTGAAAATGACAAAGCCGAGTAGCTGTGTTATCATCCCAGACTGTGTTTGAAGGAATTATCTGTACACGCTTGTTCTTCCGACCCAAAGCATCGACATGCCCCGGGAATCTGCTATTAGAGTATTATACTTTTGAAAACAATCCAAATCCCATGATCCCGCATATTTTGATTAAATAGTATGATTAAAATGGGTGAATTAAAATATACTGCACGGCCCAACTTGGCAAACAATTCAGAGTAAAAGGATTTTTGTTGCTAATGCAATGACCACAGATTTAATGGTTTTTTTTTTATTCTGGCCAGAAAATGTTTCCACTATCCCTGACCTGAAGCAAGTTGAAGCTGAAATTACCATTAATGTTTGACAAGCTTGAGGGCCTTGATTTAACTTTATTTTCAAACTGAATATTATTTTTGAAAAATAGTGACACAAAATCTATCGCCAATACTTACCAACATCTGCTTTCCCTCCAAAATGATGTCTTCCTGTAAGATGATGCCTGTGAAGTTGTGCTGGAATCAAACCCTGCAGTATTATGTGAGATTAGAATAAGAGTGTCCCACAGAATAAGAGGAGTATGCCAAAATAATCCAGACATACGACAATTGACCTTCGCCGGCAGTTTGATTAACAGGCGATCTGACCAATCATAACCCCGAATCCGCCATTTTGTCCGTCAAAGCGGTCAGGGGAGTTAGTAGATTAACGTTGGTGAACTTGAAATATTGTGTTATTTATTAAGACTGACGGGATGAAAAGTGATTTTGAGAAAACAAGAAAATAATTTACCAATTATACGGATATTCCCCAGAAATGTGTTTTGTTTGAAATATTTTGATTAGATAAATAAATTTTAAAAAATACATTACAATACATTTTTCATTGTAGACTTTAGCTGCGGAGCCCCGCCATGACAGTCGCGCACACGCTTTTGTTTTTACCCTTTTTCCCTGCATGTCGTGTGCGGCGCTCCACTCATAGCACAGCAAAAATGGCAACATAAATGTTTAAAACTTCCAAAGTGACAATACAGTCTGCAATGCTCAGTTCAAAGCTGTCGTCTCTGACTCAAGCTCCTCCGCTGGGATGCTGGCCGTGGCTCCGGCGCTCCAGGTGGTCCTCTGTAAGTTGAGCAGTGCTGATGGTGACTAATAAGGCCAAAGTGGCAGTTTATGTCCCTGAATCCCTGAGTAAATGTGCATGTTGTTTTCTGCGGGCTGGTGCTGCGGTGACTCCTCTCGCCTTTAGGTCTTGCTGGTTGGTTTCTTCTTTAACCTCTTGAACTGTCGTCTCCACTGTAAAAATAAACAAGATAAACTAAATAAATAAATAAAAGTACTGTTAAGTGTTAGAAGAACTGAGTGCGATTGTATATTAGAGATCATACACTTCCAGAAGCTCATGTGTGACAATGACCAGTTCTTACTGATGATCACTCATCAAATCCCTCTAAAACTGATCATGTGACGTCTTTCATTACATCTGAAAAGTATTTTAGACGAGCAAAGGGATTACTTTGAGTTTTAATGTCATTTAAACATGAATGTAAACTGTGACGGACAGAAACTGATGATTCTCCGACTCTGACCGTCTGAAAAACTGTTTCATTTCTGTTCAGAATATCCAACATTTGAATCATTTGAACACAATAATCAGAGGATCATAAAAACAGCATGTTATTTTGATCTAGTTCTGTCCTGAATAAGATATTTCACATTACAGATGTTCACATACTCCACAAGACAAAATGACTGGATTTATAAAAATTGAATCTTCACTGTCCTTCATCACTGATGATCCTCCACTGTCTTCATGCTCTGACAGTTGAGCGAGGCTCTCGTCATTGTAAAAAAGGGAATTGTGACTTTTTATCTCACAATTTGACTTCTTTCCTCAGAATTTGGAGATTGACACTCATAATTGCAAGTTATAAAGTCAGAATTACATTATAAAAACTTGCAATACTGACTTTTTTTCTTGCAATTGCAAATTTACATCAACTTCTTTGCTTGCAATTCTGACTTTTCTCAATATTGCGCGTTTAGATCTCACAATTGACCCTTTGCTGGCAGTTTGATTGACAGGCGATCTGACCAATCATAACCCGTATCCTCCATTTTGTGGGTCAAAGCGGTCAGGGGAGTTAGTAGATTAACGTTGGTGAACTTGAATCACGTCTTGAAACAACATTCCTTCTGATGTTCATTCATGTTTATTTGATGCTATAAATGAACTAGTATGAAGAGATGATCGCTTCACGAGGAGCTACAGCGATCTGTCACCACACATTAAACACACACTAGACGCTATTTATTGATTCAACTGTATATTCAATATTTTAAATATGAAACCGTTGTCAGTGTCTCTTTGCTCCTCGATGTATTTTTCACTGCGTGAGAACATGATGTGTGGCGTGAGAGCGGACATAGCAACAGTAACTAAAGGGGGCGGGGCTTAGCGTAGGGTCAATTCTGACTTTTCTCAATATTTTGCGTTTAAATCTCAGAATTTTGACTTTATATCTCGCGATTGCAACTTTATATCATGCAATTCTGAGAAAAAAGTCAGAATTGTGAGATAAAAACTCACAATTATTTTTTTTGTTTCATACTTATTCCAAAGTATTCTAAAGTATTTAGATTAAGTTACAAAACTTGGATAATCTAATGAAATACGTTACAAATGACTTTTTATAGCATGTATTTTGTAATCTGTAGGGAAATTCTTTTAACCGCCCCAGCGCTGTGATTTGAAGTTCATTGCAAGTGTTCAATATAATTTAGGTCAGTTGTTTTTCAGAAGTGGCGTCTAGAGACAGTCCATACTTCATTTCTGTTGACTGTGTTGGTGACCTGACAGGAAGGATCTACGACACAAACGGCGGCCTTCATTTGCCCGTTTCTACGGCTGACTCAATAACGATCTATAGTGTCCGTGATGGTGGTCAGCAGCTCATCAGGATTTGGAACGAAGCTCTAAACGTTGTTCTGTTTCCAGTAGGCATGTCGTCCTCTCTGAGGTGGTTTTGGTGATATGGACGTGATTTTCGGGGATGCGCGGCAGCGTGCATGTGAATGTGTGTCTCACGGTGTAATGAGATTTCAGGCCAGGTGTTTGTGTGGGGTTCACTGCTCTAATTGGGTTTCATGTTCTTGAAGAATCCCTCACTGCACACCGTCTTTGATCTTTCTCCGGGCTGTCGCTGATGAGAAGGTGGGAACACTCATTAGCTTTGAGGTTTTTGCTGATCAAATGATGGCCAGTAATTAAATCCAAACATACTGGGACATGCACACGGATACAAATACAAACTTGCACGGGTCTCAGATTCGTGAACCCGGATGAGTTTTGCAGTGGGCAGATATAATAACAGACTAATGGACGTGCATTAGACAGACTCATTCACTTCTTTGAAGTGAAGAACTCGTGCTGTTATAAATCTATTACTAATCAAACAACCTCCATTCTTAAATAGATATGCCTACATAATATATAATTTAATGGATATAATATCTAATTATAATTGTATGCTGTATGATTTCATCTCCAGATGCTTCTCAGTATCGCAGTTAATCTACTGAATGATTTGTATTCACTTTTTATGACAGAAACCACCTTCATGCATCTTCAGACAGAGTTTTGTACTTGCAAAATATCCAACGGCAGGAAATTAGGAATGAGCAGCAGTCGCAATCTTGACTCCTAAAAAAATAATCTGAATGTGAAGCGTAACGCACGGGAATGAACCTCAGTGGTCTCACAGCGCGTTTGAGCTCCAGAAGAGGTTTGTTCTTGTGTGTTGTTCAGGTTAGGTTGAGATTCGGCTCTCACTGATCGATGTTTACATGCGAGTAAAAGCCGAAATTAAATCTGTTCATCATAACAAGTGATCAATTCTCTCCAGAAAATCTGGACTAAACCGTTCAATTCATCCGTACGGAAGCCCTGAACCGCATGATGGAGGAAAAAAGAAATCTTATCTCATTATTTCAACATGATATCTCATTATTTTGATAAATTAAGTCGTTATTTGAACATAATAACGTGTCATTTCAACATATTAAGTTGTTATTTCAGCATAGTAACGTATTAATTCAAGATAACTTGTTATTTCAACATATCTCATTATTTTGACATAACTCGTTATTTCAACACAATATCTCATTATTTCAACATAATATCTCATTATTTTCAGATATTAAGTCGTTATTTGAACCTAATAACCTGTCATTTCAAGATATTAAGTTGTTATTTCGACATAGTATCGTGTTAATTCAAGATAACTTGTTATTTCAACATATCTCATTATTTCAACATAATATCTCATTTCAACATGATAACTCATAATTGCAACATAACTCGTTATTTCATCATAATATCTTGTTATTTCAACATGATATTTAGTTATTTTGAGATATTAAGTCGTTATTTCAACATAACTTATTTCAACATAATAACTCTTTATTTCAACATATCTCATTATTTGAGAAATTAAGTCATTATTTCAACATAATATCTTGTTATTTTGAGATATTAAGTTGTTATTTCGACATAATAACTCATTAATTTGAGATATTAAATCATTATTTCGACATAATTTCTTATTATTTCAACACATCTCAGTATTTCAACATGATAACTCGTTATATCAAGATATTAAGTTGTTATTTCAACATAATAATGTTGTTCCACTGCGGCTGGTGGTTTTCCAAAGTGACCATTTTGACATCGATGCCATGGGGAAAAACTGCCACATAGATATTTTTAATATTGTCTCATAATTCTGCTGTTACTTTAAGACCTGACACACTGATTTTAATTATGTGCCACACTTTGGGTGTGAGGCAGAACAAAATCTGAGGGAATGAAAATTATGCGCAATAGTGCAATCCCACGCCAAAATTGTCACACCAGCAATATTCATGCGGCGCAAATTAAACGAGTGAGTTTGTTTGTTGAGAGAGAGAGAGAGAGACAGAGAGAGAGAGAGAGAGACAGAGAGAGAGAGAGAGAGACAGAGAGAGAGAGACAGAGAGAGACACAGAGAGAGAGAGAGAGACAGAGAGAGAGAGAGAGAGACAGAGAGAGAGAGAGAGACAGAGAGAGAGAGAGAGAGACAGAGAGACAGAGAGAGAGAGACACAGAGAGAGAGAGAGAGAGACAGAGAGAGAGAGACAGAGAGAGAGAGAGAGAGAGAGACAGAGAGAGACAGAGAGAGACAGAGAGACAGAGAGAGAGAGAGAGAGAGAGAGAGAGAGAGAGAGAGAGAGAGAGAGAGACAGACAGAGAGAGAGACAGAGAGAGAGAGAAAGAGAGAGAGAGAGAGAGACACAGAGAGAGAGAGAGAGAGAGACAGAGAGAGAGAGAGAGAGAGAGAGAGAGAGACAGACAGAGAGAGAGACAGAGAGAGAGAGAAAGAGAGAGAGAGAGAGAGACAGAGAGAGAGAGAAAGAGAGAGAGAGAGCAGCTGGTATTGTATATCTGTTATGCAGAATAGATGAGTGTTGGAAGTGTTTCAGATTGACAACACTAGCACTCAGTTTATTATTTCAGATGCCATTTTAAAAGCCTAGAGTTGAAAAATGTATTTATATTATATATGTTAAATTCAACCTGCCGTCGTGGCTAACATCACACGCCACTGCAGAAACACACCCGCATTAGACGCGTTTTAATGTCAAGCCCTGGCCATAAATCATAAATCAGTTTTTTAGGTGAAACGACACACTTGTTTTAGGTGACTTCAATCTTTAGTCTGTTTAAACCCTTCCCCTCCACTATCTCACATTAAATCAAAATCCATATCAAAACACAATCAACAACCGATGCATTGAAGCGAGACCCTCCCTGCGGTTTTGTCTTTTTCAGTAATTCGATGTACATCTCAATACAGAAGACGAGATGTGTCGGCAGAAGAAAAAGAGGAGGCTCCAGTGTTTGGGATTTATCTACTTTAGATAAGATAAGACTTTATTTACTTCATTAAAAAAGATAGATAAATATCCTCAATATAAGTATATGGGTGAATATACTGTCCAAAACGAGTTGTGTACATGAAGAGAACAAATACTTATCATAAAAATATAGAGCTATTGAAATAAGTGACACTTCATGCAACATTTCCGCTGCTTAACTGTTGTACTTGCAATACCAAATTTATTCAGCCTTGACTAGTTTAATTTGCATCTATTCGTTGTGTAATCAGCCTTGGGTGGTTTGCACAAGATTACAAGTTTTCACCACACCACCTCAGGAGGAATGCCCAAGGAAATCAGTTTTCCTAATGCAGAGGAATTTATTATTTACATTTATACATTTTCCAGATGCTATTATCAGAGTGAATCACATCGCATTGAGGGTTTGTATTTGGGAATCAAACCCATGACCTTGGCATCGCAAGCATAATTGCTCTGATGTTTGAAGAAATGACTCTGACTGTTTGAGTCAGTGAATATTCATTGGCGTATCAATGAATATTCCATTCGTTTTGTTTGATGGCAGTGAGTTGGCTTTTTTGACTCGGGGCAGTCAGTGACCATCAAGAACGATACAGCGAACACACAGCGATGCTCTGGCGTTGTGGAGCGGGTTTTGCACACGCAGCCAAGACTGTTTGTATGGTAGATTAAACGAAGTGCCCACAAGCGTGACTGAACAGACAAACAAATGATTCACGTGGAATAAGAAGCATGTACAGAGTGTTTATGAGGCGTGATGTTGTGGCTGCCGTGAGCTGAACGGGTTACCGCCGGCCGGCTTCGGGACATGATTGAGAGAGCCTCTGTCTGAGAGCACAATTAATGGTGTCCGTGGCATCTGAACCCAACACAGTCAGACGAACAGAGTGATGAATCCACCGCTGCCTGCGCTTTACTTGACATCTGTACATTGATCCTAGAGTTTCATCAGGCCTCAGGATTGAAAGGCCAAGCTGTGAGGCATAAATTTTCAAACGTGTGCGTCTTTAGCCATAAGTCACGATGAATCTTGTTCCCCCTAACCTCAGCCTTCTCTGGACTTCACGCACGACACGAGGCTGTAATTCTAACAGCGATAATGTTGATATCGCCAAAATACAGGTTAATCTCACTGTTTAAGCAAGACGGGAACCTCTGCAGATAAAACAGACACCTTATGTTCCATAACAGCTTCATTTAGTTTAGCATATATATGTGTTCACTACTGGTCAAAGGTTTGGAACATACATACATTCATCCATACACACACACACACACACAAACAGGCACACACACACACACACACTCATGTTGTGTTTTCATGTTTTATGGGGTCATTCCATAGGCGTAATGGTTTTTCTACTGTACAAACTGTACATTCTGTCCCCCTACACTACCCCTACCCCTAAACCTACCCATCACACAAAATGTTCTGCTATTTTACATTTTCAACAAAGATCATTCTGTATGATTTATAAGCTTGTTTCCTCATGGGACCAACAAAACGTCCACACAAGATCAACATTTACTAGTATTACTATACCTGTGGGGACATTCGGTCCCCGTAAAGTAGGGAATACCCACACACATTCCATCCATCCATTTATTCAAGCCATTCAATCCATTCATTCATCCACCTGTTCATCCATTCATTTGTTCATTCATTCATCCATTCATTCATTCCATCTTTTTCATCCATCCATCCCTCCATTCATTCATTCATCCACCCATTCCATCCATTGATTCATCCATCCATCCCTTCATTCATTTGTCCATCCATCCATCATTTCCATCCATCCATCCATTCATTCACTCATCCATTCATTCATTCATCCATACATCCATACATTCCATACATCCATTCATTCATTCATTCATACATTCATTCATTCCATACATCCATTCATTCATTCATTACATTCATCCATTCAACCCATTCATTCAATCAATCATTCATCCATCCATTCCATTCATCTGTTCATTCATTAATTCATCCATTCCATCCATCCATCCATTCATCTGTTCATTCATTCATTCATTCATCCATTCCATCCATCCATCCCCCCATACATTCCATCCATCCATCCATTCATTCCATCCATTGACAGTAAAAACATGTTACAACATATTTATATTTCAAGTAAATGCTGTTCTTTTGACATTTCTATGAATCAAAGAATAAAAAATATTAAGCAGCAAAAACAGTTTGCAAAACTTATAATAATAATTATCATATAAAAGCCTTAATAATTGATAATAACTGAGCACCGAATCAATTTCAATCAATCACATTTTAGCAGATGTATTATGCCACAGGTGCCCATGTTGAACATGACTATGAACAGCACACCGTGGACAGCGTCCACTTCAGAGATGTTAGCATGCTCCAAACATACTCACTAAAATGATTTATTTTGTCAGCCTTTAACAGGACACTAGCAAACTAAGATATCCAAAGTCACAAACATTGGCAAATTGAAATGAAACACCAGTTTAAATGAATGGGAGCAAATTACAAGTGAATCAAAAGGCTGTGTGGGAAAGTTTTTCCAAGACTCTTTCCCTTCAAAACATCTGCTCAGCAAGGGACTCAAGCAGACGTGTCTCTGACATCCACTGGACTCCTCATCTGATTGGTCCCAGCATTCGGCTGCTCTCGGAACAGACCAGCTGATCGTCTCTGCTGAAGCTCTGACAGTCGATACCTGCAACATCACAGCCTGAAATATGAGTCAGTGCTGCAGCTGAAATCTTACTGCGGATGGAGCTCGGTCGAAACAGAGAGGTGAAATGCAAATGATAACTGCATGGAGAGACAGAGATGTGTGTAACCTAAAGCCCTGCGATGAAGCCTACCTAGTCAGCATTTCAATCAGGCATTCTCAAGATACAAAACATGCTGCCTTCTAAGATCCCCATATTTCTCCCCTGGACATTTTGTGACCAAAATCTAAGGTAGTTCTTCACAGTTTCAATCCCAGAATGTATTGCAGCAAGCTAGGGAAATGTTGATAATCTTCAATTTCACTCTTCCTCTTCATGTACACACTAGATGTCTTCTGATTGGCTGTAATCGTGCTGTGTCATGCAGTCGTGCTCATCCTGACACCGCACCTGGTTAGGACACAGGCTTAGAAGGTCGCTGTCATGCAAGGCAGCTTGCTGGTTTCTGGAAAAGAGCTCCAGTAATATGTGATCATGGATATATGTGTAAGAAAAGTAAATGTAGATTCGTAGGGTTCCAGTGCAGGTACTTGCAGAGATATACTGAGAGTATGACAGGTATGCTGATGGGTAAACGGCTCTGTGATTAATGCACACTGTACTGAGCTTCACGTGGGAGCAGTCGCTCACTTACAGCGTGCTGGAGCAGCTAAATTTAAACACTGGTCAGCACACACAGGGACCTCAGGGATTCTAACAAGCACACATAAATAATCACACACACTGATAGTGGATTTTACATCCTTTTTTAAAGGAATAGTTCACCCCCCAAAATTGAAATTTAATTCAAAACCACATGGAGCACAAAAGGAGAAATTCTGAAGAATCTTCACACAGCTCTTTTCCATACAATGACAGTTCTTGGTGACCACGAATAACACTTTAAAAACCCTAAAAGAAAAGATTCAAAATTACGGAAAAAACATAAGTTGAATACGGAAGGCGTATGACGTGTGACGTTGATTTTACTTTATAACTTTATTTTTTTTACACAAAGTCATCGGTTCGTTTCAGAAAGCCGTTATTAACCTCCGGAGACGAGTGGAATATGTTTACGATGGATGGATGTGGATGGAGACACTTTCTTCAGCTCATACTCGCATTACTGCCATCATAAAGATCGGATGTGTTAGGATATTTATTAATATTTCTATGGTTGCCTTCGTCAGAAACAAGAAAGTCACATACACACCGGATGGCGCAGGCTAATTTTCATTTGAAAGTGAACTAATCCTTTAATAATGCGTTACTCATTTGTTCTTGTGGAGTTATTGATCAATGATGGAACAGAATTGTAAAGTGTTACCTAAACATTTTCCCAATGTTTATAGTTACAAATTTTAAACATTAATTCATCAGATATTTATATTGACATACTCGATAGACAATAGGAAGAGGCATTTTATTGTGGTTTTCATGCACTTTAAAAAATGAAATGATCAATTACAATATAATTTACTAGTAGAGCAAATTTATAGTTAATTAAAAGCAGCAACATTACTTAATGTATAGGTTGTTGAAACTTTGAATTTGAAACTCTGCTGCATTATATTTTTTTCTTGGTAATTTGGCATGCAGTTTTCATACTGTAAGTTTTGCCCACCCGGTTTTATGAACTCAACTTCCCTTGAACATTTCTGGCCTTGCCCCTGAAGCATCCCAGAGTAATCCCTGGAAAACTTCCCAGAGTGGCTAAGAGAAGGTAAGTTGGTTTTCAGCCAACAACCCTGCTTCAATTCCTGGAAAGACATTACAAACTACAAGACGCCGTCCCCAACTCTGCAGGGAATCAACAACTGGCTGACAACCTGAATGAGTTTTACTGCAGATTTCAAAATCTCAGTCTCACACCACACACACACTCCGACGGTCCATCAACACCTCCAGCAACCCTACTGACCGCTGCTCCTGCACTCCGGGTCTGTAAAGAGGATGTGTGTTGAATCTTTAGGAAATCTTTAGGTTTCACCAGCCTGTCTAAAAACCTATGTTTTTGGTTCTCCAGATCATTTACATTTATTCATTAGGAAGACACTTTTATCCAAAGCAACTTACAAGTGAGGCAATCAGGGGTTAGGTGTCTTGCTCAAGTGCACCTCAGTCATGGTATCGAAGGTGGAGAGAGTTCTGTTCAGTGCCCACCTTCAATTCCTGCCGACATGGGAATTGAACCAGCAACCTTCAGGTTACAAGCCCAACTCCCTCACCATTAGGCCATGACTACCCTATCCACCACCCTAATGTGGATAGATGTCCTATCCACCAACCCTAATGCACCTCCAAAGACCTGCAGATGACACTACTGTCACTGGCCTCATACACAATGGTAACTGCAGACTGGAGGTTGAACAGCTGACTGTCTGGTGCATTCATAACAACCTGAGCTGAACACACTCAAAACGGTGGAGATGATAGTGGACCTCAGGAGAAACCCCTCAGCTCTTGCCATCATGAACGGCACTGTGGCAGCAGTGGAGTCCTTCAGGTTCCTGGCTCTACCATCTCTCAGGACATGAAGTGGGACAATCTCATTGACTCCATGTTCTGGGGTTGTCAAACCTAGGGAACTCTCAGGGACGAAAAGACACACGTTACCACCTCAGTAGTCAGACTTTTACTTGTAATTACTCAAGACTCGAGATGAAACTGGTTCCATGCGGAGATTATAAACTCTTACGAAAGGTGTTGGGTGTAGCCCTCAGCTCTCCAGATGTCTGCTAATGAAGCTCCATTCGCTGACGTGGCTGCGATACCTCTGATGGAGCGAACTCTCACTCCCAGTGGGCACGGGACGCCTTGGGTCCGATAAGCCCAGAGAATGGCATTCACAATCCAGTGGGTCAATCTCCTTCCCCTTCTGCTGACCTCCGCAGCAGACAAAGAGTTGCTCAGATCTTCTGAAGCTCTGTATGCGGGTCATACGCAAAGTGCGCACCGGACTCAGCAGGGACAGGGCTGGGTCATCCTTAGTAGGAGGGATTGCTTGCATGTTCACCATTTTGTTTGGGTAGTCGTGGCCTAATGGTGTGGGAGTCGGGCTTGTAACCTGAAGGTTGCTGGTTCAATTCCCACGCCGGCAGGAATTGAAGGTGGGGATTGTGAATGAACATCTCTCTCCACCTTCGATACCATGAGCAAGACACGAAACCCCTAATTTCTCCCCTTGTAAGTCGCTTTGGATAAAAGCGTCTGCCTGCGTTAATGTTAATGTTGTCCCTGAAGGGAGCAGTGGGAACACTTTGTGCACCGCTGTATTTGGGAACTGAATTGCACAGCCGAGCCGGATGACCCTGATTAGCCAGCGTGACGGTTGGGAAGCGCTAGTCATGCGCCCAAGCTAGAGGAACAATGTTCGGTGAACAAAAAGATGCGAGATGCGCTGCAACGGTCAAAGATGTCCATCTATTTACATAGAAAAACTATTAAAAGGCTGTTTCAAAAAGTGGTGGGGACAAGTCCCAGTTATGCTTATGTCTCATGTGTTTCACGTTAAATGCAGGTTTGCAATGACATTATGGCAAGGAAATGATAACGGAAGGATGTCAAACATAGCACTGGCAGTACACAGATCGTAAAAAATAATAATAATAAAGATGCATTAATATATAAATAAACAAAAAAAATAAATGTGTATAGTGTGCTCTATACAAATAGAAAAGAATTAGAAGAGGTAGGGTATTGTTGAGTAAACATGTGAAATTGTGATTTTACCCATGGTTCCCTTTCTGTTGGTGACTTTTGTTGAAATACAATCATGACATACAATCACTGATGAACATCTTTGGTTCCAGAGAAAAATAAACTACAGGGGTGGATTAGAATCTCCAACTGTTGGCACGCTTGGACAAAAGTTCTACCAGCAGACCATTAGAGCACATGAGCAGCAAATGTGGAGCTGCGTAATAATATATTTATCAACAATATATTGTATTATAGTAGCTGTAAGGATGATGCATTACACATGAGCTCTTTATCAATAAACTAAACTCAATGTATGGCTGGAATTGATTTCTGGATATAATGTTATTTTTCTGCAATCATTATTGTACATATGTGATATAGCATTATATTAGCAAATCACCACACACACACACACACACACACACACTCCTGTCCCACCCACTTTTTGAAACCAATCATAACCCCGAATCCGCCATTTTGTCCGTCAAAGCGGTCAGGGGAGTTAGTAGATTAACGTTGGTGAAGTTGAATCACGTCTTGAAACAACATTCCTTGTGATGTTCATTCATGTTTATTTGATGCTATAAATGAACTAGTATGAAGAGATGATCGCTTCACGAGGAGCTACAGCGATCTGTCACCACACATTAAACACACACTAGACGCTATTTATTGATTCAACTTCTTTAAAACATTACAGTATTTTAAATATGAAACTGTTACATACGTTGTCAGTGTCCTCTTTGCTCCTCAATGTATTTTTCACTGCGTGAGAACATGATGTGTGGCGTGAGAGCGCATAGCAACAGTAACTAAAGGGGGCGGGGCTTCACAAAGGGTCAATTACAATGAATGGGGACAGATGTTTTAGAAAAGATTTAATTGAATCACTGGGTGAGAAAATATGAAAAAATCATTAGGACTACCTTTCTGTTCTTGATTATCCATAAATATAAAATATTAAACGAAGAAAAAAATTTTTTTTTGAGTAAACTGAAAGAATTTTGGATTTATTTTGAAATATTTCTAGTAAATTTCACAAATAAATACAAAGAAACCATTAGTAACATGTTGAATTAAACATGGAATATTGAAGTTACTCCAATCCTCTTTGTCTTATTTACAACTTCAAAATTCATCTCACACATTCTCACTCCCGTCACATACTGATGCTGGGTCATGACTTTCTTACCGCTTCTCCTTTAGCTTCCCCTGCACGTCAAAAAATGACGGGCTACCCTGTGCATTAAAGGATCCTGACAAGCTTCAGAATGTGATGAGCTGGAAGAGAGATTGTGTTGAAACTATTCCTTTAAGAAGAGGTTTGTGTGTTGTGTAAGATCATGTGACGCTTTGACCTTTGAACATGTTTATGTGTCAGCAGCCTGTGCATTACCATCTCTCTGTCTCTTCTTCTCTCTTCTCTCTCTCTCTTTCAGTCCCATGAGGTCAGTTTCACAGTAACCCGAGACCTTTGCATTTTAAATATATATGACATTGTGCAGTAAAGAAAAAATGCCTAGTCCAGGGATGTTGAGGGTATTTTTAGCAGTGATGTGAATCGCACCACTATTAGTATTTTTCAGATCTATTCTAATGATTTGCACAAACATCGAACACTAAGTAGACATGAATCTTGAGAGATTTGCTAATACTATTACTAAAGAGACATAATTATTCCCTGGTTGATGATAAAACAGAAACAATCTCTCACAATCCCACAAAACTGTCCCTTCTCCTTGAATATTTCTCCATCCTCCTTCTGTCCGAGCGGTTATTAATGATGGATGTGGACAGAGTCTTGCTATATGTGTGTGAAATTTATTGTGTTCCGTCGGAGGATTTTGTCATCTGTTCCAGTATCAGTAATCAGGATTAGCAGACCTCTGTTTGAGCTTACACTATAACCAGATGGCACAGCTACAGACACATCCGTTCATTACCTGTCTAATTTATATTGCTTACAAAAATGGTAAGTCGAAGTATGTTTTACAAGATCTCAGTCTGTGCTGCAGCTAAACATCAAATGTAATATACATTTCTGAAATATGCATAAAACAGACCTTTATTTAGTGATTCCTGTTGGAGAGAACATGTTCACAATTCCTCCTCAGGTAAAACAAATGCTTGAAAACATAAAGGAGGAAGCTTTTCATTAATAACCAATGAATTCTTTATCAGCTCAAAGCATTACAGCAGAAAATACCCCCGGTCTTTGTTTAGATCACATATCCTGTGCTAACACTACTGAGAAGAATCTGTGTGGAGATTTGCGGATGTTTGGTGACGTACAGCGTTCTGCAGCACCCCGTTATGCTGCGGTAAAGAAATGCACAAAGCAATTTACTGGACTGGCTTTAATAAGGCGTTACCATCTGTAAAACTCAGCAGGGTTCACACGTGTACGTGACTGTGATAATGAAGAGGAGAGGATGTGATTTTATGAGTGCTTGTAATGAGGATGATGAGGGAGGGTGGGTTAAAGGCACAACGCTCCTCATCTAATCTGATCTAGACTAAAACAAACAGCACAGAAATGAATTAGATGCGTTTGAGACTCGTTTTTGCATTTTGATTTATGTAGCTGTAATTGTTTTCTGAAATGTACTGAAATAAAAGGATGCAGATTCTATATATAAAAAAGGTTATTTCTAAAAACCTTGAAATTGACCCTTCGCAAACGGTTTGATTGACAGGCGATCTGACCAATCATAACCCCCGAATCCGCCATTTTGTCCATCAAAGCAGTCAGGGGAGTTAGTAGATTAACGTTGGTGAACTTGAATCACGTCTTGAAACAACATTCCTTCTGATGTTCATTCATGTTTATTTGATGCTATAAATGAACTAGTATGAAGAGATGATCGCTTCACGAGGAGCTACAGCGATCTGTCACCACACATTAAACACACACTAGACGCTATTTATTGATTCAACTGCTTTAAAACATTAAAAAAACTGTTTCATACGTTGTCAGTGTCCTCTTTGCTACCAAAAAGTATTTTGTCGTCATTTTTATTTACATTTTTTTTTACATTTCCTTTATTGTGTAACTGTTGGCATTTGAGGTATATCTGTGGAGCAGTTTTTACTCTTTTTCACCAGTTTTGATCCTCTCGCTGGAACTAACCTAAATGAATTTCACTCATTGAGAAAGGGTTGGCCACTGTTACAAAATTCAAAGCACTGTGTGTACAATTTAAGATTCAGTTAAAATATCTGCTTTATGCGTTTCAGGGTTATTACCGTTGACTAAAAGTAAAACTATTAAAACCAGTTCTGAAATAAAGCTTAAATAAATAAATATGAAATACGAATAAACTAAAATAAAAACAAAAATAACACCGTAAGTACAGAATTTTAAACAGAATTTTCGGGATTTTAATCAGAAAAAATACCATAGCAAGGATTGCTCTCTGAATGAACTGGTGAACAAATGTCATGTGTTTGATTCTCTACTTCAGAGCTTTCAATGAAGCTTTCATAGGAGGCTCTATGTTTAATGGTCGCGTGTTCGTGAACTGGACTGACTCGGGTATCCACAGAGACGAGAGTGTGATGGAGGGAAACTCTGTAGTGATCAGCCTGTCATTTGCTCTACCTGATTATGAACACACCAGAACACTCAGTCAACATGAATACTGTGTGTCATAACCACGGTGTCAATAATAACCTGCAGTTATTAAGAGGAGGTTGAATTTAGTCTTCTTTAGGTAGTACTTTTGTGTGTTGTCTTTAGGTTGCAATTTTAGTAGTTTAATGTCAAGCGCATCCCGCATCAGCCATTTTGGACAGGGCATGTAAATACAGTACTTTATTCCTGTTCCTTCCACCCAATGGCTAGTCTCAGCCTCAGACATCACTCACACGGACCGTTCCTCTTATCTGGAAACACTTCAGGAGGACCGTCATCATCTGGTTGGTTGAATTCTACAGGATGTCCGGGAGACGCGCGTGTCTTTAACAGTCCGCCTGGAAACCAAAGCCAAACCCCCTCATGGAAGAAGAACGCCGTCGTGTTTACAGCTGTGATGATGAGCGCTTACCAGGATCAACTAAACGCTGGATTTTCAAAAGTGTGAGAAGTTCGCGGCACCATTGTTGCAGTAAGTTTGTACAATGTTCCTGAATGAATAATCGGTCTGTTCTTGTAGGGACATCGACTTTCATTTTCACGCCCCTAAATCTGACGCAGAACAAAACAAACTGTGATTGGTTGCGTTACATGTCAGTCAAACTCTTGGGCAGCCCTTGACCAATGAAAGCTGCGATACCGTCAGTCTGGCTACGCGAGACCCAATGGCCCAACGACGGAATATAAGATATAATACGTGTAATGCGTTTCTGTAAAGTATAATTAATTTATTAGAATTTAGTTTCAGTTTTACTTTAAATCCATACTTAATCTGACTCTAGTTCCAAATCACTATAAAGATTAGACTGAGATTATTACAAGCACATGACCAGAGAGAAGTGTGCAGTTGCACAGAAATGCACACTACATTTAAGGAGTACGGCATGCGAGCACCTCTCGAGGTGTGAGGCGATGCAGTCACGCAGTCACTGCGACCGTGAAGCTGCGGTCACTAATCTGCAGGGATTTACCTCTGCTGGGGCTTTTCTGCTATTTTTAGCCTGGAGGAGAATGAAGACTGAAAACCATACTGAGGACCAAATCTATGACACCCCTCATCCACCACACATCATATACTATCTAAACTTGTAATGTAGAGTTTAACTCTGTAGGCTATGTGTCTTGGACCCACTTTCCCACTGAGAACACCTGCTTTGAGGCAGTGTTATTTTAGTATCATTGATATACTACTATAGATTTTTAAAATGTTAATTATACTTTATTTTCATATTTTCTATTTTAGTCATTGGTTAGCTGTTACTTCTTTAACTGAGTATGCTGAGCACCTCCGAAATGAGATTAGACAGATTTAGCACTGACAAGTAGAATAGATTACAAATTTTTCAAACTACTCCTCAGCATGATTATGATCACTGTTTTGCTTCTGACTGACTATTCTCGCTAATTTCCCTTTGGGCGCTCTTACGGGCCAATCCCCTGTAAGGGATAGGTTTCATTGCTTGGTCCAGGTACAGGGTATCCTAATAGAGTTTGGATTAAGTTTGTTTCTGATACAGGGCTAGATCAGGTTTTTCCTCCAGGGCTGTCTCCGTTTAGGGTCAGGATCCACCCGTTTTTATTAAAGCGCTAGTTTTGGGATACATGGTTTATTTTAACCTCCTAGTCTGGACCAACTCCAGGGAGTTTGAATTAAAAGTTGCCTAGATCCAATTTACCATACCTTTATCTAAAACAAATCTTTGTTTTGGTATTGGTTTTGAACCCGATCTTCCCGTTCCTATCACACTCCTGCTAATCTCTATGCTATCTTATCTCCTGACCCTTCCACTCCAGTCCTCTTATTAGACAGTGGTGCAAAAAAGTCATTAGTCAGCCACCAATTGTGCAAGTTCTCCCACTTAAAAAGATGAGAGAGGCCTGTAGTTTTCATCATAGGTACACTTCAACTATGAGAGACAGATTGAGAAAAAAAATCCAGAAAATCGCATTGTCTGATTTTTAAAGAATTTATTTGCAAATTATGGTGGAAAATGAGTATTTGGTCTCCTACAAAAAAGCAACTAAATATGTTTTTGCCCCACTGTATATCTCACCTCTCACTGTTCTAGTTGTTTTTAACTCGGATTCTCCACTCTTCATCTTTATGAACCTTGTCTCCTTTCCTAGGCATACTAGCAATTGCTCAGTTTTATCCTTCATCTAAAACAAAACTTGTTTTGGCGTTGATTTCAAACCCCAGTCTTCCCATCCCCAACACTCTCCTACTAACCACTACACCACCCCCTCTCCATTCTTTCTTTATTTTATCTTACTTTCCACTGTTGTAGTGGGTTTTAACTCGTGGTTGTCCTTCCGAACCCTGTTTCTTTTACTCAACCTATTACCCAAACTGCTCAGTTTTACCCATCCCTTCATCTAAAGGGTCTTGTTTTGGTGTTCACTTCGATCCCCAAATAGTGTTTTTAGTGTCTCCCACATAACTCCAAGGTATGTCTTATAAGATTAACACAATTACTTCTGTTTAAAGGAGTTGCCTGTGTTATTCCGTGTTATTCTGTATTCTGGTAAACTGTACTGAAAGTGGTAGTACCCTCTTCTTGGGAGTATTTCCCCTCCCTTACCACACCCTCTTCCTTCCTCCTTAGCTACTCAAAAACTGAAGTTAAATTCCTCTACTCTTCTGGGCTCTGAAGAGCATCTTCATCATCCTCCTCCCTCAGATCTTCCTGAAGCTCAGCAATTGTGTCTTAACTATCCCTGTAAAAACATGTTGGTCGTGGTTGCTCCTTTAATGAAGTAGGGCATGTGTATCTGTGGTCTTGAAGACAACCTAACTTCCCTGTCTCCTCAGAATCTGGCCCCTTTTACGTGGTTGTGTCCATGAAATCAATATCCTCCTGCCTAAGTTCCCCCATCACCTTAATGGAGGGGTGATTTAAAATGTCCACAACCTCCTTGAATTCTCCCTCTGTTCCTTCACATTCACAACACACAACATTCTTCCTCTTGCAATATCACGTTGAAGATGATCAAAGGCACCCAGATTTTAGCATTTGGAAAGGTTTGCTCCACTCCTCCCAGGTCCTTCTTCAGCATTCTTTCCAAGAGAGCATTTGAAGATCGCTTCCTTCGTTACCGCCGAACTTGTTGATGTCCTGTCCTTCACAACTTGGTAAACATACAGCAATTGCGCACCCGGGTAGAACACCACCTGCCCTCTCATCCTGCACTGCAGGTAGTCTGCCAACATTGGAGTGTCCCAGCTGGGGCACTGTTGGACCTTTTCTCGTGCCCCAAAAGGGTCACACACCTAGTTTTAGGGATAAACAGATGGTTAAAAAATCTTTTATTGACGCATCCCACAACAGAAGAACAGGCATTGTTTTCTTTATTCTTATCTGTTATGCTGATGTGGGAGAGAAACCATTTTACCAATCGCACCAGAGGTATTTATGTTGATGTCACTTCAAACAAAACTTTGTGAGATTTGCATGGCTAGTTGAGCCCTGAGGCGAGGGGAGTGGATGTGAGGAGTGAGAAGTGAGGTGAGGAGATGATACTGGGTCAGCTGTTGTCCTGTACTCTTTCTCGTGGATCTTCTCTTCAGATTTTATTGTTTTATTACAGGATAGGAATCTTGAATTCAGACAAAAATCCATGCTTACAAAACCAACCATATTCATATTTTAACCTACCTAGATCTCACCCTACCAACCTCCTCATATCCCTTCCCAGGAGTACAAAATTTTCAATCTGAATTTGCTCGGGACCAGCGAATCAAACCATAACCCAAAGAGTCATGTCCCGATAATCCTGGCCAAGCATCCTCCTCCCAAGAGAATATCCTCTTTTTCAGACCCCCTCTAAGACTAACCTTTAGATTCTAATTACCACAACTACTACTACTACTCCTACTGCTACTTGAATAGCTCAGCTCCTGGCTGTTCCCGGCCCACTCATTTTCCATCTTGCAAGCTGGAGATTCTGGGCAGAGCCCTTAAATTTCAAAATAAATATCAAATAACCTCCGCCGCTAACGGGCAACTCTCTGGCCTGGGCTAATGTAGAATCTTATGAGAAAAACAAAGTGAGTCAGGGTGAGGGGACTTCGCCGGCCCCACTCAGGTGCAGACTTCTTTTCATGCCCAGTTCAGAACCAAGTGAGGCAGCATATTCCTAAACTCGGATGACTCAATACTTCAGTTTTCCATGAGAAATGTTGCCTTGGAAACTAGCTGAAATGAAATAAGTTTATATATATATAACCTTTAACCCTAACATTTAGATAGCATGTTTTGTTATGTTTTTATGGTTTTAGTTTTAATAAAAAACAATAATGCTTTGAGGCTGGTCCAGACTGGCTTATGCTGGTTTGATGCTGGTCTTGAAAATTACAGTATAAGCTAATTTTATGTAGCTTATTATTATTTGGAATATTTAGAGAGTACTAGTCAACAAATCTTTCCCACTGAACATTATATATTATACACAGTATAAATGAGAGTGTGTTCCATAATGTTTTTAAATCACACAGTGTAACTCCAGCAGCTTTGATCTGACTTTTCAGTATGACTTTCTCCTGTATTCAGTCTTACAGCTACAGATGGCAACACATCTGATATTACTGCAACAGCCATCTGCCTCCAGGATATAGTCAGGTTTATTTTAACCACGTAGAAACAACAGGTCCAGCTTGGAAGAGAGTGGATGGATGGATGGATTGATTCATTAATTGATTGATTGATTGATTTCTGGTTTCTCATTGATTAAGTTGTGCACCAGTGGCTTGTTTCCTTGATCAGTTTGCTTGTGTATTTAAGCTCTGTGTTTCTTTCTGCTCATGGTCCATATTTTGGATGCAGCCCATGTGAATTTGATGAAGTTTGAAGGTTCAATATTTCTGGACTAGAGACAAGATATGCCCTACAGTTTCTCATAGCATTATATTATGCTAATGCCAGGACCTCAAATGGGGTCTGTGCCAACAGAGAGATTGTAATAAGCTGTTTGACCTACAGTTAACTAAGTCTGTAGTGGATTAACCAGCTGAGATCAGCTTAGAGGAATTTGACTAATATGCTTTCTCTGAGTGGTAGACTATGCTGTATGAACATTGTGTTGTTTTTGTGGGATTGTTCTCATTAAGGTCGGGGCAAGTTTGAGTAGATTACTTACAAATTTTACACCATTACTGATTTCAAATTACATAAAGAATTTTTTAAATCTGTAGTCGATTACATTACACATTTTGGGTAATATAATCTGACTACTCTTTGATTACTTTTAGATTTCTTTTGACCTGTTAATTTAATTTGAGTAGAGTAATTTTGTGCCATATTGGTATAAAAATAGAAAGAGAAAGTATTATCTGTTTCAAGTGTCAAGTATGATCCGTCTGGAACACCTTTAACTTCAGAGACTGTTTGACTCACCTGCATTAACCTGTGTTACCATTGTGTCTGCTGTCTGCAAATAAAAGACTTTATATTTACCCTCATTCCCTGTCTGTGTCTGACACATAGGAAGAGGTCTACATGGGATTTTCAGTCCCTGTCTGGTTAGATTCTGTCTCGTTACAATGTCAATATGCTAAATTCAAGAAAATATATTAATTCAAAGAAGTTCGTCTGACAAAATAGTTCCCTGCATTAAATACAAAATGACAATTTGTGCATTTTAATGTGTTTGAAAGACAAAAACCTTCCAAAGACATTTTTAATTCATGCTTAAATGACTGTATTTGAGCATTTACTTACTCTCCAAGCCTCTCTTTTCTGTCTAGCCTGGTCATTTCAAGCAAAACAAATGATATATTTTCCTGAGCAATAGGTTCAAGATAAGAATCCAGAACTCTTTCTGCAGCAGAGTGATTTTGTCATTGAAAGACTGAAATAACATTTTCTTGTAAAACATAATCCAATGAGCTTTAAACAATTTTTATAGCACTCTAACAATATTTCATGGCCCAGAGACAGTACAACACAACACAGATGGTTATGTTGGGTCCTCGGCGACCAGCAGCAATGAGTGTGAAAAACTGACCAATGACAATCCTCCCTCTTCTCTTTTCTTTTTTTGTGTGTGTGTGAAATTGAGGTCACTGTAAATCTGCTCACATTAGACTGAACTCTAAGCCCAGCTCTTTGTTCATTCATAACACGTTCAGTTAGTGCCTCTTCTGTGTCCTATCTGTTCTCTTCTTCTTTCCTCGACTCTTTCATGTGTGGGCACTGAAATCTCTCCATTTCTCCTTGTCTTCCTCCAGGGTCCTCATTATTTGTTTGCTCTGTGTTTCCACAGGTGACCTCTGTTATAAAATGTCATGACACAGTAGCTGTATGAACTGTATTAAATGGCATTTCCTGTGCTGTGTATGTGTGCATTAGAGTAAAATGAATGTAAAATGATGACAAATGTGCAATACATTTAGGAAAATTACATAACATTCCTATCCTACAATATAAGCGAAGCAACTGAATTTTATATTGCCATCAGTAGTTCAGTTGCTTTTATGAATATTAATTAGTTTTATATAAGTCTTTCATTGGCGGATTAAAACCATCAAAACACAAATCCTCACTAACACCGGTTAGTGCATTAACTAATGGTAACTAATGGGACCTCCATCTCTTTCTCCCACTGCTGTACTAGGAAATCAATTCCACAATAACTATTTTAGATTAATAACTCTCACCATTTTAATGTGAACACAACTGAAAACTCAGCTTGAGGCCTGTTTCACACATCCTGCATCTGAGCATAAATTGCTAGAGCAGGGTCGTGTTGTGCTTTCACGCTGACAGCGTTTCTGTAATTTCTGGGTTACTACTGTGACTGCAATGAATATTTCACGAGAGGGGTATCTACATCCAGAAAAAGTGGAGCTATAAACTGTTTTAAACATCTGTGGTCAGTCATGTTTACTGAACACAGTCACTGTGTTTAACCTGCTTCAAATCCAACAGAAATATTTTTCAAACAATGCTACTGCTGCACATTACATTACTTCATAGAAGCCTATTTTAAATGATAATGTTGATAAATACACTGAAAAAAGGGCTACGTCTACACATTGTCCTGCGAAGACGCTCTCCCAAGTGGATACATCTGAAAACAGCATTTTCGTGTTGTAGTGTGGACTGTGAAAATTGAGGTATTAAAAAACATTACATTCCTGCAAGGACGACAGAACATTGCTGTCCTGAGACAAAACATGAAAGACAACTGTGTTTTAGAGCGTAGAATGGAGATTGAGTGTGATCTCAGTGTGGTGGATATTTTGTTAATAAAATGATCATGCCAGAAGAATAGCGTGAGGACTTTATTAAGTCTTCTCTCTCTGTATCATCTCAGTGAGCTTTTATTATTTTTTGCGCATCTGATGTAAGATGATTTTAGAATTTTCTGCTGTTTCAATGTGGACCAGAATCTTTTACGGAGAAATGAAAACGCCATTTGCAGATGTTTCTGTATTGTACGGATTGATGTAGACATAGCTTTGGTGTAGAATTTACCCGGCTAACGAAAATATGTTCTCACAACTTTTCGGTATCGTCATAAGTTAAAAAAGCATTATTTCTGAATGTTCTTGTGATGATCATCAGCTGAAGTGCCCGGGACAACCTCTAGAGGGCACTTCACTTTGGACTATACACCACACACTCTCTCTCTCTCACTCACTCACACAGACTACGTTTCCCAGAATTCCTGTACCCAGTCACTGATTACCGCACCAGCTGCACCTCATCACCCACACCACATATAAACACCATTCTCACACAACACTAACTGCGAAGTCTTGATTAGGTTCCCTGTCAGTTCTGAGCGTTATTTCCCGTGTCTTGTTTTCCTGGTTCTGTTTCCTGCCTGTCTGTCCTGGTTTTTGATTGTTTCCTGCCTACCTTGTTTGACTCACTGCTTTGGATTACTGGACTGTTGTTTGCTTGCTGCCTATACTGACCCCTCGCCTGTTTACTGACCACGAACCTCCTTACCTCCGATATTCCTGTTTGCCACTGTTTAACCCTGCCTGTTACGACCATTCTGTTTTCTAATAAAGCCTGCAATTGGATCTCATGCCGCTGACTTGCCCTTCTGGACGTTCAAAATGTCCAGTTTTTAAATGTTTTAAAAAAATGTTTATTTTTAGTTATATGAAAGTTAAAGCTACAATATGTATCACAATTTTAACCAAGGATCCGGACATGTGAGGGAGTCCCCTGTAGATGGCGACATATCCCCATTACCCTCGGTTTCCGGTTTTATTTTATAGAAACCATCGAAACACCAAAGATGCTTTAATATGTTTCATGTTTTATTAGACAAGGGAACATCTATTTTGATACATTTCTAGACAGAAAACTAATTCATGAGTTCACACTTACAAATAATCAGATTAGTATGCATATTTGGCGTGCTGTCCGAGGAGAGGGCTCCGAGCTCGGTATTTGGCCCGAGCCCAGAGTACTCCCCCTGTATTCTGGTTTAAGATGCTGAAACTGTCCAAAAGCATAGGTGAGTCGACTGCGTTGATGTATATAGGTTTCCGCTCATGCTGATCGGCAGACATGTTGATTGCTGATTAATGACTGCTGGTTGGAGTGATGTAATGATTAGTTAGATCATTTGAACGTGTTCCTCCCGAACTTTGTTAATAAAACATCATTTATTGTAAAATATCTCAACACATTTAGTCTTATTGTTTAAATCTAGTTTTCTTGATTTTCTGCGAGTACCACACTTTACCATGCTTTACCATGCCTCAGAGAAAAACACTATTTTGCCAAGTATCTAACATAGCATAATCAGATGCAGCTTTATTTTAACAGTAATACAGAATTTTCTCCATCATACAATATGTTTTAAAATGAATTTCATGCCATTTCTCAACACGATCCATCCATCATTTAATATGATATTGTAATATGGATCTCTGTTACTGCAGTGAAGTGTCTCACAGCAGCCGCGAGCGAACGCTCACAGTAACGTTAGAACATCATTCAACACTCAAATGTGTGTAATATGATAAAACAGAGCTGTGTTTCCTCACACTCATGAGCAGAAAAGTGGAAGCGGCGACTGTGTCATAATAAAAGTCCCGCTGCTCTCGAGGCGTGTGTCGTTCGTCTCTCATTATCAATCACTCGTTCAGCTCCACAACACTCGCTCCTGCTCTTCACACTACAGTAACGTTAATAAACTTCTCCCCGAGTCCATCCCGATTCTTTCCCACCGGCTGTGACCACATGTCCCAAGATTCCACTCTCAAACTTGGTGTCCTCAAGATACGGCTTTGTTTTGAATAGGAGACCTCTAGCGGATGTAGCTTTAAAGGAGCATGAATGTTTCCTTGACATTCAAAAAAATCAAGAAAAAATGGAATTCCATTTTATGATTTTGCAAACATTATGGGAATGTTACTTTTGAAAGTTCGATGAATATTCTGAAAAAGTAGTAGCATTTAAAAAACGTTAGATCAACTAATACGTTTCAGAAACAAAGATCCATGAATATGTGAATAATGAATAATGATACTGTATGAATAACATTTTTTTGCTAATGTTTTGAGAACAACATTAAAGACCAATGTCTGGAAGAATGTTTGAGAGAACGTTAGTCAAAGGTGCTTTTTTCAATCAGACATTGCTGGTAAATTTCAATTACAAAGACATGGCAAGTAACACGTTGAATTAAAGAAGAAATGTTGATATAGAAAGACTGAAATAGTACCTTGTAAAACATACTGCAATAATGTTTGTTTGCAATTTCAAAAAAACAAATGTTTTCAGTGTAGCGCATTTTCAACATGTTTTCCATCGAGTTACACCACGCTGAATCTACTGCACAACTTCATATGATGCCGAAATACACAAGCACTGCTCAAGCGTCACAGATGCAGGATGTGTGAAATACACCAAAGGCTTGGAGTGAATATTCAGGGCGCAGACTCATCTAAAATATGCTTTTCATCCATAAAGACTCCATTAGTTGCAGGGACAGTCCACCTGAAACCCCTCTGGAAATCCTCTCATGTCACGTCTCTGCTCAGGTCAGCGCTCTGACAGCCGACAGAGGCGTCCTCGCGTGAAGCCTTGAGCAGCATTCTTATTAACACATCATTTCCCTTCTTTCAGGTTAGATTCTCAACTGCTTGATTGCTTTTATTGTCATAAAATGTAAGCTTTATTATGGCCCGGCTCTAATCTGATAAATGCAACTGCAGTCATGAAGATATTATAAACAGTAACATCATAATTTTCAGTAAAGATACTGTGAAACAATTTGTAGTGTGAAAAATCTGGAAATCTGGGTGCACTTAGCCAAGTTTCTTTATCGTCACATGACATCGATTGAACACTTTCAATCAATCACTTTGCACACATCTTTTGCATTTCTAACAGATCTCTCTTGCAGAAAATAATCTGGCATGTGTGTTGCACAGAAAAGTGAGAAAAAATGATTGACTTTGTTTGTTGAATGAAGTGTGATGAGGCGGACAGGATTATCGCGACATCTAATCTTAACCTGCTTTGATTATCTGGACAGTGGGTCAGGAAAGCATGAATTATTTCCTTTTAAGTTAATGTTAAAGTATTCACTTTTTATGAGCAATGAATTGTGTTTGTAAAACAAGGACAAGCCATAAAGTTTTGTCAGCTGGACGCTCTTCCAAGCACACTGGAGTTTTTTAGCTGCACTCATGCATGCGCAGCTATAGCTACACTCAGAGGCACAGAGCCGCTCTGTGAACATGAAGCGCGGTGAATTTGAGTGAACTGAGCCGTTGGAGGGTTGCCAGTGTTGTGGAGATCCCTCAGGCCTGCGTTTTCCCTCCACCTCCAGCCGGCTGCCAGAATCTCCCTGCTGTACTGCTGGAGCCCATACTGATTAACAGCCAAACTATATCATTAAAAATGCATAATCACCTTTTGTCTCTGCACTCGAGGGAATCCCTTGCCGAATGTCTTGATGCCCGTCTGTTCTCAGTTAACCAGACCCCCCACGAACTGAACCACGTCGAACCTCTTTGATCCCAAATGCAAAGAAATAATGACTTACCAGCAATGTTCGCTCACAGTTAGGAAACTGAAACCTGCGATTTTTACTTTAAAGCGCTAATTCTACCTGATTTTGATGGTATAAATCGATCGATTTAGTCATTTTTCACTTGAATAAAACAAGTTAATTTACAATGTGTGCATAATTATTATGCAAATTGTTCATGTTTTTTCCAAGCACATTTTACAAATTCCAAACCACATTAATCTTAATAACTACTCTTAATTTTGTATTTAATGATGTTTTATTAACAAAGTTCGGGAGGAGCAGGTTCAGATAATTAACCTAATTAACACGAGAGGAGCGCATTCAGTTAATCAACTCATTTGACCCATCACAAACAGTTTGATTGACAGGCGATCTGACCAATCATAACCCGCCATTTTGTCCGTCAAAGCGTTCAGGGGAGTTAGTAGATTAACGTTGGTGAACTTGAATCACGTCTTGAAACAACATTCCTTCTGATGTTCATTCATGTTTATTTGATGCTATAAATGAACTAGTATGAAGAGATGATCGGTTCACGAGGAGCTACAGCGATCTGTCACCACACATTAAACACACACTAGACGCTATTTATTGATTACACTGCTTTAAAACATTACAATATTTTAAATATGAAATTCCGATCTCGGAGCGCTCATTGAACCATCAGATCTCATCAAAAATATCTTCATTTGTGTTCTGAAGATGAACGAAGGTCTTACAGGTGTAGAACGACACGAGGGAGAGGAATTAATGACAGAATTTTCATTTTTGGGTGAACTAACACTTTTAAGGCCTGATCACTGGACAGAGAAACACTCAATGGTTCAGACAAAAACAGCTGGAGAAGAAAAATTAACTGCAAAAAACTAAGAATTAAGTGTTAAACCATCAGGAACCCTTCAGTCCACCATTTTCTAGAAATGGAGTCTCCAGAAGTGTGAGGCGTCTGGATCTCAGAGACTTATGTTTGGTAAAGAATCCTGAAATATGACCCACACTTAATGAGAATCACATAAATTTCAATTTATAGTATCGCATTTAATAGTTTTTGACTTTTCAGTCTGAGTTAAATCTCTTTTTTGGCTCACTTCTGCCTGCCTAATAATTCTGCACACCTGAATATAAGGCGTTTTTCACTTCCAGTGAACTACAATTATAATCGCTTCTAAATGATTAAATACAAAATTAATAGCAGTTATTAAGATTAATGTGGTTTGGAATTGGTCAAATGTGCTTGGAAAAAAATATGATCATCTTGCATAATAATTCTGCACACACTGTTAATGGCACAACTTTTAGAGAACTTAAAAATGTAAATATGAATTTGTGGGTTTGCAAAGTGAATACGCAAAATCACAGAAGCAAGAGTGCTGTTATTCTGAATCCCGGCACATTTAATAATCACAGTGTGCTAATATACAGTTCTGCATCATAATTGTGAGTGTGATGTCGGCAAAGTCTGTAAGAATTAACATCTTAAGTCCTGTCGTTACTAAAGTTCAGTGATTTGGTGTTTCCCAAAACCATCATTCAGCGAACATTCTCAAACTGGTGTGGTTGGAGCGACACGGCAGAAGCAGAGCTTCTGGTTTTTTATGATATTTTCTGGAGCAAAATGAGCAAGCTGACATTAGAAAAAGTGTTTTTTAAACATTTTAAAAACAGAATGCTTTGACTGTTCGGTGAGCATTCAGAAATAACATTTTCAGCACTTAATGGAAAAATCATCAAATTGTGCTTAGAATATATTTTTGTTAGTTGGGATGAATGATGAATGATGAATTAATAACTTTTCTTTGTTTTTATTTTTTGATAATGTTTTGAGAACATTATTAAAGAACACTTAAATTTCCATTACCGTTACTTGATAAATTGTTTGTTCATAAACAGTTGGCAGAATGTTGAGCCTAATATGCAGCGTTTAGAGAAGATTAACCCAGTGTCTCTGTGTGTCTCTGTGTCTGTCTGTGTGTCTCTGTGTGTCTCTGTGTGTCTCTGTGTCTCTGTGTGTCTCTGTGTGTATCTGTGTGTCTCTGTGTGTCTGTCTGTGTGTCTGTCTGTGTGTCTCTGTGTGTCTGTCTGTGTGTCTGTCTGTGTGTCTCTGTGTGTATCTGTGTGTCTCTGTGTGTCTCTGTGTGTGTGTCTGTGTGTGTCTGTGTCTCTGTGTGTCTGTCTGTGTGTCTGTCTGTGTGTCTCTGTGTGTCTCTGTGTCTCTGTGTGTCTCTGTGTGTCTGTCTGTGTGTCTGTCTGTGTGTCTCTGTGTCTCTGTGTGTCTCTGTGTGTATCTGTGTGTCTCTGTGTGTCTGTCTGTGTGTCTCTGTGTGTCTGTCTGTGTGTCTGTCTGTGTGTCTCTGTGTGTCTGTCTGTGTGTCTCTGTGTGTCTCTGTGTGTATCTGTGTGTCTCTGTGTGTCTGTGTGTCTCTGTGTCTCTGTGTGTCTCTCTGTGTGTATCTGTGTGTGTCTGTCTGTGTGTATCTGTGTGTCTCTGTGTGTCTGTCTGTGTGTCTCTGTGTGTGTCTGTCTGTGTGTATCTGTGTGTCTCTGTGTGTGTCTGTCTGTGTGTATCTGTGTGTCTCTGTGTGTCTCTGTGTGTGTCTGTCTGTGTGTATCTGTGTGTCTCTGTGTGTCTCTCTGTGTGTCTCTGTGTGTGTCTGTCTGTGTGTATCTGTGTGTCTCTGTGTGTCTGTCTGTGTGTCTCTGTGTGTCTCTGTGTCTCTGTGTGTGTCTGTGTGTCTCTGTGTCTGTCTGTGTGTCTCTGTGTATCTGTGTGTCTCTGTGTCTCTGTGTGTCTCTGTGTGTGTCTCTGTGTCTCTGTGTGTCTGAGTGTCTGTCTGTGTGTCTCTGTGTGTCTCTGTGTCTCTGTGTGTGTCTGTGTGTCTCTGTGTGTCTGTGTGTGTCTGTCTGTGTGTCTCTGTGTGTCTCTGTGTCTCTGTGTGTGTCTGTGTGTCTCTGTGTCTGTCTGTGTGTCTCTGTGTATCTGTGTGTCTCTGTGTGTCTCTCTGTGTGTCTCTGTGTGTCTCTGTGTCTCTGTGTGTGTCTGTGTGTCTCTGTGTCTGTCTGTGTGTCTCTGTGTATCTGTGTGTCTCTGTGTGTCTCTCTGTGTGTCTCTGTGTCTCTGTGTGTCTGTGTGTGTGTGTCTCTGTGTCTCTGTGTGTGTCTGTGTGTCTCTGTGTCTGTCTGTGTGTCTCTGTGTATCTGTGTGTCTCTGTGTGTCTCTCTGTGTGTCTCTGTGTCTCTGTGTGTCTCTGTGTGTCTCTCTGTGTGTCTCTGTGTCTCTGTGTGTCTCTGCTCCACAGGCTGAGTTTGTGATCATGATGAATGCAAGAGCCACACCTCATAAACTCTATTGATTTGAGCAGTTAATCTGCAGGTAAACCAGAGACAATTATGTGTGTGTGTGTGTGTGAGTGTGTGTGTGCGTGTGTGTGTGAGTGTGTGTGTGTGAGTAAATAAAGGTCCATCATTCACTCTTCTCACAGAAAAGCTTCAGTAATAATTGGAATTATAATGGAGCATGATTCTTCAGACCATTAAAACATGGATCCCGGCCGACACAGAGCAGCTGACGAAGAAAATGTTGAAGAGGAAGAAGAACTAACGGCAAATAATAAATGACGGCACATTCAACATTTAAAACCCCAGACAGAGCACCTGCAAAGAGATGAAATACAACTAGATTTTTACATTTTGTAAAAAAAATTATATTTTGATTTTACATTTTCATTACTGATAAAAGTTTTTTTTCCCCTGCTTTGGACCAACATAAAAAAACACTAATTTGTTACCGCCAAATTTTGAATTATTTTGAATTATATGAATTTTATATGGATTATATTATAATTATAATGAATAACTATAATGAATTTTGACTTAATATTCATCAAAAATATTTTGGTAACACTTTACAATAAGGTTTCATTTGCATTTGTAAACATGAACAATGAAAAATAATTTTTAAATCATATATCAACTTTAGTTCATGTATAATTTCAACATTTATCAATGCATTATTGTAATGAACAGCTGTATTTGAAAGGAGCTGAGCTACAGTGAACGTTTATTAACTAGCGCTAAAACACATGTAGCTTTAACTGATTGTTTATTAATGTTAGTTAATGCATTAATAAACGTTCACTCAATGTAAAGTGTCACCAGTAGATATTTTCATATAGACAAAAACATTCATTCAAAGTAAAACGATGATCATCCTTACTCAATAAGATAAAACTAAAAATAATTTCGGTTACACTTTATTTTAAGGTGTCTGTGTTACAGTGTATTTATATATTTAAGTACTGAGTAATAATAATTAACTACATGTACTTACTATAAGGTTAGGGTTATGATGAAGGTTTGGTTTAGGGTTAATTGCATGTAATTATGCATAATTTATAGTTATTAATACAGTAACTACATGTAACATGTGTAACACTGACACTGTAAAATAAAGTGTTACCAGATTTTCTTTTTCAGTGTTTAATTTAGTTGACTTCCTATAAAAATAGACAACTGTGAAACCATAAATTGTTAAAATGTTTATTGTGATCTTTTTAAAACATGGGATTGACTTTCAGACAAACGAAACAGCTTTAAACCAGAACAATATATAAAAAAACAGAAGCAATATAAAAACACACTTTAAATTAACAACACGACTCTTTCAGTCTGTGCAAAAGTTACCAGGGTATTGCTATGTGGTTGCTAAGGTGTTCTGGGTGGTTGCTAAGTGGTTCATGTGAAGATAGTTCACCCTTAAAGGGGTAGTTCACCAAAATGTTGAAGATTGCTGGTAACCAAACCGTTTTGGTGCCACTGTATGGATAAAACTAAACAATATCTTCTCCTGATCTTAATATTTTGGTCTCTGTGTGTTATTTCATGATTTGAGAAGGTTCAGATCTCCTGCGTTGTGTTTGCGGCGGTGATTCGTGTGTTTGATGTCTCTGCCGCAGCAGCGTTCGCTGCCAGACTCCCGCTGAGGGCCCAGATGAGCAGATCTCCACAGGAGCCCGTGCTGCAGACACACATGTGTGATTCACATCTCTGCGATGCTGCGTATCCTCCGAATGACGTCCATCTGAGCCGTGGTCTGCAGTCCATTTAGCTACAGGAAATACTGAGCCCAAACGCAGCTGTGTTTGACCACATCAGTGGTGATACGAATGACTGTCTGATTAGAGGAGTTTCTGAGTGAAGAGGCACTGTTATTATCGCTCGTGATTTCAACTCCTGACATCCCAGCTGAACTAAAAGATCTTCTCAGGAAGTTATGAAAAAATCATTTCTGAATATACATAACATCTTCATTTCTTGGTTATTAAGCGAACATAACAGGAACATTCCATTTTATCATTCATTCTTTATGTGAATGTTACTTTTGAATATTCTCTGAACGTTCTGAAACAAGTAACATTTAAAAAAGGTAAAAATGTTCCATGAATGATGCATAAACAATGTTTTAGTGTTACCGGAAGAACGTTTGCAAATAACTTTGAGAGAACCTTGCTAGAACATTAGCTAAAGTTGTGCAAACGTCTGATAACTGATGTAACTCGTCCTGCAGCGTTTGGCTCTTATTTTGTCTTCATATAGAAGCTGAATGTGTGTTTTGAGATGTTTTAAAGATCTGTGACAAGACAAGATTTTATTTATACATTGTTCATGGAGCTTTTTTACATGTTATTATGTTTCAGGATGTTCAGAGAACATTCAAAACTAACGTTCACGTGATGTTTGCAAAACGGAATGTTCTTTTAATGTTTGTACAACCACGAAAAAACATTTTTGAAACATTTCAGTTTCAGAGAACACTCGGAAATAACGTCTGACAGTCTGAAAAACTGTTTCATTTCTGTTCAGAATATCCAACATTTGAATCATTTGTCAAGTCAAGTCAAGTCATCTTTATTTATATAGCACTTTTTACAATGCAAATTGTGGCAAAGCAGCTTTACATTAATAAGAAAATGGTGTCATTGTCCAGCTTATTCTATATATTATTGATTCATTCCGTTGCAAAGATCAATAGTTATTAGTCTAGTTAATTTATGTATATCAGCACTGCAGAAAACAGTGACGTAATCGTCCGGCTCAGATCAGTTCACATACAACGACACTAATGCAGGCATATCAAAAACACTGCTGAATATCAAGCAAGTGTCCCCAACTTAAACAAGCCAAAGGAACCAAAACTCCAACAAATGGAGAAAAAAACCTTGGGAGAAACCAGGCTTAGTCGGGGGCCAGTTCTCCTCTGGCCAACAGTGAACACTTGTCCGATACTCAGAGTTAAAGGTCATTAAACTGATTGGAGTCGCAACAGTCAAATTTGAACAAAATAATCATAGGATCATAAAAACAGCATGTTATTTTGATCTAGTTCTGTCCTGAATAAGATATTTCACATTACAGATGTTCACATACTCCACAAGACAAAATGACTGGATTTATAAAAATTGAATCTTCACTGTCCTTCATCACTGATGATCCTCCACTGTTTTCATGCTCTGACAGTTGAGCCAGGCTCTCGTCATTGCAAAAAAGGGAATTGTGACTTTTTCTTCCTCAGAAACCCAAGATTTAAACGTGCGTTTCATAAAATCAGAATTTGGAGATAGAAACTCATAATTGCAAGTTATAAAGTCAGAATTTCAAAATTGAAATACTGACTTTTTTCATGCAATTGCGAATTTATATCTCAACTTCTTTGCTTGCAATTCTGACTTTTCTCAATATTGTCAGTTTGTATCTGAGAATTCTGACTTTATAACTCGCAATTGCAACTTTATATCATGGAATTCTGAGATAAAAGTTACATACTTATTAGTATTCCAATGTATTACCGATAAATTACAAAACTTGAGTAATGTAACGAAATATGTTACAAATGACTTTTTAAAGCATGTATTTTGTAATCTGCAGTGAAATACATTTTTAAAGTAACTTACCCCTGGTTATATATATATATATATTACAGTATTTGTTCTGCTTCAGTGTTTGTTCTTGTTTCTCACAGATGCTGAATTACAACAACAACAAAATAATAATAATACTATAATAATAATGTTTAATTAACAGTTCACTTTACAGTTACATTTCTGTCATCATTTAGTTTGTCTTTCAAGACTGGAACACAAACACTGAGATGTTTTAAAGAATGTCCAGCTAGCTTATTCATTTTCAATATGAAATAAAGGCTAAATAAAAGTCCACACATCTCGATTGCTGTATTACAAGCTTTGTGTGTTTTAAATCTTTGCATTCAATTTAGCCACGCCACATGAAGAAGTGTCATACGAGTTTTGACGTCAAACATAACTGGTCCTCAATTATGCATTTGTGAAATATACTTTAGTCATTTCTCAACTAATATTTTCAGTTTTTAAGGCTGGTGCAGTGAGTTGGATTTGGCTCAGATTATGTCTGTCAGGAAGTGAAGGGCTCTGTTCACCAGAGACGTGTGTAAGTGTATAAAGGCAGAACAGCACAATGCTGTGCTGTAAATAGCAGCAGTGCTGACTGAGAGCTGCTGAGATACTGCAGCTTAGACGGAGCTTCAGTAATCTGTGTTTTTGGGACTGTCAGCCTGAGCTGTGGAGTTTGTGTGAGACGAGCGCATGACTCAGCAGCTTCACAGAAGGGATGAGTCAAGGAAATACAGACACTGACATGCTGCATTATGGGGATGTGATCAGGGCTCTAAAAGCATCATTTTTTATGGTTATGACAGGAAAGAGAGAAAATTAAGCAAGAGGCAACTTTTGAAAGAACAAAATGTGAATATACTTGTTCAGAAGTATGTTTTTGTATCTCAGTTACACAAACCCCGCCAAGGACAAAGTGTCCTATCAGTTATATAACGATCATTAATTATTCTTTTTTTAACACCACAAAAATAATAATAACAATAATACACAAAACCTATGTCTACCATTCAGAATAAGTTCATCTATAGAAATTAGTTTTAAGACGTAATTTAAAATCTGTAAGTCTCGAGTGTAAAACTTTCACAATTTTGCAAATTTGATTTAACTAATAATTTCAGTCTTTCAGTTTGAGTGTAGGACTAGCTTAAGCCTGCTCTGTGAAACCGAGGTAAGAAAATTACATGTAAACCATGATTTAATTTCAGATAAGAAAAGAAAAAGAGAGGAAGGTGGTCATTTTGAATTAGGGTTTGAAGACAGAGCTGGGTGTCATCAGCATAACAATGAAGATTTATACCAAATTTGTGAAAGATTTGTCCTAAAGGTAATAGATAAATAATAAACAGAAGAGGACCCAAAACTGAGCCCTGAGGCATGCCACTAGTCAGAGATGTCTGTTATTTGAAATCCCCAAGATCATTTAGAGACATTACATTATTGTAGTGGATTTATGCATTTCCCTGGTTCATTTTGACCCAGAGGGGATTTTCTTTTTCCCGAAAATGCTAGTTAAAGTTATTCCATTGGACTAAAATGTTCTGACTGTACTCACACAGGGTAGAACTACTTCCCCAACTATTTTTTTTTCCACCTTTTTCCACTACAAAAATGACCTGACTACTAAAAATTGCTTATAAATCTCTCATTACTTGATATTATCACCAAATTCAATCTTTTTGTCAACTTGTTTTCTTTCAATTAGCACAGGTTTTGTATTTTTTTTTCTGATTGGTCATAAGCCTCAATGATCTAAACTTTTTGACCAAAAAACAAAACAAAAACACATTATTTTGGCAATATTGAATCAAATATAAAAGAATATTCAGTACATTACCTTAGAGTGTTTTAATGTTTAACCACGAATTTTGTTTTGAAATGCTTTTATTTTGTACACAAAGTCACACTTGTGGTGTTCCCGGTAAAAAGTTACCGTAATAACTTATAAAAATAGCAAATAAATCTCTTGTTATGCTATATTATCACCAAATGTTAAATTCAATTTATTTATTTATTGGATTTATTTTTTAAACTATCTGTTTGTATCAATGAGGCCTACGATCGATAAGTTTCAAAAATAAATACAAAAGCTGTCCTAATTGAATGAAAACAAGCTGACAAAAACACTGAATCCAATATTTAGTGATAATATAGCACAATTTTTTAAAGGCTGGTCATTTTTAATCGGGAACACAAAAGGTGTTACAGGGTTTACCGCACATTTTCTTGTCAAATATTACTTTTACTAACTAATCACCAATTTTCACCCTTCATGTCATTTTAATGTATAAAATGTAAGACATGAAGTACAGTGAACCATCATTATTACAAAATAAACCAAAGTGACTCTTTATCCTGCTGATTACATGATTACTTACCAAACAAACATGAAATATGAAATATTTATTTCAAATTACTTTATTACACAAGACTGAGCTTTTCTGTGTTTTTCCCTTCTCTGTTTCTTATGTTTATTTAGAGTCATAAATGTTTTACCCGTGATTTCATGGTCTGTTTCATGCTTGGCTCTTTCGCACATGTCTACCAAAGTCATAAAACTCAAGCTATAGTCAGTTTGTTGGTTTAATAATGTAAAAGTGTATGTTATGTGGACAAGCGTAGTTGGATCAAAGTTTCCCTGATTTACAGAGACATACAGGAAGAGCTGCTGGAAGGAAACATGATTCCTGTGGTCATATAAAAATACTCTGAATCTTTTATTCATATTCATGTATTCCATTTCGAAATAAGGTATATGATATTTGGAACATTTGCATCAAGATTTTACAAAGGGATGCAATGAAAATGACAAAAGCAAGTGATTATTTTCTCTGAAATATTCATGGCGGTTGAGGCACAGATGTGTGCAGCGTCCTCGAGGGATATCCAGGCATGCCGGAAATAATCATTTGGATAAAAGAATGTATGTATAAAAAGAAGGGAGTCTGTCAAAGGCGTTCAGAGGTTTACCGTGGTGTTTGTGTAGAGCTGAGTGTGGCTGTGCTGGGCTGCAGGTGATTGATCGCTCCGCCCCGCGATGCGGCCGGCATAAATTCTAGCCTGAAGTGCCGGGGAGGAGGAAGGCCTGATGGGAAATGAATCACACCATAAAACACAATCCAATACCCAAGGAGGGAAGAGTGTTCAGTGCCATAAACTGCCGTGCCAAACTGGACGCCAATTAGTGAAACAATTCATCCGAACCATCTTGAATTATCTCACGTCCATTAACAGATACAGCTTTTGATTGAAGCAAATGAACATTAACCGAGATTAATAAATGCTTTAGAAGTGTGTTAGTTCACTCTTAAACCGACCGTGTACACCCCAACCGTTTTACAACATCAACACAATAAAGACTTTGAACCAAACAAATGTTTTTGGTTTTTGGTTAAAGACAGTGTGCCCACTCATGTTTTGTCAGGTATGCATGCAGCATTGTATTAAAGCTAGAAAACATTATACATTATGAAGTCAATTATGCATTTTCAATTCGCACTTAGAAGCTTAATAAAAGGCGAATGTTGAATGTGTTTTAGCAGCAGCACATTTTACACACAATGATGCATAGAGTCACACCTACCGTCTCCTCTCACACCCCTGCAGCGCTGCAGAGGACATCCCCGCTCCCGCTGCAGCTGTTCCTCGCTGTCATGTGACCGCAGCGCTCGCTGAGAGAGACCAGCTTGCAGCCAGTGGAGACACTCAGAGCTCAGTGCAGTTTCCATCAAAACACCACAACCTTTGTGCAGCAGTGACAGAGGTCAAGATGAATTCATGAGGAAATATACTGGCTCCTTTAGGTCATTCTGAAATGAGGACCAGACTCAATTAAAGATGATTAGTGTACGTATGAATGCTTACGTATGTCTCCTCCAATTGGAATGAGCTCATTTTTGGTCCTTTAAGGCAGACATTTTGATGTACAGAATAGATGATAATCTCAAAAACAATCAAGAATGTTTTTTGGAGGTTGAAAACTCTCAATACTACAGCCAGTGCCTCATTGTATGCAATGTGGGTTATGTGCAACAAAATTTCTTATTCTGTCAAATTTTACTCAAGATGTCGTCAAACGAGCTGCCGAACTAGCAAGGAAGGAGCTCTGAGTTGAAGGTTATTGTATTATGTACACTCAAAAAAATATTTCAGTCTAAACATAAATTTTATGTAATTTAATTACATAGCAATTTTCCATCCATTTGGATTACATAGTTTTAACATAAACAAACTAATAAACTCAATGTGATTCATATTTGTCAGTCATATGTAAATGAAATAGTAAGATTTATGTAATAGTTGAGTATATGAATAGTGAGAGATTAAATGTCTTTTATCTTCAGTTGATTTCATCAGTTGTAGTTCTTGTGTTTCTCTGTCCTTCAGTGATTCTGCTTGTTAACAGCAGGTGTTCATCATTAATGCTCAATCATCACTTAATGATCTCATTAACTCTGACACTGCTTCAATGGTGCTTTAACTCAGTAGTGCGCACACACATGACCACTAAACAGTGTTCATTAACCTGTGAACTATTACATAAATCTTACCTATTTCATTTACGTATGACTGACAAATATGAATCACATTAAGTTTATTAGTTTGTTTATGTTAAAACTATGTTCACATTATTTATACATAATAAAATATGATTTATTTAATTGAACAATGGTAGCCATTATCAAAGAGTAAGAAGTTTGTACAATAGTAAATAAATGCAGAAGTCTAGTTTATATAATAAACTAATAGCCAAATCGATTTTTCTCCATTGCAAAATTTTGCTGAGATAAAGCTGTTCTCGGCGGGTACACGAGCACTGAAGATCCGCTAAACAACTAATTCTCGCCTAAAAAAAAACAATAACAGCCTTTTTGTAAAATTATAGTGGGTTTGTTCCTCCACCGCTGACGCTCGCTGTGAGAGAAAATGATCCAAGTGAAACAAACTGTGAAATCGTTTCCGTGTGAAATTAGTAGAATATCGCATGGGTGGAATAGGCTCTCAGCCAATCAGATTCGAGAACTAGGGGCCAAATGTTCAAAAGTAATCTGATGGGATTTCCGCTATCGGATTGGATCAAATCTCGAAAATGGGTTGTACAAGGGGAAAAGGATTCTGAAATAAGATTAGATGGCAAAATCCAATCTTGGT
>CM076069.1:472500-502500 GCA_038088235.1 Zacco platypus | reverse complement strand
GCGAGAAAGATACCAGTTCATGTTTTATTAAAGCTGTGCTCTTTCAGGTCCAGTACAGTCCGTTCAGATTGCTCTGGTGTTTCATTTCTCCACAAAGTTGTGTACACAAGGAGAGAAAAGGGAAGAGCCGAGCCATGCCCCTCGGGACGATCCCAACCGTTCTTTGTCCTCGGTGACCTTCGAGCCGTGCAACATTCCCTGGTGTTAGTTGTCAAGCGTCGGGAGGCGTCGGTGTGGGCTGACGCGTCAATACTCGAGCAAACGCCGCATAGATTCCGTCCCCCGGCCGAAACTGTCCAGATTCTCTTGAATATAAGTTCTTAAACATGCAATGCTTTCTCTCCCTTCGAGCTCGGAAACGCAGAGAGCGTCTCCTCATAAATATACGGTGGCATAATCATAAAGAATCATTCAAATGGAAACAAATGACATCTTGAATAACGCACCGGATTTTAGGCCTCAGACACACGCTTGCATGCGTGGGCTTCTCAACGCTACAGCAATCCCAAAAAGAATCTGATCGGCTTACAAATATTGCTGGAAGTGTTTGGTGAAAAACCAGCAGCGGAGCAGAAAACACTGCTGAGGACGAGCCGTTCGTCAGCAAGAGAAGACGGCTGTCCCGTGCAGGAAAAAAGATCATTTCCACCTGGCCGTTATTTTTCCCCAGATGAGAGAGAAGGAAGAATGCCATTTTCAGTTCATTTACAACGAATACAGCTAAAGCAAGTCTGGACGCAGTACGCATAATTCAAGCAATAAATCTGCTTTATGGATATGGTTATATTCTTCAGAATAGACTCTATATGTATATATGCATATATTTATATACAAGTATGGCACTTGATTACACTTAAGCGCGAAAAAACAAGTCACCAATGAAAGCAGAGGGCGCTTTGGTGTTGAAATTAAGGAGATCACAGACTTTAAGCGTTTGCAGCAGATTCACCCCTGCTCTCTCTCTCTCTCTCTCTCTCTCACACACGCACACACACACACACACACGCACACACACACACACGGACACACGGACACAACAGAAAATCTGCAATGGAGTTAATCACATAGTCTACGTTAAGGTCAACGGTGCAGTACAGGCAACCGAAAAGAAAGAAATCATAGCAGAAGCGATGAACGGTGTGTCAAGACTCTCCCGATGCGCGTCGCGTCACACAAACTTTTTAGTGCAAGACGTATTTACTCCCTTCAAGTACAGCAGAGCAGCTCCTCCGGTCACACTTCACATGCCAGTGTTCACGTCACACCGGCTGTCGCCGAGCCGCTCGTGGTTTATTGTAATGAATCGTACAGCATGCATTCTGCGCAAACGCGGACAGTGTCATGTAAAGTGTCGCCGCGGCTCACGGAGAGGCAATACGCGTTCGGGTATCGGCATTTGCTCTCTGTGTACGTCTCAGAGTACAAACGTTGCTAAAAAGTTGCATTATACAGTAGTGAACCGCTTTACAAACGTGTTTGTCGTCCACAGTTGTCAAGGAAGTCTTTAAAACAGTAACAAAAAAGTCCTACCCCGTGTTCTTGCAATTCATGAACCTTACGTGGCGACGGCACTCGTCCACGCTCTCGATCTCGGCGGCGCGCAGGCTTCGGTTGCTCGTTCCGCGCGCTTACACGTAGGCGGAGTCACTGGACTGAGTGCGGCCGAAATTGGGCATACTCATCCGGGGCAAATCCTTGTTCCGGATCTCGTAGATGGACTTCCTGCGGGCCCTCACGCCCCTCACGGCCGCTTTGATCTTCCTCCAGCCCAAGTGATTGAGCTCGGCCAGATTGAGGACCACGCAAAAGCCGCTGACCGCGAACATGAAGACGAGGAACACGGTTTTCTCCGTGGGCCTGGACACGTAACACTCCACCTCCTTGATGCACGGGTAGCGGTCGCACTCGTACACGGCGGGCACGTTGAATCCGTACAAGAAATACTGGCCCACCAGGAAGCCGATCTCCAGAGCGTTTCTGAACACCACCTGAATGATGTAGAACCTGGAAATGCCCTCCTGCCGTCTCATTTTGGACTTGCCCGGTTTCTTGCCCGAGCTGGTCAGTTCCTTCTCCTCCATGCAGTCGGGCTCGGCTTCTTTGGTGGAGTTCTCCGAGTTCTGAAGTACTCCGTTCACGATGGTGTTCTTGATCTTCTGGTTCTTGGCCTCCTCTCGTTTCAGGGAATCCTGCTCCTTGTTATCCAGCGTGAGGAAGACGGTGGCGGTGGAGTAGCGTCGCTCCTTTTGCTTGGCCGACTGATGGACCGAGTAGGTGATGAAGCAGAGACTCGGCGTGCAGACCATGATGATCTGAAACACCCAATATCTGATGTGCGATATGGGGAAGGCTTTGTCGTAACACGCCTGGTTGCAGCCCGGCTGTAAGGCGTTGCAGACGAACATGGTCTGCTCGTCGTCGTACACCGTCTCTCCCACGATCGCCACGATCAGGATCCGGAAGATGACCACCACAGTCAGCAGGATCCTGAAGAACAAGCACACAGAAACATAAATGTGTCGAGCTTAATTCTGCGTATGGATCGTGCAGGTGTCGCTTTAATAACGTGCTTTTGTGAACATCACACCTCCCAACCGGGCTTGAAATGAACTGAAGATGTGCAGCATTTTAGTTTCAGTTCAGTCGGCAGAAAGCCTCATAATGTGTCTTTAAACAAATCCATCTATTACGCACTAATCCATCTATGAAGATCGACGCGCGTTCACGAGCACTGAATGATGCGCTGTCGCGGAATAATGCGATGTTTTACATGTGGATTTTCATGAGTGAAATGAGCGCTTTGTTTGTGCACACCTGGCAATAATCGTCCCTTTTTGTACAAACGTGGCTTTAATCGACGCAAAAACACATCATAAGAACGAATATATGAATGCCGGTTCAGCGCCGTCTCGACTGACGGGAGCTGTCCAGTGCTGAAACCAGGCTGACGCGGTCTATTCTCCATTTTACGCAAATACGTTTTGTCTGTATTCTAACAGCATGTACAAACACTCGAGCTCTTACCTTCCGATCATAGTGGAGTGCTGCTGGACAGCAGCCTCCAAGAGCCTCTCTAGTATGGTCCATTCCCCCATCGCTGCTCATCCGCAGATCCAAATCCAGGGAAAAACGCGAATATTTCCTCCTATTGTCCGCCGCTATCGGGAGAGCGCATGGATGAGCTGCGCCAGCTGTGGCAGTGCTGATGCTGGAAGATGCCACACTTCTCCTCGCCTTCCAGTCTGGAGTGGAGTCATGTGAGCCCTCCTATCTTCGATCTCCACATCAGATTGATGGTGTGGGTGGAGGGCGGCGGGCTTTAATATGGCATCAGTGCCGTGGAGAGCCCTGCTGCGTCATGTGGGGCTTTATCTCGAGCTGCGGACTGCATGTGTGTGATGGTCATAAGCAGGGTGAACTCTGACCTCCTCCTGTTTATTGGGGGACTGAAGTCTCATTTACTTGTTGCTGCGTGTTTTGAAAGACGACACAGCTGCCGGAGAGCAAATGTCCTTGAGTGCATTGAGGACCTTCAGCTCCGCCCTGTTCGCGTGAAGCAGCAGTGTACAGCCGCGCTCGTGCTCGGATACAGTGAGGTGAGAGCATCAGCTGATTCTCTGTTTAAGTAAAGACACCTTTGGCCCCGCCCATCGAACGCGCGCACACATGCGCAGTTCCGCCGAAGCATCTTCCTTGCAAATGGACTATTCTGAGGGACTACAGTGGCCCAAAAAAAGAGTTTGTTCACTTTAACATCACTGATAATAATATTTGATGTTGTTATTTCTAAGAAACTAAATAAACTAAAATAAATCAATCTATGCAGTTGCAAATGCAGTAAATGCAGTTGCTATAGTAATAACTAAACATTATGCATAATTACATGCATATCCTAACCCTATAGTAAGTACATGAAGTTACTTAATATGTTCAGGGCTGTGTAGGTTACTTTAAAAATGTATTTCACTACAAATTACAAAATACATGCTTTAAAAAGTCATTTGTAACGTATTTCGTTACATTACTCAAGTTTAGTAACTTAATCTAAATACATTAGAATACTTTGGAATACTAATAAGTGTGAAACAAACACAAAAAAGGAAATTGCAAGTTTTTATCTCACAGTTTATCTCAGACTTTTTCCCTCAGAATTGCGTGATATAAAGTTGCATTTGTGAGTTATAAAGTCAGAATTATGGAATATAAATTCACAATATTGAGAAAAGTCAGAATTATGAGATATAAACTCACAATATTGAGAAAAGTCAGAATTATGAGATATAAACTCACAATATTGAGAAAAGAATTATGAGATATAAACTCGCAATATTGAGAAAAGTCAGAATTATGAGATATAAACTCACAATATTGAGAAAAGAATTATGAGATATAAACTCACAATATTGAGAAAAGTCAGAATTATGAGATATAAACTCACAATATTGAGAAAAGTCAGAATTATGAGATATAAACTCACAATATTGAGAAAAGTCAGAATTATGAGATATAAACTCACAATATTGAGAAAAGTCAGAATTATGAGATATAAACTCACAATATTGAGAAAAGTCAGAATTATGAGATATAAACTCACAATATTGAGAAAAGTCAGAATTATGAGATATAAACTCACAATATTGAGAAAAGTCAGAATTATGAGATATAAACTCACAATATTGAGAAAAGAATTATGAGATATAAACTCGCAATATTGAGAAAAGTCAGAATTATGAGATATAAACTCACAATATTGAGAAAAGAATTATGAGATATAAACTCACAATATTGAGAAAAGTCAGAATTATGAGATATAAACTCACAATATTGAGAAAAGTCAGAATTATGAGATATAAACTCACAATATTGAGAAAAGTCAGAATTATGAGATATAAACTCACAATATTGAGAAAAGTCAGAATTATGAGATATAAACTCACAATATTGAGAAAAGTCAGAATTATGAGATATAAACTCACAATATTGAGAAAAGTCAGAATTATGAGATATAAACTCACAATATTGAGAAAAGTCAGAATTATGAGATATAAACTCACAATATTGAGAAAAGAATTATGAGATATAAACTCGCAATATTGAGAAAAGTCAGAATTATGAGATATAAACTCACAATATTGAGAAAAGTCAGAATTATGAGATATAAACTCACAATATTGAGAAAAGTCAGAATTATGAGATATAAACTCACAATATTGAGAAAAGTCATAATTATGAGATATAAACTCACAATATTGAGAAAAGTCAGAATTATGAGATATAAACTTACAATATTGAGAAAAGTCAGAATTATGAGATATAAACTGACAATATTGAGAAAAGTCAGAATTATGAGATATAAACTCACAATATTGAGAAAAGTCAGAATTATGAGATATAAACTCACAATATTGAGAAAAGTCAGAATTATGAGATATAAACTCACAATATTGAGAAAAGAATTATGAGATATAAACTCGCAATATTGAGAAAAGTCAGAATTATGAGATATAAACTCACAATATTGAGAAAAGTCAGAATTATGAGATATAAACTCACAATATTGAGAAAAGTCAGAATTATGAGATATAAACTCACAATATTGAGAAAAGTCATAATTATGAGATATAAACTCACAATATTGAGAAAAGTCAGAATTATGAGATATAAACTTACAATATTGAGAAAAGTCAGAATTATGAGATATAAACTGACAATATTGAGAAAAGTCAGAATTATGAGATATAAACTCACAATATTGAGAAAAGTCAGAATTATGAGATATAAACTCACAATATTGAGAAAAGTCAGAATTATGAGATATAAACTCACAATATTGAGAAAAGTCAGAATTATGAGATATAAACTCACAATATTGAGAAAAGTCAGAATTATGAGATATAAACTCACAATATTGAGAAAAGTCAGAATTATGAGATATAAACTCATACTAAATTCACAATTGCAAGAAAAAAAGTCAGTATTGTAAGTTTTTATCTCTCAATTCTGACTTTATAACTTGCAATTGTGAGTTTAAATCTCGCAATTCTGAGAAAAAGAAGTCAGAATTGTGAAACACAAACTCACAATTGTGAGGAAAAAACAAATTGTGAGAAAAAGTTGCAGTGACGAGTGAATTATAAAATGACTCACAAAACATGAAAACAGTGGAAAACATGAATCTTAACTCTTTTTCAGACTGTCAGAGTCAGAGAATCACCAATCGCTGTTTAAATGACATTAAAACTCAAAGTAATCACTTTGGTAATCTAAAACACTTTTCAGATGTAACTGTAATCTGATTACCACCCATTTAAAATGAAACTGTAATGAAATACAGTTACTCACATTTTACTCCCCAACCCTGTACATTACTTAGTATTTACAGTGTAACAAAGACACCTTAAAATAAAGTGTAAGCAAATAAATGAATAAAAGCTGGAAAGTGTGCTTGAGATCTTTAAATGAATGCTTTGATGTGATGCTTTTTGAAGACAGGATCTGCTGAATTGATCAACTGGGGTTAATTAAAGGTCCTTTGGTTAATCCAAGACATTTAAATACTAATTTTATATTGTACTCTTGGTGATAGCATCTTCTAAAGAGGTTTTTATCTGACTTTTGAGATGACCTTTCATTAAAATTCAATTCATTCATTAAATGATTAGGAAAGATTACAGCAAACAGCATGGCAACATTAATGACTGTTTTCAAACAGGTTTCCACAAACGAATAGCCCCGCCCCCAACTCACACCATTGGTTGATCAGTAGTTGAAGCGCGGTCACTTTTCTGTCAATCAAACTAGCAACATATCCCTGATAGTTGATAAACTGAGGAAACTGACAAATATAAAAATATAACTTGGAAACTGATTAATTGATTTATTAATTAATTAATTGTAAATGGCTTCTTACGGAATTATATTAAATGACAATAATTATACAATTGTTAAATTATGTTAAAACTCAATGAAACGCAGTTATTTGTAATGGATCACTGATGGCAGAAAAACATGTCATGAGGTAAATGAATGCCACGGCCCTGATGCGGCTCAGACTCGAGGTCACGTTCCCTCTTATCAAATAAAAATGGCGGCTTCTATAGCAGAGCCACTCTGACATCAGGAGAGAGAACAGCTCACTTCACCAACATTCAATGAATCATCTGACTTTGCACAAAAAATTGTGACAAACTATCAATATGCTTCTGACGAGAATAATGTCATTTTCCCTCAATGTGAAGTTTTTCAGAGCTTGATGCTGACATTATTTACTGGACTGTACATTTACAGATTAGCTTTGCTCATATATCAATGAAGTTAGTAAAAATACACCAAAATACACTCAGGGTTGTTGTGTTTGTGTGAGGGTTAAATGAGAAAAGCAGTGTGGGCTTCAGCACACGCTCAGATTTCCTCACATATGGCAGAAGCACAGTGAGGCATTCAGGCCTTTTTCCATTCTTGATCTCGCACACAAATGAAATATTTACAGCCCGAGTCCAACCACAGCGGCTGTCAAATGTGCTTCCTCCACCACATGCTGAGAGGCGGCCCTGTCTGTACAGCCCGTGCTGCCAGCACTAACTTGAAATTAAAACCAGGCAATTTTGGCTGGTGAAGGTTCCCCTCAGGACTGCTGGGAGGGAAACAGAGAGAAAGAGAGAGAGAGAGAGAGAGAGAGAGAGAGAGAGAGAGAGAGAGAGGAAGAAAGATACTGAGGGAGAGAGAGAGGAAGATACTGAGGGAGAGAGAGAGAGAGAGAGAGGAAGAAAGATACTGAGGGAGAGAGAGAGGAAGATACTGAGGGAGAGAGAGAGAGAGAGAGAGGTAGAAAGATACTGAGGGAGAGAGAGAGGAAGATACTGAGGGAGAGAGAGAGAGAGAGAGAGGTAGAAAGATACTGAGGGAGAGAGAGAGGAAGATACTGAGGGAGAGAGAGAGAGAGAGAGAGAGGAAGAAAGATACTGAGGGAGAGAGAGAGGAAGAAAGATACTGAGGGAGAGAGAGAGGAAGAAAGATACTGAGGGAGAGAGAGAGGCTCTGCACAGGCAGTGTAAGTGTAATCATCACATTATTAACAATCTTTAAAAAACAAGCTAGTTTTTTATTCATTGTTTATAAAGAGACCGATAGATAGATAGATAGATAGATAGATAGATAGATAGATAGATAGATAGATAGATAGACGGATAGACAGATGGATAGACAGATAGATAGACAGACAGATAGATAGATAGATAGATAGATAGATAGATAGATAGACAGACAGACAGACAGATAGATAGATAGATAGATAGATAGATAGATAGATAGACAGACAGACAGACAGACAGACAGACAGACAGACAGACAGACAGATAGATAGACGGACGGACGGACGGACGGACAGACGGATGGATGGATGACAGTCAGGTTTGTCGGTCGTCCTCCAGGGGGCAGCACTGAATGTTCTGCTGTGGCTCGTGTTTCTCTGCAGGTCTTTGCAGTTCTGGACGGAAGTCCCTCTAACGCGACACCTCGTCTCCAGTTACTGCTTCACTCAAACTCAGCAGAATCTCGTGTGAACTCGGATTCCTCTCATATCCTGCAGCTTCTGATGAAACACAGCTCTGATTCTTCAACACGCGTCCCAAAACCTGCCACTCGCTTTTACAACGGCAACATTTCCAGTTTAATATTGATCAGAGACGATCACTGGAGCGATCCCTCTGTCACTCAACACTTCACAAACACTTCACTGGAGAAGAAAAAACAAATGAGAATAAACTAAAAGTAAAATGTCTCTCTCTCCCTCTATTTATAAATAAATACATTTATTTATACTCTTTAGATTTATATTTTCCCAGAAACTAATAATTTTATTTCAGTTAACATTCATTTTATTTCAAGTAACACGTTTTCAGGTTTAGTTAATGATAATAACCATGCCGAAGCTGAACGTCAGTTTATTAATTACTCTGTGAATAATGTGGACGTCAGGCTGGGTTGCACCAATAAGGATTGTTTAAATCTGGATTAAATCAAAGTAATAACTGTGTTGCTGCAAGCGTTAACCCTTGATTAGAAATAAGCAGGCCTACATTTAAACCATCATTTTGAGCCTGATTTTAATTAATTTTTAGATAGATGAAATACCGAGTTCTGACATGAGACTCTAGATGGCGCAGGCTGAGGTCGCGACTCGTTTGCTGGCGATCACATGATCAACAGTGCAGCTGTTGCATTACTGAGCTGCGGTTCAACATTCAAACACTGGTAGTTTTCAGTTAAACTGTTTAACGTGATTTATGAAGCATATGAGCGGCAGCGTTTATGCGGTTGTGTTCATGTAGCAGCGAGCGGCCTGTTGTACGTCACCGCCGTGAGGATACGCTGACTAACAAATGGATATGAGAAAAAGTGTGACGAGCAGGGCGGGCGAGAGCCGTGAGGGAACGGCGCGAGGCCGGTGACGCGAGAGATAATGAGCGTCAGCTACGCGCTACACCGGTCTCGTGTCTCTCACGGAGGAGCTCTGGAAGCATAAAAGAGGAGCGACGACAGTGAAGGACGAGAGAGGACCAGGCCTGGACTTTATGTTGTGTTTTATTTTGTTTGTGTGGGTGGCAGTCGCCGTGAGGAACTGCCGCCCTTTTACTTTCGTTTCATTGTTTGTTTATTTGTTTATTAAAATTATGTTGAACGTTCGCCGGTTCCCACCTCCTTCTTCCCATATTTACGAACTTTGTTACAAAAGGTTAAAGTGAAATATAATCATTCAAGCTCTCGACGGGGTTACCGTGTTCGCTGCGTAACTCTAATGGCTCCTTCATTGATTTTCAAGGGCAATGTTTTCATTAGCTATGCTAACGTGTGTGGTTGATTTCAGCGGCACACTCCTGTTTTTCACTGATCAGGAGAGTATAAGGATTACGTCAATGATAATTCACATGATTTAACTGATATTTGCTCAGCTGGTTGCTGGGTTTCTTCTATCATCTTGTACGCGTATCTTTTGTTAATGAGAACACACTGCGTTTCTAGAGCGAAGCCATTCGTCATGTCAGTCCAGGCACGCGGTCGTAGGTCACTAAAGTTAATCCTTTGCATTGGTTTTTACCAATTTCTCAATAACTAGGTCACTTTTTCAAAACTCTTCACTCAGAACGGCAGTCTATGTGGGCTAAACTGGATTATTCATCATTGATTTCGTGAAAAACGCTTTCAAATTACGTGAATTCTTATGTCACACACCCTTCAAATGTTTGACATGACATTATTTTTCTATCAGACTGTGTTGACACACATTGAGTTGAACAGTATAATCCAAAAATAAATAAATAAAAGATACAAATTTTTACGTCTCCACAGGAATGTCATTAGAGATTCACGGATGGGCCGGAGTCTGTCTCGTGGAGGTCTGATCATTCTTCCCCACGACTTTTTAAAGTGTTTATTTAATGTATTTTAATATCATAGACGGGTGTAAAATCTTTCAGTTTGGTCAAACGGTCAAAAGAACCCGTCTCAGAGTTTGTGTTGGACACTCATCTACTGTCAGTTCTGCACAGGTTCTCTCGAGTTATGAATAAATGTTCTTCCAGTAATGTTAATGGAACTTGTGTTCAAAGTTGTCTGGTCTTTAAAAATGTTTTCATAAACATGGAACTTTGGACAGGGGTGGAGTGGTAGAGGACATTCGTCTTGATTTAAGGAAGTTTTGTGTGCAAAAACAAAACTAAAATCACTTTATTCATCAATCTCTTCTGTGTCGTTGTCTTACACAGGTGACACACAGTGAAGCTTCTGTGTTTACGTCAGAACGCCGGCTCAGTATTGGCTGACGCGGATCATGTGATCAGCAAAACGCATGCGTGTGACGCTGACGCAGGAGCCAATGATGAGTCAGTCTGATGGAGAACCTGGAAGAGCTGGACGTGAACACCGTCTGAGAACGACACAGAAGAGATTGATGAACAAAGTGGACGAGTCATAAACCTCATCAGAAATATCTTCATGTGTTCTGAAGATGAACGAAGGTGTGGAACCACATGAGGGAATTCACGACAGGATTGATATTTTTGGGTGAACTAACACTTTAATAAATGATGTTCCTTTAATTTTCAACCGATGCCCTTGAATGGAGGGAGACATGTTTAAGAGGAAGAACACAACTCTGTTTCTACTACAGGTGTTCCACAGGGATCCATACTTGGACCATTGTTGTTTCGTTTGTCCATCAGTGATTTGCCTCAGTTTGTCCAGATGTACGCAGATGATGCTGTGATGGGTGTGTGATGAGGTGAGGATGTTGCTACCAAACTCACCAGAGCAATAACTTAACTTACTAAATGATTATATCAATCATGTCTTATGATAAATGTTAAAAAAAAACCCCATCACATTAAAGACACAATAGACGCTATTTATTGATTAAACTTTAAAACATAACAATATTTTAAATATGAAACTGTTTCAGTCGTTGTCAGTGTCCTCTTTGCTCCTCGATGTATTTTTCACTGTGTGAGAACATGATGTGTGGCATGAGATCGCATAGCAACAGTAACTAAAGGGGGCGGGGCTTTGTGAAGGGTCAATTATGTGAGCACTAATAAATGATATTAAAGCCCCCTAAAAAAAAAAAACCTCTCCAGTTTCATGGCGTTTCGATTGTCAATACATGGAGGAAAACAAACATGGCATCAATCAGTATGGAAGCTTGTTTCCGCCATGGAATAAAAAAAAAACACAAAAGGTAATTGCAGTACACTGACTCATGTGTTTCAACACTGAACTCTGACGTCAGAATATTTTAATTTTTCATATTCAAACAGTGTGAGAGCAGCAGATACAGAGAGGAAGCAGGAGCGTCAGGTTATATTCACACAGGAAATGACGTTGACTGAAGCAGCTCAAATGAAAAGACGTGAAGCTGAAGAATCTTCTCGACCCGTCGGCGGTCTCAACACAGCGGTTTGCCGTGCCTCATGTTCTGAGCACACTTCCGGCCCAGGTTGGCCCCCTCCATCAGCAGGTCGGCCAGCCGGTCCAGGCCGACGCAGACGGTGAGCGGGGCGATGAGGCCGTAGAGCCCGCCCAGCATGATGCTCAAGGGCCAGCCCAGAACCAGCAGCACCAGCAGCCACACGACGGCCCAGAAACACGAGCCACACGACATCCTCAGCTGCAGGAGAGAGAGACAGACTTCACGAGCAGCAGTTCTGTTTCAGAACAAACCCATCCTGCCTGAACCTGAGCTGATTCAGAGGAGAGAGACGCTATTCTACTTTTTATTAATAGTTTGAATTCATTTTTTAAAAATAGTTTTGGTTTAAATTTTGGTGTGTTTTTAATGGAAGCCCGTTCCCGCCACTGTTGAGAAAAAAAATATTCCGTAAGTCATAATAATGAGAAACTTTTCTCATAATAATGATTTAACATCTCATAATAATGACTTAGTATCGTTAACTTATTAAAAAATTTTTTTATTAAGTTAAAGATGCTAAGTCATTATTATGAGATGTTAAGTCATTATTATGAGATACTAAGTCATTATTATGAGATGTTAAGTCATTATTATGAGATACTAAGTCATTATTATGAAATGTTAAGTCATTATTATGAGATACTAAGTCATTATTATGAGATACTAAGTCATTATTATGAGATACTAAGTCATTATTATGAGATGTTAAGTCATTATTATGAGATACTAAGTCATTATTATGAGATGTTAAGTCATTATTATGAGATGTTAAGTCATTATGAGATACTAAGTCATTATTATGAGATGTTAAGTCATTATTATGAGATGCTAAGTCATTATTATGAGAAAGTTTCTCATTATTATGACTTACGGAATTTTTTTTTCTCAACAGTGGTGTTTTTGTGTATTTCTATTCATTTTTATTTCAGTTGCTTATTTTAGTATGTCAAGTACATTAAGAAAACGAAGAATTTTAAAATGTTTATTAAAATGTATTTTAAAGTAACAAAAATGCTTTTTTATAGTTGTAGTTCACTATGATAACCGCGGTGAGATCAGATCCGTCTGAGAGCCTTTCCCGTCAGCAGACACGCGTCAGGGCAGCCGAGCCACTTTATTTACGGATATCACGCATTTACACAATTTCCTGCAAGAAGCGTCACATCACGTCTAAACTAGACACTTATAATAGACAAAAACATGTTTTAGAAGGACTGATGTATCGACTCATTGTAATTGTTACTTTTGAACAAAAAGTTTTATTTTTAATTACATTATTAATTCATAGTTAGCTGCATTATGTAATGATACAAGTTAATTTAATTGAGCAGAAGCATTGTTCAGTTAATTCATGTTAGATCCTGATTCCAGTGCTGCCTTAGTTTGAACAGAAATGTTTAGAAAAATGAACACTTTGAAAGATTAAAATGTTGCAGAACATCAAGATATACTCCACTTCATCTGATTATTAAAAACGTGATGAATGTGCAGCAAACTTTGAGACCTGATAACAGCTAACGTGCTGAAATATAGCTTTACCGTCATGTGATTTCAATTCACATTAATGAAGAGTGGCACATCTTACCCCGACCCCCTCATCTTGATCTTTAACTGATAGTTATGATGCACCGAGATCATTATAGGACATAGAAACAATCCAAAACATGTTTTCACCGCAGTGGCACAATAAAACATTGTGGCTTGCGCCAAAAACTTCTCTCTGAGTGTGAAGAACAGTTTAATAATCCACACTTAAAGAACCCGTCTCCTCCTGTAAAGAATGCTTTGTGCGATGGAACCACAGATGCCAATAAAGAACCTTGTTAAGAGAAAAAGTTAACAGCAAATTTCATCAAGTTTTGATTTGGACTTTTACACTCTAAAATGATGTGAACTCATTAAAAGCCAACATTAATGGTATTAAAAGAGAAGTTTTTGACAAAAGTGAAGGCATGTGATCTACTGTGGTGAAAGGAACTTTCTGTCAAGTTCTGCTTTACAGCGGCACAATCTCATGCTTCTGTTTTAAATGAGCAGATACTGATTCCGTTTACTGTAATCGTTCTGATGAACACATGACATGGACAACACTTCAAATCTGCTGTAAAAGCTGGACATGGCTCATCCTGCTGTGGACTGACCAAAAACTGATAGTCTTGAACTCTTTAAAATGAAAGAACTTACTGGGAGTGTCTCTTGAGATGCGTAAAAAATCGTCCTCTAAAGGTCTGTTAATGTTTCCTCGACATCCAAACCACCCAGTTCCTGTCGCCAGACGCCAGAGACCACGATGAAGACGCTCGAGCTCCAGCAGGAAGACACTGACGCCTCTCACGAGTTACACACACACACACACACACTCATGTGACCCACGCTCTGAGTGCTCAAGTTCAGCCTTCACACGACACGGATGTTGTTAACAGAACCATAAAAACACACACACATTTTCTGTTTGAAATGAAATATAAAAAGTACTAAACTAAAACTAAAAGAATAAAAAAATACTACAAGTGAAAATGAAAACAGAAAGTGTCTTATTTTTTAGTTTAAAGTACTAAATTAACTAAAACTTAAAAACTATAGATATTTAAAAAAAACTAATAAAATGTAAAAGTACTAAAATAACATAAAAAAACCTAATAAAATGACAAAAACATTGCTAATCATAACAAAACTGCTAAAACTTTAAATGAAAAGAAAATTTATATTTTTTTTAGTTTAAGTTGAAGTACTAAAATATTTAAACTACGAAATAAAACTTAAACTACGACATTAAAAAAACTAATAAAAATGGCAAAAACAAATTAACTAAGTTTTAATGAAAACAGAAATATGTCCCATTTTCTTTTAAACTATTAGAGATACTACAAACTGTACTAAAAGATTTAAAACTACAAACTTAAAAACTACAGAAATTAAAAAACAAAAAAAAAGGCAAAACTAAAAATCACTAAAAGTTTAGTTTAAGTACTAAATTAAATTTAAACTACATAGATACTAAAAAAATGAAAAGGACTAAAATAACAAACTTTATCTAGAAATAAAAAAAACTAATAAAATGACAAAAAAAAAATTAAAACTTTAAAAGAGAAAAACATCCTTTTTTCGTTTAAAGTACTAAATTAACAAACTTAAACTATATTGATACTTAATTGAAATAAAAAAATATTAAGAAAAACTTTGAAAATAACTGAAGTAAAACTTAATTTATCTAGAAAACTATTAAAATGACAAAAAATTACTAAAACTTTAAATGAATAAGCACTTTTGTTTAGTTTACACTGAAGTACTAAAACTAAACCACATGAAAACAGAAAATATAAAAATAAAATCTAATTCAAAACTACAGCATATGACTGACGGTAAAGAGAGTCTAAGATGAGATTCAACAATGAGATATCTAGAGAAGAAAATAAATGAATAAATGCATGAGATGCAGAACGCAGTTTTAATTCCATTTTATTAAAAAACTCCTCTTACAAAAGCTAACAATCATTCCTAAAAAACTACAGAGACTCTCTAGGCCTCCTGGTCCTCGTCACTGTCCCCGCTGTCGCTGTCTCTACCTGGGTGTTCGGGCATCTTGGCGTGATCTTCCTCCTGCTCCTCCACGTTCTTCTGCGGCTCCTCACTGGGACTCGGCGTCTCGGGACGCTCGTCCTCGGCCTCCATGGGCTGCTGTGGCTCCAGCACCTGACGAGGAGGATCCAGCAGGTTCTGCTGCACAAACACAAACACACGAGGAGTGAGTCCAGCAGTGTTTCAGGGGTTAAACCTGTGCAGCTTACTTTCCTCTCAATCTCAAAAACACAACGAAAAAGAGAAGACAGCATCTGATCACAGTGACGTGGATGTGTGCAGCAGCGCTGAGATTCAGTTCACGTCACATTGATGTACAGCACTTTATACACGTGAAAAAAGCATCAGCGTCTCTTTCAACGAGAGCGACAACTTCAGTTTCGACTGTAAAGCGGTGTTCGTGTTCGCATCTGACCTCGACGAACTGACCCGGAGAAGATCAGAGCCACGCCCACCAATGACATCATCACAGACCAATGGAGTTCAAAGGTGTTTTACAGAAAGTTCGCTTTGACAAGCAGCTTTAAACTCCGAAAAAGAGGAGCAGTTTTTGTTCAAAATGACGTCAAACCAGTTCGTTCTTCGACTTCACTTGAAGTAAATCAGCACCTTCAGGAGCAGGGCTGTCTAAACTCGGTCCTACAGGGTCACTGTCCTGCAGAGTCGACCAACACACTGTCTGGAAGTGTCTAGGACAGGAGCACCTCATGAAAATGATTGAACACATCTTAGTTTTTCAGATGCATTGAACTCTTTGACTTATGACAAATTCTGTTGTCCACTACATCACATCTGTACTGGTTTGTCCTCTTAATAAAGACAATTATTAGTGATTCGTAATAAATTCATAGCAAATTCATAATTGGTCATAAACATAATCATACCTGATGAAGCTCTGGACCAGAAAAAAAAAAAATCAGCAGCTGAAAATTGTGATATCAGAATAAATCTACATGTTTTGACACAAAAGCCAGTGTCTATGACAACATCCTGAAGTGTAAAATGACCATAAAACTATGATTCAAACAGCTTTACAGTTCAAATCATACAAGTTCTATAGCATGATAAACAGCCTAATGAATGATTATGCATGTTAAACACAACTGCTCTGAAAGGCTGAATGAAAACACATGGAAAAGCAGAAACGCAGCGGTTACCCTGGTTACCCATTTCTTTATTAACTTTATTAAACATCATATGGAGGCAAGATGAAAAGAAAACGCCACTGAAAATGTTCTGTACTCAGTTTCCTTCAGATACACATCCTCACATTTGCACAAAAGCACGTGAAGGACGGTGAATGACACTAATAACTCGCTCTTCATCTGACATGAATTCTGGTAAAACCCAGAACAAGATATACATACAATAATTACATTTTCAATTAATAGCCAACGTAAACCTGAAATCACACGATACAAAAACAAAAAGTGACCCGACCGAGCTCGAAACCCAACAGTGTTGAGTGTCGTCGGACTCGAGCTGGGTTCCGGCACTCCAGCGGGAGTCTGGGAAAGCAGCTCTCTTTCCTCATGCCATCCCACAGCATTACACACACACACTCACACTCTCACACACTCTCACACACTCTCACACACTCTCTCACACACTCTCTCACACACTCTCACACACTCTCTCACACACTCTCTCACACACTCTCACACACTCTCACACACTCTCACACACTCTCACACACTCTCACACACTCACACACTCTCACACACTCTCACACACTCTCTCACACACTCTCTCACACACTCTCACACACTCTCTCACACACTCTCTCACACACTCTCACACACTCTCACACACTCTCACACACTCTCACACTCTCACACACTCTCACACACTCTCACACACTCTCTCACACACTCTCTCACACACTCTCACACACTCTCACACACTCTCACACACTCACACACTCTCACACACTCTCACACACTCTCTCACACACTCTCTCACACACTCTCACACACTCTCACACACTCTCACACACACTCTCTCACACACTCTCTCACACACTCTCACACACTCTCATACTCACACACACACACCCACACACACACTCACACACACACACACACACACACACACACACACACCCACACACACCCTCACACACCCTCACACACCCACTCACACACACTCACACCCACACACCCACACACCCACACACCCACTCACACCCACACACACCCACACACACCCACACTCACACACACTCACACACACACTCTCACACACACTCTCACACACACTCACACTCTCTCACACACTCTCTCACACACTCTCTCACACACACTCACACACTCTCACACACTCTCACACACTCACACACACACACACACACACACACACACACTCACACACACTCACACACACTCACACACACTCACACACACTCACACACACTCACACACACTCACACACACTCACACACACTCACACACACACGTGAATTCAGCCAATGACTTCAAAACGTCGACGACGAGCAGCCGTTCATTTCAGAATGTCACGCTCATGTTCAGCTGCGGTGCAATTTTCACGGTACAAAAAGTCATTTTTATTGATTTTTCAACAAACTGCAAGTCACGTATGCTTAACCTTCAGAAAATGTTGTGGTCACACTTTATTTTAAGGTGTCCTTGATAAAGTTCAATTAGTCACAATTTACAGTTATCACTACAGGAACTACATGTAATGTGTAAGACGGACACTGTAAAACCAAGAGTCATTTGTTCACCTTGAGAGGTCCAGATAAATATCACATGAGCTGCTTTATTCCCATTGAAATCTTTGCAATAGTTACCAAAACTGGAGTGATTACAGATAAAAACATTGATTTGTGTGACTTCCAAATAAGACCCATCACTTAGTTCACAACAACAGGGTTGATCATTTATCATCGTATATAAAGACAGTAAAGTAACAAATATGTTACTAAAGACTTTATTGGTTAAAAAAAGTCATGGGATTAATCTGTGCCTTATTCATGGAAACATCTGATGTTTTAAAGCTCTGGCGTTACACACGACAAATACCTGGGAAAGTACGAGACTTACTTGTCTGTGCTGCTGTGTGCTCTGAATCATGTGCATGTACATGTTGTAAACCAGGTTAGCCATCTCTGGCATATCCTTGACCACCTGATCAGGCTGGGCGGAACGCTCTTCCGTCTAGAAGGAAATGAGGAGAGAGAGAGAGAGAGAGGAGGAGGAGGAGGAGGAGGAGGAGGCTTCAGCACATTTTTCCAGGAAACAAAAATTCTCTTTTGCTCGATCACAAGGCTGCAATTAAAAACATGTACCAACATACACACACATATATATATATATATACACATACACACACACAATATCTGGATGTATATGTATGTATTTATGTGCATATATGTATGTATATATGTATACACACACATATATACATATATTTATACACATATACATATATATATATCAGTTTCCTCTCCCTCTCATGATCTCTCAGGACAATATATATATATATATATATATATATATATATATATTAGTCCTAAGAGATGGTGAGAGGGAGAGGAAACTGACTGATATAATTCAATCCTAGTGATATAAATGTGAAACAGAGACTGAATTAAATTCACAAAAACGAACGTCTCGCCACATGCAGTGATTCAGCTACTCGTGTCATAAAGCTACAGAAGAGCTGAGCGTGTCTTAAATCTGATTATTCAGCACATCTCTAAAAAAAACAAAAAAAACAAAATCTGAATGACATTTATATTTCAATCTGGAATCTCACATATATCTGGATGTGACGCTGATATTCAGAGTAAGTTAGATGGAGTGCAACAGTTCTGGAAGTAAAAACATTTATTTTCTCTATGGACCTGATTTTTACCCTAACTTACAAACTTTTAAAGACAGTCCAACTGTGAGCTCCAAGGTTGTTACTCGATGATATAAGCTTTAGTTAAAGCCCTCAGTGTGCAATATATCAACTTCTTTTTAAAAGAATTTGTGGTGAAAAACTCCATTACCCATGATGCTGTACAGAAAATTCCACCAATCAGAGAGCTGCACGGGTAAAGCAGCATGAATGACATAATCAAAATACTTAAATATTTGTATGAACAACAATTAAAAAACAAAAAAAAACAATGTTTTTAATTCAATTATGTCAGTTGCAATGCTTCATGGGATTGCAGTTTTTTTACCTTTCTCGTTTTGTCCAATTTTGTTTTTCCCATCAAATAAATGTGTGTAATGTTGTGCTTCACCTGTAGCTGGTTATTTCATGGCTTACGACGCTTTAAAAAAAGGAGTTAAAACACTAATGCAGTCTACTGCAAACACATGATGTTTAATTTGTCCAGCGCTCCAGTGGCGTCAGCGCTGTACTCACAGAGCTGTAGTATTCACAGGGCCGGATGTGCAGCTGCAGGGGTCGAGCGGTCAGCTGGCTAAAGGCTGGCGTCAGCTCATAGCAGTTCTGGAACAGAGACACTCGAGCGAATATGTAGAGGCCGAGCCTCGCACGAGACATGGCCACAACCAGACGCCGCACGTCTCTGCGGAAAGAGCAGGAGACAGAAAACATCAGCGACTTCCTCGCCTTGAAATCCTACTTCAGTATCTCTGATATACTATTAGTGTTTTTTGGGTAACATTTACAATAATGTTCATTAGTTAAACATTAGTTAATGTATGAACTAACATGAACTAACCATGAGCAATACATTTATTACTGTATTTACTAATCTTCATTAACGTTAATGAAAATACAGTTGTTCATTGTTTATGTTAGTTCACAGTGCGTTAACTAATGTTAACAAGATTTTAATAATGTATTAGTACATGTCGAAATTAACATTAACAAAGATTAATAAATGCAGTAGAAGTGCAGTTCATTATTAGTTCATGTTAACTAATGTAATTTTTTGTTATTACTTTGTATTAGATTTTATTTTTACATTTTGTTTTCACTTTAATTTTAAAGTTTTAGTCATTTTTTGTTTTCATTATTTTTTTTTAAATGTCAATATAGACTTTTTTTTAATTAATTATCATTCATTAGTTTTAGTTTATTTAGTTAAGTTTATTTAAAAAAATGAGAAATTTTGCCTTGGCAACTATATGAAATTATAGGTTTTTTTATTCTAAATTTCAGTTACTTTTATTTTAAGTAAAGAAAATGGTTATTTTTAGGTCAATAATAACCCTGCTGTAGATTAAAACGTTTATCATCAGGGAGGGTTTGGAGTTACTGCTACGCCTACAGATCGTTACGTTGTAGTTAATACTTTGACACATAGTTTTAAACATGTCAATCTATTTAAAAAAATTTTTTTGTTACATTACCTACATTTAAAAAAAAAGAATGAAATGGTTTTAAGCCATATTTGTCATTTTAAAGTGATTTATTGTTACTTTTTTAAACATGAGTTGAATAGAGGGAGTGCTCACCTCAAATGACCCACGGCTTTAGTGCGGACCAGTGAGAGGATGATGTAATCGTTCTGTTGACCCTGAAACCTGTCCACGGTGGTCACCTACAACACATCAGACAGTTAAAAACAGGTCAGTGCCTCTTCTTCCTGCTTGGAATCTTGCGGTCTTGGTTTATTGGCAGACATCAAGACTTAATGGAGGTTTGCAGACTTCTGTGTGACCACTGCTGAACTTCTGGACGGTCACCTCATCCTGTTGAACTGCAAATCAGATCGAAACTGTCACGCACATCTGATACTCCTACTTTGTGGTTTGTGTTCCAGAGTCTGTTCTCGGTCAGGTGAACTGGAGGCTGTCACAAACCGGCCGTGTGTTTCCAGAGATTTGAGGAATGAACACTGATGTAGCGTTGTTATGTTGTTTACCCGACTATAATCAGTCCATGCATTACGTAATACATTTTTTTTGTGTTTGTAAAGGCCGTTTGATTTAGTCTTTGTATGTTCACTTTGTAAACACTGGATTGGTACTTCCTCCTACATCACGTGACCTTTCCAGCGTGATGACGTGATGTGTGGAGCATCAGAGCAGTGCAAGACCCGCATTTGCATTTTTTTGTTAAAAATGAGAAAATGTGCGATGGTTTCTCTAGATCAGACTCTTATTCCTCGTCTGGATCATGTAGATCTTTGAAGCTGCACTGAAACTGACATTTGGACCTTCAACCCGTTGAACCCCAGTGAAGTCCACTATATGGAGAACAATCCTGGAATGAGTTCCTCAATTTCTTTTCCACTGAAGAAAGAAAGACATGAACATCATGGACGACATGGAGGAGAGTGAATGATCAGGACATTTTTATTCTGAAGTGAACTAAACTCTCGACCCTGACGCTTAAAGCATGATGTCGACTAGTCACTAATCATGGCCGAGAAAGTGAGAAGTTCAAGACTAATCGCTCTCTCATTAATGCATTCATTTAATTGTAATCTTTACTGTGCTACTTTATCTATATCTGATTCAGAAGAAATATAACAGCCCAAAGACAAAAGAACTGATAAAAATAAGCGGTTGTGCAGGACAATAGCCTTGTGTGCAGCATCGTGTCATCTGCCATAGCCAGTGTTGGGGGAAACGCATTACAAGTAACTTGAGTTACGTAATCAGATTACTTTTTCAAGTAACAAGTAAAGAAACGCAAGTTACTTTTTCACATTTATTGAAGCTTCATGAATCTTTTGTTTCCAAATCAGTGGTTCGGAGCGTGTGTCAAACTGCCAAAGACACATGATTTCACTAAACCAGGCTTCGTTACGTCAAAAGTGTTTCGAAACGTTTCGAAATTTCAGTGGTTCACATGACTTTGATACACGAGCCACTGATTTGAAAAAAAAAAAAAAAGAAGCTTTTAAGCTTCATGAAGCAGTGTTTTGAAATCGCCATCACTAGATATTGTTGAAAAGTCGTTATTTTGCCGCACAAAAGTATTCTCATTGCTTCATTACATGAACCACTGTACTCACTGTACTTTCTGGGGATTGGAGATGTAAATTATCTCGCTGTCAATAGAGACTCACTGAGCCATCGGATTTCATCAAAAATATCTTCATTTGTGTTCTGAAGATGAACGAAGGTCTTACGGGTGTAGAACCACATGAGGGAGAGGAATTAATGACAGAAACTTCATTTTTGGGTGAACTAACCCTTTAATCCAGAACTGCAGCACAGCTGAAAGGTTTGTTTGAGCAGCGCCCTCTACTGTACAGGCGTAAATATGCATTTCCTTCAGCCTGAGACTTTCACTTTTGATGTGAAAGGGTCTTAACATTTGCCAAAAATAGAACTTTTTTGTTGTTATTAAAAAAACAACAACACCACTAGTAAGCCCAGCCCAGATGAGAAAAAGTAATGCAAAAGTAACGTAATGCATTCATTTTCATAAAAAGTAACGCAATTAGTTACTTTTTTTTTTTTTTAGGGAGTAACGCAATATTGTAATGCATTACTTTTAAAAGTAACTTTCCTCAACACTGGCCACAGCTGTGCACAAGACGACCCACGTTCAGTCTCCGCTCGAGGTTCAGACTCATTAATGAGTAATCAACATCGACTCGACTTTTCATTCAACCCCTACTACACTGCACATAGCTTGAGGTGAGTATATTTATATATATTTATAGTAGTCATAATTCGTTATTAATTAAAAATGAATGAATTTACCTCAAACTGATCTGGTGATATTGAGAAACCTGTGAGGTTTTGTTTAATTTTCAACAATTCTAACAAAAATTGAGATGTGAACGAACTCTGGGTCTACTCACGACACAACGGCTGACATGTGATGGCAGAGACAGTGTTGTATTTCATTTCCTGTGGCTGAGTGTTAAAATAGGCTGGTGTCTCATTATAATTCTGCTCTTCCTCGGTCACAGTTGCTAGAGCGCTGCCTCTCAGCAGATGGTGCCCAATGTGAAATTCATCAGCGAGTCTCAGGGACCGTGGACACGTGCTCTCTGCCCGCTGCATACATGATGTGCATGCTCAAGTGAGAGTGGCCCATTTCTGCACTGATGAAATGTTAAATGCTAATGAGGGACTGGACTGATCTCATCCGCACCCAGAGCGTCCAGTTAACCCCTGCATGCAAATGAGACGCATACGGCAGTTTACACAAGCTATCAGACGCATTCAGCTGCATTCTTTAGGAGAGACGGCCACCAATGTTTATCACAACATATCTTAAACGACAGACAAATGAGACAATTCTGGCATCATTTTCTCACTCTCATGTCACTAATAGTGCTCCACGAAGTACAATCAATCAAGTACTTCAGTAAAAGTACATTGAAAAAGAATTGTAGAAACAATTTTCACTCAGAAATGAGTACATTTCACAATTGACCCTTTGACGGCAGTTTGATTGACAGGCGATCTGACCAATCATAATCCTGAATCCGCCATTTTGTCCGTCAAAGCAGTCAGGGGAGTTAGTAGATTAACGTTGGTGAACTTGAATCACGTCTTGAAACAACATTCCTTCTGATGTTCATTCATGTTTATTTGATGCTATAAATGAACTAGTATGAAGAGATGATCGCTTCACGAGGAGCTACAGCGATCTGTCACCACACATTAAACACACACTAGACGCTATTTATTGATTCAACTGCTTTCATATTTAAAATACTGTAATGTTTTAAACTGTTTCAGTCGTTGTCAGTGTCCTCTTTGCTCCTCGATGTATTTTTCACTTCGTGAGAACATGATGTGTGGCGTGAGAGCGGACATAGCAACAGTAACTAAAGGGGGCGGGGCTTTGCGAACGGTCAATTATCATTACCCAGCTCAATTTAGTTCAGGTACTGTTCTCATCCAATAGTGTGAAACTGATAATATTACTGAATATTAAGTGTCAATCACTTCAGAAGACTTTGAATGCGTAAATCACTGTCTGAAAAAGAGCAGGTTAGACACTTAAATTTCTCCCTTTGTGTTCAACATACAAAAGTCACACGGGTAGTGAATGACTTTTCTTTAAAATTGAGTTTTCCAGTGGACCATGGAGAATCGTCTTCATTACGTCTCCCAAAGGGAATGAGATTCTTGTTTCGCAGTCTTGAAAGCTCATAAACGAAATGTCTGCGCAAACTGTGTCGTCTATTCATTTGGTTTGTACTCACTCGTGTCTTTAATGAAATGGCTGACAGAAGCCACTGCGGGATCAATTTGCACTGTTGTACAATTCTGACACTGTTAGCAACACTTCGACCAAACACACGCTTTATACGCTTTAGTGAGTCTGTCTGCCGATCACCCTGAAGAATGAGCTGAAGCAAACCTGTCCACTACTGCAAAAGAGGGAAAATAGTGAATACAGGGCAGAAAAAAGTCATTTAGAGCACAGGACAGCGTGATACAGGACAAGCTGTTCACACACATTAATCAAACACACACAGAAGCGTCAAACACTGATGGTGCTGAGGGTTAAACACACACTTCTGAAGGTCGAGTCAAGAAACGATCACATCCGTTGGTCTTACTTTATTGGGCTGTCCGAAGAATGAGTTGTTGGCACATCTCTGGTTGATGACGTCTCGTATTAGATGTTTCTGGCCGTTGTAGGTGGTCAGGATACTGATGCGTTCAGCGGGATATCCCAGCAAACGCATGTACATGAACAGCGCCACCGAATACTCGGCCTCGGCCAGATTCTACAAACACACAAGCACACACAACACAGGTTACTCAACATCTCTCGACACAGTTAAGAATGTCACTGCTGACCATCTGAACCTTATAAAGTTTACTGGCTCATATTTTAAATGCAAATGTAAACTAAATTAGCAACATGATCAAACATTTGCTGAAAACCTTGTTGCACTCAATCTCCTACAGTCCTTCTGTCATCGGATTAGACTTTTTCAGCAAGTATAACTGACCAAACGTCCTCCTTCAGCTCACGTGTCTGAAAAATCTGCACTGATTTTTATCAAGTAAACGTAAGAATGACTTTGATATTGTTAGGAATATTTCAACTGGACTGAAGCAGCTTCGGTTTACTTGATTATCCAGACATTTTATAGAAAAATCATGATCATCTTTTGAGGAAGGTTTATTTGTTCATCTCTCATCATTATTGTATTGCATTAAACTACTAGGAGATCGAGTGCAACAAGGTTTTCAGATGATATCATAAAACGAAGCATTTAAATATCTTACTAAGACATTATTGGCAGATATTAATATGCATTTTATGCAAGTATCTGTTATAAAGATCTCATTCATTTACAAGCATCAGAATGTCATCACTTTTTGACCACACTAATATCAGCATCTGCACAAAATTGCGTATTTGAGCTCAGTTTGGGCCTCTGAATAAAATTGATCAGTTTTGTCCTCCGAGTTTGGTCACATATCAGACTACTTCATTAGTTACGCCTCTTTAACTGCTTATTAACACAAATATCTAATCAGCCAATCACATGACAGGAACTCAATGCACTCAGGGATGTCGACTGTGTCAGAAGTCGTTCCCTATACCCTTAAATAGGGCACTATTTGAGCATTTGAAGTGCTGTCCGAAACCTTAGTTATTGAGTGCACTCATTCAATCCCAGAATGCACCGCAATAACGAGTGTACAATTGATGTACGCTCAAGCAGTTAGAGAATACCCATAATTCACTGTGAGAGTCACGCCCGCAGCTGAATCAATCATCCATTTCCCAAACTGCGCTGGTCCAACGTGATATATACAGGTATAAGTTCCTTTTTAATTGATGATTAAATTGTTTAATTACTATTTATGCATGCTAGTTTCCATGGCAGATATGTTCATTACTACTGGAGCTGACAAGTTTGCTACATTCAATTCATTATTAAACAGAAGCACCAACTCTGGAAAAAATCATCAGCCCTTCCGGCGCACTGAATTCACTCGTGTTCATTCCACTGCTTCAAGAGGACTGTATTAGTGGAGTAGTGCAGGGAAGAGTGAATGAGGGTCCAGGGTGATGATCTGATGAACTTCAAACTGAGCATCAGAACGGGGAAGACAGGTGGTTCAAGTCTTTGAGTGTGGGATGGCTGTTGGTGCCAGATGGGCTGGTCTGAGTCTTTCAGGAACTGCTGCGACAGTCAGATGGTAGGGTCAGAGTTTGGCGTAAACAACATGAAAGTATGGCTCCATCATGCCTTGCATCAACGCTTCAGGCTGGAGTAATGGAGTGGAGGAAAATTTATTGGCACACTTTGGAAGCGCAGCCGACAATCTGCAGCAAGTGCTTGATGATATTACATCGAGAAGGACCAAGATCACTGAGGAACGTTTCAGGAACCTTGTCGAATGAAGAATTAAGGCAGTTCTGAAGGCAATTGGGTACTAGTGAGATGTACCTAATAAAATGGCCGGTGAGTCATAAAAATCTGATGCATCAAATTACAACTTTAAGATAAACATCGATTTCTTTTCTGACAATTATTTGTCAGGCTTTACAGGGGTAAGATTTAATGTTTATGATTCCTTTAATAAATTTTTCATTTGATTTGTTGACATCAGTAAATGACAACAGAATAGGTTTAGAGTTAATCTGAGCATTATTTCTCTCACACACATAAAGAGAAATGAAAACAGAAAGCAAAAAATAGACGAGACGGATCATGGTTAACGTTATTGATTATCGGGGGGGAGCTGCTTCAGGAATCCCATGCACTTTCACAGGACAGCAGGTCAATGATGAACCACAAACCAATTAAAGATGGCTGGAGCGTGTGGAAACACAGCCTCTGCTTATTTTACTGCAGTATAAAGACGTGTCATAAACCCTGAGTGCATCTGATTCAGAGCGATGGCTTCACATTGAGCCCGGCGGCGATTAGCAAACACAGCTGTATTCAAACACGCACACTTACTGTGGCTCTAATAAATGTTCAGATACAAAGTCTGAATACGTTATATGCAATACTTTTTGTTTGAAAACATTTAAATGACTAAACATTGTAAACATTATATAAAGCTCAATAGATCATGTTCATTAAATTTTCATTCCATCACATGCCTTTACTGGAAAAAAAAACTCTAACATGCAAATCGTGTTGTTTTCCTTTATCAGAATGAAGGGAAAATAAGTTGCTGTGCTCTTGTAAGCTAGCAGTCAATCCCTCACTGTGAGGACGAGTTTTAGACCTTTATTTACATCCTATATTATATAATTACATTGTAAACCCTAACGCTCAAAATACTTACTTGGTTTGAGTCGGACAAACTTAAATTAAACAAATTAGTTCAGTTAAATTAAGTGACGAACATTTAGAATTTCTCTCTTCTTTTGAGTTCACAGCACTGACATAATTCAAGTAAACTTTGTTTTGAGTTTTATGAACTCGTGTCTTTTAATTCAGACCAACTTAAAGCTGCAATATGTATTTTTTTGCCACTAGAGGTCTCCTATTCAAAACAAAAGCGTATATTGATGACGCCAAGTTTGAGCGAGGAATCTTGGGACATGTGGTCACAGCCGGTGGGAAAGAATCGGGATGGACTCGGGGAGAAGATTATGAACGTTACTGTAGTGTGAAGAGCAGGAGCGAGTGTTGTGGAGCTGAACGAGTGATTGATAATGAGAGACGAGCGACACACGCCTCGAGAGCAGCGGGACTTTTATTATGACACAGTCGCCGCTTCTTCCGGTCATGAGTGTGAGGAAACACAGCTCTGTTTATCATATTAGAGACATTTGAGTGTGTTGAATGATGTTCTAACGTTACTGTGAGCGTTCGCTCGCGGCTGATTTGATTATGCTATGTTAGATACTTGACAAAAGTGTATTTCTCTGAGGCATGGTAAAGCATGGTAAAGTATGGTAAAGTATGGTACTCACAGAAAATCAAGAAAACTACATTTAAACAATAAGAATAAACGAGTAGAGATACATTACAGCAATTAGTTTTCTGTCTAGAAACATATTGAAGCGTCTTTGGTGTTTCCATGGTTTCTACAAAATAAAACCGGAAACCGAGGGAAACGTGGATATGACGCCATCTACAGGCGACTCCCGCACACGTCCGGATCCTTCGTTAAAATAGCGATTTTCTCACGATTTACAAATAGTTGGAAACATTTGGGATATTGCAAGTACTCAACTGAACAAAATATATTACACTGGCCAGGTGGATTTTGGATATTTTACTGCAAAAAAATGTTACATATTGCAGCTTTAAGTTAAACTGAAGCTGGGATTTCTATTTCCCAGCATACTTTGCCCATGGTATGGGCAAACATATATAATGTTCTTTTTTAGCAAGATTAATGGCAAGGGAAATTTAGTAGTGATTAATGTTTTATTATGCTAATTTAGAAGAGTGTCTGAATGTTTGGAGAGTTACCATCATGCTGCCTGGCTCGAGAGCAGGTAAGTCACATGTTTTCAGTTGCTGTTTAGTAAGTGTTATATCATGCTATTGTTGACATGTTAGCAAATTAGTACTTTATCATTAGTATTTTCTTGAGATAACCAGATCATTTTAAGTTAAATGTATAAATTCGTGTACTCAAATATTTCAAGTTAAGAACAATAAAAATGTTTGAGTACAAAATAAATATCTTAAGTTTCTAAGCTTAAAAATTCTCATTGGATTTTTTGACTTCTGACAATTTAGGGTTTACAGTGAAGTATATAACTCATCTGATTTGCAAGAACTCAAAATAAAAAAGTTAATGAACTAAATCTTTTATGTTAATTGCTAACAAAATGAATGAGTTAGCTAACTCAGTACTTCAAGCTAGGAGCGATTCACATGCACGAGTTCTACAAACTCAAAACTTCATAGTTCTGCTTACTTAAAATTGGGAACATCATAACTCAAATTTGATTTAACCGATTACCTAAAATTGTTTGAGTTAGCCCAACTTACTCAGGTTTATACTTTCTGAAGTTGAAGTGTCTAAATTTGACCAGAGAGTTTTATAGAAATGCATACATGTGACTACAGGAAAACCCAAAACAGTGCTTACAGGAAATCCAGTTTACTACGTCTATTTCTTTCCAAGTAAACCAATAATCTATTAATCATTATATTATGTCATGTTTATTTTTATTATTTTGAATTTGAATGAGGAAATTACCAATAATAATATGAAGTATTATCATTAATCCTATTCAACTATTCTCGACCTAATTTGACTATCAAAAAAAGTTTGTATATAAAAAAACAGTTCAAATTCGTCCTGAATTCTTCTATTTAAATCACAATCATATTTACGAGTGCATGTATGTCAGACAGTCTTAAGACTAACGAGTGTGTAGAGCTCAGGACACTGCTGAGATGGCAACAGCTCCAGTAGGACACTAATAAGGGTACAAACTTACTAATAAGAGATGCTTCTTCAGCGACTGCAAGCACTGACTGCGCAAACAATGTCTTTCCTATTGCTCTGAGAGAGGCTAATTCATACGGCCCATTAGCCGCGTGTGTGTGTGTGTGTGTGTGTTGGCATGGATACTGTAATGAGGACAATTCCCTTCAGGATCCTAGT
>CM076069.1:257500-467500 GCA_038088235.1 Zacco platypus | reverse complement strand
CAATACAATGATGATGAGATATGAAATAAACCTTCCTCAAAACATGATCATATTTGAGATGATTCTTCTATAAAATGATGAAAGCGAAGCTGCTTCAGTCCAGTTGAAATATTACTAACAAAGTTATTCTTACATTTACTTGATAAAAAGCAGTAAAATCAGGTTTTTCAGCAAAGTTTTGATCCAATTGATCATTTAGGAATGTGTATATCCAATATAATACAGCAGGCTTTATCGAGTTAAAATGTAAGAGTCACACAATATTTTAAACGACTATGAATTTCACAAGGTGAGGTTGGTGTTTAAACATCAGCAGAGGAGATTGTGTTTCTTCTACTTCCTGTCATTTTTAAAAAAACAGCTTCTTTGGTTTCTTCTCACACTCAGATATTGAGTGTCTGTTTCTGTCCACTAGTGCTCAGATCTGAGCAGTGAAGAGAGGCTAACCCAGCTGGATATTTTCAGGACTGGATCCATTGGGAAATGAATATTTGATGTGCTTCTGCATTAATATTAAACCCATCAAAGCATTCAATATTGATGAGGCCATTTTTTAACCCTGAGTCTTCAGCAGTGAGGGTTCAGGGACAGTGATGTCCAGACAGCCGGACAAACACACACACACACAGCAGCGCTGAGGCTCTGACGCACAACTTCATGACAGGAACGTGTCTTTGTTGGCAGCAGATGAACACAAAGGATGAAAGGATGAGAAATCAACATCAAAGAAAGGGACATCCCAGAATAATGGGCCTTAAAGGAGGGAGGGAGATAATTAATGATGGACCAACAAACCTTGAGCTCACACCACACTCCGTTCAAAGCAAACTATGTATTTAAAGTGCAGCTATTACGCTTTTTTTCTCCATCTTCATCTGTCTTTAGTGTGTAATGTTGCTGTTTGAGCCTGAAAAAGCTCTGCAAAGTTCCAGTTCTTCTCTATATCAGTGTTTCTGAACTCCTGAAACGCCTCCATCTTGAGTTTTCTTCACAATATTCCTCATTTAAATAATTCATGCGCAGAATAAAGGGGCGGGGCCTGGTTGAGTTAGTTAGTAGTGTGTTGAAACTGGTGGTTATGGTAAGGGGCGGGGCATTTCACAAACACCAATCACAACACACCGCTCCAGCCGACCAATCAGAGCGCACTGTGCTTTTCAGAAGGAGGGGCTTCATAGAGACAGGAAGTAAACAGAGCGTTCCTGACAGACTGGGAAGAGAGGAGCTGAACAATGAGGAAAATAATCAACATTCAATCCAGTAGAGACAAAAAACAACATCAAGACTTTGAGAAAGGCAGAATAGGACCTCTTTATGGTCAGTTGTATTGGGTATTGGCTATTTTGAATTGTGTTATACAAAAGAACGGGTGTATTGTGATGAAACTGTGCTGACCAGTGACACAAAGGAAACCATAGGCTTCAATGAACTCATTGTGTACGCCATTTTGAATTTCATCAAAGCATTAGCAAAAGCAAACTTCTCCAGCATCGTTCATCGGATCTTCTCCAAATTTGAGTCAGATTATCTTCAGACTATGCTGGTCAAAAGTTATTAAAAGAGTGATTTTTAAAAGTTATAAAAAGTGTTGATATACCCAACTGTTAAAGTCATTAAATCTCACATAATTACATAAAACTCTGTATGGAAACATTCCCTGACAATACCATATCAATTTGGCATTACATTACGTGTTTTTCAATTCCATTTTTTTTTTTTTGGTCAAATTATCATGAGGGATGCGTGTATTAAATTTACACCTGCTGTTGTGCTTTGACCTGTAATTGCTGTTTGCAACTACATTAACTATGATTTATATATTAAATGATTTACCCCACATTGTACTATTACATATGATCTATTTCAGATAAACCGTTCCTCACCTGAGAGGAACTTAAAAAGCAAACACACCGTCGCTGTGCTCAGATCTTTGGATCAAACTTTATGCCAATGAGTTTATCTGTGTTCATACGAGACACATTACTGCATTCATAAAATGCTGAATGGAGTAACTGTGTTTAAGAAATATATGTATTATAACTAGTGCTGTCAATCGATAGAAAAAAAACAACAATTAAATCACATTTTTCTGTAATTAATCTTGATTAATCACATCTAACATTAAAGTTTTTAATATATTTTTGCATTGTAATTCTTTCACATTAATTCTCCAAAATGATGTAGACCGTATATCTTAAATCTTTGTTTAATGGCATCTTCTTCCTCAGCCGGTGTCACTGATACTGATGTCTCCATTAAATGGATTTATTTTTTTCAATTTTAACCATTCAACATCGCAGTATAATTGAAAGCTATCGTTAAATAAGCTTTAAAAATATATAACAATCTTCTCATAAACCCATTTCAGTTCAGAGTTTTTCCTGCCCTGCTAAAATGCACTCAATGTAATCACTCATTGCTTTAATAATGATTTATTTGTAATTGATACACTAAAAACGATGCCGTTATTTTTACATTTGATTATTTAATTTCTGTATTATTTTTTACTTGAATGCTTCTGTTTGATGGGACCTATTATGCAAGATTCACTTTAATAAGTTTAAAATAATATTTGAACACAGATGTGTGGGAACAAACAGCCAATTCGTGCATTCTAAAAAAACACCCACTCCCTATAAATGATAAACGGTCTCTCCAAACAAGCGGTTATAGATTCCTTCTGTACTCATTAGAGTTGGTGGAAGCCCCGCCCACGACTGGCGACAGATCTGGCCTTTTAGTTTAGCTCCTCCCCTGAGTGAGCTATACACAGTCCATCATGTTCATCTCCTTTGCGGTCACTTTAATACACACATCTGATTTCTTTACTTGCTGTTTACATTCACAGACATAACCGGCTGCGTTTGTGAACTTTGTGAGCTGTTAAAGCTCCGCCCTCTTCTGGAAAGGGGGCGGGGAGCAGCAGCTCATTTGCATTTAAAGACACATGCACCAAAACTAGCACTCAAAAATGGGCATTTACAACATAGTATAATAAATGATCTGTGAGATATTTTGAGCTGAAAGACACTTATATTACATCTTAATAGGTAACTGTTAATTTCACTTGTTTCTTATATTGTATTTGTTCTACTGTTTGCTATTTGAATATTTGTTATTTTTAAAATGAATAAAATAAGAACAATAATATTGTGATTTTTAATATAACAATTATTAATAATAAAATAATTGGAATTACCGTCTGAATCGGAATCGTGGGGCAAGTGAAGATTCACACCTCTATGATCGTGTAGGAAGAACGCTAAAAGTATTTGAATATAATTAATAACAGAAGTTCAGCTCTAGTCCAGCCCTACCTCCAGCTGGGTGAAGATCTTGCGGATGTGGCGGTAGCAGCCCTCAGCGATGTCCATGTCCTCCTGGTAAGACTGGCCCTTGAACACCGGCTGAGGAGCGTTGGAGAAGTACTTGTGGAAGGGGAAGTGCGACGCCACGTCCTCCACCGGCACCTCTCGGCTGGGCTTCGGCTTCACTTTACTCATGTATTCCTCCCAACGAGACATTACCTACGACACGAGACACACAGACGGATAAGATCGGCGCCTGAGGATTTCATTAACAGCGCATCAGTGGACAAACAGCCTCGTCACAATCCACACTTAATTAGCGCAACACGTGCTAATCTCTGATCTCAGCTAATGGCCCGTACGGATCCCCCGGGGCTCTGATATGAATCTACCGACCGCAGCGTGATGGATCGAACCACAGGGAGCGATGAGACCGACACAAAGGAAAGCAGGCCTGTGTGAACCTGCTGCTTGTGTGCTGCCAAGATTCGTGATCATTTTATTCTTCCCTTTTCCATTCCGCTGTAACCGTATGAAAAAAGACAACATGTGCTGCACATTTATGGTATGCTCTCCCCGTTTAATTACAACAAATCCCAGGAATAATTCACTGGAATGCACAAAGAAGCGCTCGTTTTTCTTTCCAAGTCCATATGTTTGTTTCCACACGGACGTTTTATAATGTAATCATCTCTCTTTATCTCTATAGGCAGAGTTTGCTGGACTGTTTCAGTTAAATACAACACTTACTGTCTGTCAAAGTGATGGAAAACTCTCTGAAATATCACTCAATGCTAAAGTTAATGAACATTTTTGATTAAGGATTATGTTACATAATACAGAAATATATAAGTACAGTGATATTTAGTATGATATTCAACATTGATATTTAAGGCTACAGTAATATCGCTATGGAAATGATCGTGATTTTGGGGAACTCATGGTCAGTTGCTGATGATTTCACACTTTTAAATGTCCTTTTAATGTTCAATGGTTGAAGGGTGAGTGGATTAATGTCACCTTTGAAGCGTTTATTAAACGTGAACTTTTCACTGACTGTTTACTTCCTTTTTATTCATTTGTTTTTTTATTTGTGAAAAAACAATAGGATTACAGAATCAAGAAGTTCCTATCTCATCCTATCAGTTTATGTTAGAATTTTCAAATCATTTATGTTTAATTTATTAAATATTATTTAACATAAGTAAATTGTTACTGGATTTGTTAACGTTAGTTTTTAAAAATCCAGCTGTTCATGTTAGTTCACATTACTAATGTTAACAAATACAACTCTTGATTTGAATAACGTATTAGTAAATGTTGAAATTAACATTAATAAAGATGAATAAATCCGGTGTAAGTACATTTCATTATTATTCATATTAACTAATGAACTTCACAATCTATAAAGGCAGGAACACAGCAAGCCGATGGCCAGCCGTTGGGAGTTTTTGTTCGTCGTCTGACTAAGTTTTCTCAGCACCGTCGGCTGAAGTTGGTCTGATTCGACATGTTGAATCGGTGTCGGTGAGAGAGAGAACTCTGATTGGCTATTCAAACGAGTCAGTTCAGACAAATATAAGCAAAAGTTATGAAAACAAGCAAAGAAGTCATGACTGCACAGACAGAAGCTTGTTCTAACTTTACGTCATCTCACCTGAGCACTCGAGTACACGAACATTTTCATAATAACATGAGCGGAGTGGAATAAAGAACGGGATCAGCATGATTGATATTCAAAACGGTCAGCAAGCGCAGCTTTGTTTATGGTTTGTACATGTAGTCTTAGTTTCGCTTTCTCTTTTTGAATGACGAATATTGACAAATATATCTGCGTAAATAGACAGTTAGACGACCCTACAATTTGTACCTAAACCATCAAAAAAATATATATATTTTTTTTCATGTACGTTTAATTTTACTTATTAATTCAACGGACTGTCAAAATAATTAAATCAACACTACTACTGTTACTTTCAGAGCTATGCTAGTTTTAGATTCGTGAAAACGCATCAGATGATGTAGAGAGGGGAGTGATGGGTACCTGGTAGAGGTAGAAGTGTCCAGCGGTCTCACATGTGTAGGAAACATCACCGGGCACGTCCAGACTCTCCTGCAGACGCGCCACCTCTCGCAGGAGCTCCAGACGTCGGGACAGCACATAGTTGACCCGTCCATACCTGACACAGAGGACAGGACACTCAATACTCAAGACAACACCAGAACAGGGCTTGATGCGGACCGTTTCACAGGACGTTGAATCAGTTTTAGTTTAGGAACTTTATAATATGGGATTAAACTAACAGGTCATAGGTCAAATGTGAGTGTTATTTAATGTCAATAGAGGATTTTTGCAATTAAAAGCTCTTTTTGGATTGGAGAGGACCTCTACTTCTGAAAGTAACACCATGTTTTCATAGTATATGGTTCAAAACATCAGAGAAAACTGATAACTCGTGATAAGTCTACAGTAAATTGGTGTGTGTGAGCGAGAGTGTGTGTGTGTGTGTGTGTGAGTGAGTGAGGGAGCGAGAGAGTGAGTGAGTGAGTGTGTGTGTGTGAGAGAGAGAGTGTGTGTGTTTGTGTGTGAGTGAGTGAGTGAGTGAGTGTACAGGTTATTAGTACATTATGGGGACATTTTGTACAAGAATAGTGACCGTGTGTGTGTGTGTGTGTGTAAGATCGGTACCTGCTGAAATCTTTCTCAGTCTCTAGCTCTTCTTCTCCGTGGCCCATACGCAGAAGGTGCCGTTCATCGATGTCTAACGCCATAATCTTCTCGAACAGCTGGTTCAGAGCCTGAACAAGACAAACACACACAAATCCAGAAAATAAATACATGAACAGAAAAGAACACACTCATCTCAATTATATATTTCGTAGAGTTTTAACTAAGATGAAACTACAATTTCTGGTAGACGGGAAACCATAATTTGGGTTGAATGCCAAGCTTTGAACATTGAATGGTGAATTCTCAGTGACAGTGTTGGTCAGCACCTGATTGGAGTGTGTGACGATGAGCGTCCTCTGCTCGGGGAAGTTGTGGTACAGGTTGGAGATGATCTGAACAGCCACGTCTGTTTTTCCTGTGCCGGGAGGACCAACAACCTACAGACGAGGGAAAGAATATTTAGATGGTTTTTAAAAAGTGATTCTGATGATTGATTGATCCCTTCCTGCCAGAGCTGACCGTTCTTCTACCCTTCTGACCCTCTCTAACTTCAGCACGTGTGGAGGATTTAGACTAAAAGCCCTACGACATTTACATAAACACACAGGAAGAGACTGACTGACATTTAAACTACAGATTCACAACAAGCTGATAGTAACCGCTGTGAGAGACTTACTCAAAAGTTTGGAACAATTACGATTTTATTAATGTTTTTGAAAAGTCTCTTCTGCTCACCAAGGCTGCATTTATTTGATTAAATATATATACAGTAATATATACAGTAATATTGTGAAAAACACAATATTTTTTGCTGCTTCATATTTTTGTGGAAACCGTGATACATTTTCTCAGGATTATTTCATTAGAAAGTTCAAAAGAACAGCATTTATTTGAAAAAGAAATCTTTCGTAACATTATTATAAATATCTTTATCGCTTTTGATCAATTTAATGAAAGCTTACTGAATAAAATTATAATTTTTTTGTTGTTGCTGTTGAATGGCAGTGTATCGTGTTATCCACAAAAATATTAAATAAAACAGCTGTTTTCAACACTGATAATAATCATAAATGTTTCTTGAGCAGCAAATCATCATATCAGAATGATTTCTTAAAAAGAAAATGTCAGATTTTCTGCAAAAATGTTATCAAATATTTCTCAAGGTATCATATCGAAGTTAGAAATTCCAGTATTGTGACAACACTACTAAAAATCTTAATTATTACAAGCACTCGACTGGGAGTGTGATTCATAAGAAGGTAAATGAAAGAGGAAGAAAAAAGACATGTAAATAAAGTGCAGTGATTTCTTACCATAGTGAGGCCCGGCTGCATCCCTGCACGAATGGCTTCAATCTGGGTTGGTGTAAACTGGATGGTGTTTCTGTTGAAGTGCACACAAATGTCAATCTTTCCATAAAGGATCATGTTTATACAGACATACATTCTGAATCTAGGCACTGTCCGGTTGCGCCGGAGAGATCCGGTCATGATGCAGCGGCTGTGAGCATGTGACCTCCACATACCGCTTGGGCTGGTTGTAGGGATACGGCCCTCTGTTGGGAATCACATGAGGCTCCACCACCAGCGTCTGATCTTCCTCATCCTGGGTCTCTTCCTCATTCGCTTTACGCTTTTTACCCTTCACATTCTGCACCGGGAATCGAATTCTGGTAGAGAAGAGAGTTTCAATAAACCTTTCAAAAACTGTCCACTTACACTACTGTTCAAAAGAAATCTTGTGAAATCTTATTATAAAGTAAATAACTGTTTTCTATGTGAATATATAGTACAGTGTAATTTATTCCTGGATTTTCAGCATCATTACTCCAGTCTTCAGTGTCACATGATCCTTCAGAAATCATTCTGATATGATGATGTGATGCTCAAGAAACATTTTTGATTATTATCAGTGTTGAAAATGGCTATTTTCATGGAAACCGTGATACATTTTCTTCTGGATCCTTTGATGAATAGAAAGTTCTAAAGAACAGAATTTATTTGAAACAGAAATACTTTTTTTTTTTTTTTTACTGTCACCTTTGATCCATTTAATATATCCTTGCTGAATAAAAGTAATCTAAAAAAATACTTTTAATGACAATAAAAATACAAATAAGTTTGGAACAGAGCAAATGTAAAATGCACAGTGTTTATCCAATCATGCCAATCTCTGACCTAAACGGCGGGACCTGTCGAGCAGGATCTTCCTCCGTCACCTTCACCGTGTGATTGGGGAAACAGGACTTCAGGTGCTCGATGGACAGGAAGGTGTCGTTGAAGTCCAGGGAGGAAATCTGATTTGGCATCTTTGAGTAATGGGCACTACCGGGGTCTCCATAACCCAGAATGATGTCGTGAAGCCAGTCGGGAACCACACACTCGGTGTTCATGAGGTTACGAATGGTCTCAAGCACAGCCTGCAAGCAAAAAAGGAAATGAGAAATTATTTGTCGATAATTGTGGATGACTGAATCACTATTTTAGATGTTATTCCATCAGCAACATCTAATTTCTGTCTGGTGTAAATGAAGCTCTCTGCAGAGCCAAATCACGTCCAGCTTCCTGCAGCTCCGCCTCTGTGGATCTGATGGGTGGAGCTTATGCTAATTAGGTTTAGAGTATGATTTGGGAGGAGTGGGGGATTAATTTTTCTGATTAAAATTTCGATTTGTGATTTAAAATGTGATTTTTTTTTAAATAATGAAAAAAAAATATATATATATATATATATTTATAGGGAGAGAGAGAACACTGGGTTTGTAGGGTTACACAATTTGGCCCAACATTTTGTGCTTGTATATTAATATGACTAATAATAATATTACTGCACAACAAAAATGTTAAACAAAATCAAGAAATATTACTATTGTAATAACACTTGGACGAGTCATAAACCTCATCAAAAATATCTTGATTTGTGTTCTGAAGATGAATGAAGGAATATTCGCATTAAGCCAAATCGCAATTTCGGTTTAATTAGATTAATTGTGCAGCCCTGGTTTAGATATGAGGGTACAAGGTTATAAGGAGACAAGGTTAGGGTGTGGCTGGACCTTCAAGCTCCACCCATTATGTCCAGAGAGGAGGAGCTGAACGTCAAGCTCCACCCACTATCTCTTCAGTGAACAGCCTCTATCTGATTGGACAGTTCTTGGCTGCTGATAGTCAATAGCAGTGTTTCAAATTAGTTATTATTATATTTTCCAATTTAATGTTAAAGCTTAAGTACTTTTGTTATGCGTTTTGTCATTTTATTCGTTTTTACAAATTTTTATTTCCATTTTAGTAAATTTAGTACTTAAGCTTTAGTAAAATTAGAAATGTTGACCTGACAACTGACATTTTTGTTAATAAACATTAACTTAAATAATAAAAACATTAACTTATTCATTTCAGTTAATATTTATTCATTTTATTGCAATAAACAAAAATGTCTTTCATGTTTTTTGTTTTAGGTCTGGTTTTTGTGAGTCTGTTGGCAGGGATATATATGAGGAACAGTCTGACCTTGAAGTTGTTCTCTTTGGGTTTGCGTCTCATGATGATATTGAAGGTCTCATAGGGGTCTTCTGCTCCGTTCTGGATGCTGTTGGTCATGTCCTGCTGGTACTGGTTTGGGTCGAGCCATACCCGAAACGTCCTGGTGTCCCCTCTTAGCTTGGGCTTCGGATCAGGGCCTTGGTGCAAGCATCAGAACACAATTACTACATCTTTGTAATAACATATTGCCTGAAAGTCAAGTGAACAGCACATTCAATCTTACAACAATACAGTAATATAGTAATCCATAAATCAAACTGCATTCGAATGTAGCTTAGGATAAAAGCCTCGGCTAAATGAGTAAATGTAACTGTAATGAAGGACATAAATATTCAGGACGAAGCACTAATGCGTCTAAATTGGCGTTCATTTGTCAAGTAAATTGACACTGAAATCACTGGAACAGAAATGACCAGTGATTCTAGACCACATTCCCAAGATCCAGCAACGAGGACGGCCCGGGGTCAATGTGAGAGAGATTCGGGCCAGTTGATGGATTTATCGCTCGTTTTATCAGGTCAGAGCTGTGTTCATGGGCCGTGGGGATCTACCGCTCTCCTACAATGTCTTGAAAGAACATCATCCGCACACATCTCCTCTGCTAATAAAAAATTGCATACATAGAACCATTTAACTTTTTACGGTTATATTTGTTTTCTTGTATTCAGCAAGGACACATTTTAAAGGGGTCATGGCGACATACAGGAGGTCTTTATACCATTAAAACATCCTGCAAGTTTCAGATCATAAACCGTCCTCCTCATTAAAAACAAACATGTATTCAATCAAGCTCCAATTGCACTAAATTGCAAATGCGATATTTTATACAAAAGTTTAATAAAGAATTAAGTGACTCACATTTCAGAAACAATATTGGCCGTTTTGCTCTATTTGGTCGACGGATATATTTCCAAACAAAGCCACAGCAGAACGGTTTAGCATCTCTGGGCAACATTACATAAAGGATCCGTCCATTTCAACAAATCGGTTGAATGAATGATTCAATAGAATGTTTCCATCCACCTACTTTTATGCAGATTTTGGGATATTACATAAAAAATACAGCTGAAATGCTAAGATGCGCATAAATGTGCATAAAAAAACATACGCGCTCAAATGAGTCGGGTAAAGTTTTCAAAACACGCGTATAAACTGCGATGGAAACACTATTACCGAATAAATTCCTTGATGCGTTGCGAATCTGTTATGACACAGGAAGCTCAGAAAGCAGTCTTACCTTCCTCTATGACGCGGCCCTTATCATCCAGCATGCCCTGCACCTCACAGCCCCTCACATACACCAGACCAGCCTGATCCACAAACGGCTGCCGGCGGTCAAAGCGTGTGCCGTACGGCAGGTTGGGCCGCACCGTGATCAGAAAGCAAACGTCGTGTTTCCGCAGCCCTGTAAGAATTTTAGTTAATGATAATAACCCTGGCTCAGACAGTTTGTTCTGAGTGGTTTTGCAGAGACAGAGAAAGAGCCGTTTACCCTCCCATTCGTTTTTGATGTGATCTCGGATGTTGAGGTTAAGGGTGATGTCAGCACGGACACGGGCGGGCCAGTTCTCTCCGATGTTTGGCTTGGCCACCTCCACGATAGAAAAAGACACGATGGTCTGTGCCATTCTAGCCCATCCTCCGAACACCACTCCTCCATACTCCGACTGCCTGCGCGACAACACAAACACAAACACCACCAATGAGGACGTTCACGCTGTTCTTTCCCATACTGTGAAGTCACTGCAGAGCCGCGGCTGTCAAGCTCCAATAATGATTAAAGAAACAAGTCTGAAGTGAGAAAATGTAGGTTATGCAGTGAACATCTCTTGCGTAGCTCTCACATGACCTTATTTGAATAAATTCACGATGAAGATGTTTATCATCGAATCACTTCTTGTCAGAGCTATCACAGCGTGCAGCAGAAACACAAATCATGAGGACTTTTATGGTGCTTTTGATCATTTCTTGGAGAATGTCAACATTCTGCTAAACGTCCGTGTTTCACAGAAGATCATTCAGGTTTGGAGCGGCAAATGAATGAAGACTTGATTTTGGGTGAGAATAACTTTCACAGGACTTTCACCGTTCCTTCCCAACGAACTGAACTCTGAATGATGGAGACACTGGCTTTTAAAATGAAACATTGGTCAGAATGATTCACTTAGATTCAAAAGGCTCATGAGCAAGTTCGGGGCTGAAAAAAACTGTTCACAAGAGTCATTTGTTCACGACTCGGCGAGGCTGTTTGTTGCTGCATGAAGGTAGACACTGATGCGGACCCTCCAGATGATGATATTTATTCTAGATCATGTATTTGCCACCATGCTATGCTATGAAGTGATGAATCGAGCTACAGCATTAAAGGCGTCATATGATGCTTTATAATGTTTTCCTTTTCCTCTAGTGTGTAATTTATCGGTTATCTGTGCATTTATAAGATCTGCAAAGCGTATAGTGTCCCAAAAAGCGATCTAGAACAGCTCCAGACCTGCCTAAAACACATTGATCGAAGTCCAGATGCTACTTCTGGGAATGTCTACGTCACAATGTGCGTATTAGCATGAATTCCCACCCAAAGGCATACGCAAAGAAAGTCATTTTCACATTTGGCTCCGAAACTCTGGAATAGCCTTCCTGATAATGTTAGAGGCTCAGACTCGCTCACCCAGTTTAAATCTAGATTAAAGACACATCTCTTTAGCCAAGCATTCACATAATGCATCTCATATCAGATCAATCGCTCATTATGACTCTCTTTGCTTAAAGTTATGAACAGCAGCTACGCTAATTATTCTCCTTTTGCTTTTCTGTTTGCCCTCGGGACACCGGATTCAGTCTGGATCCAGCCTCTTCAGAAGACCTCAGATGATCATCACCTGTGAAGAGACGGCGCCAGTTCCTGCGAGGACTTCAGAAGACGCAATCATCTGGATCAACATGCACATTGCCCAATTCTATATCCTAATTATTGTTAATGTAATTTATTTTCCGGGAGCTCTTTGCTTCTACCTTCAGTTCAACTGTTAACTCTGATTGTAAATTAATTAACTAAATTATGTTATTTGCTAACTGTATTCTTTAAATTGTAATGTTGACATCCGTTCTCTGTAAAGCTGCTTTTCACGATATGTATCGTGAAAAGCGCTATACAAATAAATTTGAATTGAATTAATTGTAGTGTTGTCACGGATGTGAAAGCAAAACCCTTTCGTCAGGAATCAGTGGTTAAGATTTCTTAATGGTTTTCCTGATCAGTACAACCTAAAAGTTAGCTTGTGTACAGAGCATTTTAGTTTCCTGAACCTGCAAGAGCACAATGCCGGCTACACACACCCAAATAAATGACACACTTCAGTAACTGTATTTCATGTTGTCGCTTCAGGATATAAAAATGGAACAAACCATGGCTTCATCCGTAGTACTATGTCCTCAATGTCCTGCCGGATTTCATAGGTGGACTCCAGCCGGAAGAGGTTGAAGTTCCTCAACAGGTAGTCATGCAGGGTCAGAAACTGCAGGTTCAGCTTCGGCAGAGCTAAACAACCTTCAGATTCACAGACAAACAGATATTTTACCGATTTTTTAGGTTCATTTTTCTTAAACGTGAAATACAATGATGAACTGAAATGAATTTTGCAATAAAACTGTTTTCATTTCATCAAAAATGCAAATACAAACCATGTAATAATTAATACAAATTAACTTAATACTCAAATTAAAAAAAATTGTATATAAAAATTAAATCGCACAGAAGTGCTTTCCGGCATAACTTTATAGTCTCAAGCCAACTTAAATTTTGTCTCGACAAACTTCTTAATCTAGTTATATAATTATGTCTCTACACCAATTCTTTATTGAAATATAAACATGTAAACAGTCAATTTCAGCCCCACAAAACCAAAAATAATTTTTCAGCCTGAAATTTTTAAGGCATTACTATTAAAATGTTAGACATTACTCACTCCAAACCCGATCACACAGAAAAGAGGGATTCTTGAAGAATTGTCATGGATTTTTGTATATTATCATTCTCATATTCAAATGAGGTTTTTTGAGAGCGTCGGTGGAGGGGAAAATTATCAGTGAACAACGACTTAAATATGTCCATGCAATACACAAAAATAGTTTTTTTATGTATAGTCATGTGGGAATCTTTTGTGTTTGAAACACATGGTCACTACAGACTGGTGTAGTATGGAGAAGAGATGATCATTCCCCAAAATGTCTCTTTTTGTGTTCCACGCAATGAAAAAAGTGATGCAGTTTAGGAAAGAGTAAATGAGTAAATTAATTTTTTGATGCAAAAGTAAACGGTGTGATTATTACAGTGATATACAGTGCACTCGAATGCAAAGATGCCCACCTTCTCCTGAATAGTACTCTGTGGGAACAATGTTCTCATCCCAGATGATCTTCTCGGTGGGGTATAGAGGCATCTGGTTGAGCTGTTCTATCTGGGAGATTCGTCTCTCGTGCTGGGACACCTGAACATAAGTGAGAAAGGTTGGTCAGCTCCTCCATGAACCACCAAATCATCTGTGCTATGATGGTTTACCCTTCAAACACAGCCAAATGTAGGCTACATGCCTCACAGCGCAAGAGGGCCAATCACATGCCATGAAATCCCAGTGAAACAAGTACAAATGCAAAGATGTACGCCAATCAAAATGTTGTCATTTATCATAAATCGGGCAGTGCAAATCCCACAAAGCCTTTCTTAAAAGAAATTGTTACACACACTACACTTTTAAAAGTCTAACTTTTCCTATAAATCCACTCCATTATGTTCAAGATTCAAATGAGCAAACGCTGTGAGGCAACTCTGCTGAGAAAACATTAAACAATTTCAATGAGAAAATGAGTCGGGCGGCTCACGTGGGACACCGCTTTGAGAAAATCAAATGAATTAATCAGGACTGTTCGGGCAGCTTATCCTGTTCAAGCTTAATTAAGTGTTTAATCTGGTTTGTGACCTGCTCTGACTCTATTGTTGGCCGCAGCACATGCATATAACCAGATTTCAGCTCCTCAAGAAAACGCTGAACACTCGAATGACCGGCCTGACACGGGCTCCATCAACGCATTAAACAGGAAACGCTCCGGTTCTTGATGAGATTTGGAGCGAGTAATTAAAACATGCCGAAGCAGGACCACCAGTGGGTCTGAAACATCTTAAACATATCCAGCAGAGGTTTAAAAAAGTGACTATAAGAGTGGAAATCAAAGCAGTCACAACAAGAATGCAGCATTCAAAACCCTTTAAATGTGTTTGTCCCCCGACACTACGGCTCTGTTCAAACCTCACGGGCACAAGGGCAGCTAACGGAAAGCACACAGGAAGTGGAGCTGCCTATACCAAAGAATCACACTGCATTACTTATAATTATATTTTCTTCATCTGCGGCTTTGTGCCGTTCAGCTGGTATCGCTCCCTCGTTCAGGAACAACTGTGAAGCAAATCCTGCTTTGTACTGTCCAAGGTTGACAAAAGCACTCCGGCTTGACGTGATTAGCGCACAAGCAGGTTTTTGCTTACTGTGTCTGGGGGATTTCCTGAAAATAAATTAAATCCACTGTTCTCGTCTCCTGAGGCTGGGACCCTAGTGTTCAGAGCTCGTCTGTGCAGCAACGACAGAGCCGTTGCTTTGCTCCAACTTTTGCCGTGGCGTTAGAACTAGGGTTGGGTACCGAAACCCGGTGCCAATACGGCACCGGTACCTATAGAACCGGTATGTACCGGATCGAATCAGAATGCGAATGTCGGTGCCTCATTTCGGTGCCACTTAAATGCCTGAAGTGATAGAAATATTTGTCCTCTGGTGCTATGACACGGACGTAAGAAGCATCAGATTCATCAACACGCCTGATCGCTAGTTAAATTTAAATACTGCGTTCATGGGGTGTCAGAATGCTCGGAAAAATTATTTCCTGAATGAGAAAACTCACGTGAACGTTGGAAAGCTTTGATGATAGCCTACAAACCCAATACATCTTTGTAGTAATGTTACTGTCCATTTTGTTTTCACATTTCGAAGTAAAAATCCCAAATCGTCTGGAAATGAGACCATCCGTGAAGCGCGTGAGCGCAGCAACTACACTTACCTTAGCTAGCTAAATTAAACGCGCTTAAATTAAAATGCCTAAAACTAAACGCTCCAAAGTGTGGCTATATTTCACCAGAAAGGATTCCGACACCGCGACGAGCAGCAAATATTTTACAACAGTTGCGTGTAAAGGGGGAAACACGTCAAACCTAATGAAACATTTGAGGGCACATGGAATATGACCGTGTTTGACAGCTCGCGGACATCAGCTGACGCTATCAGTGTGGATGACCTCAGCCCCAGTAAGCTGGATAATCTTCCCTTATTGTTTGCACTTTCAAACAGGCCTCATCGACACCATCTGAGAGAGTTTTCTCCTGTGCAGGACATGCAATAAGTCAGGAGAGGTGTCTATTTTGCCAGAGAAGGCAAATATGGTCATATTTCTGCAAAAAAATTGCTGAAATTTGAAGCTGTTAAATTATTGTAGTTGAGCTAGTTGGCTTAGGTTTTACTGTTGTTGTGTTTTGTATTTACTTATATATTCATGTATACTTTAAACTTTTAATATATTGTTCAATTTAAAGAACTCTTTTTGTCCAGTAAAAAGGTATTCTTGACTGAGTCATCCACCATCATTTTGTGGCTTTTTTAAAGTATCGGTTCAGGCACCATTTTGGCACCGGTACCGTTTTAAAAGTATCGATTTGGCACCGGTATCGAAAAAAATCCAAACGATACCCAACCCTAGTTAGAACTGGTACATCGTTGTCGCTTGCGAAAACAAAATGCCGGCTCCGTGTGTGGAAACTGGAGATTATTAAAGGGTGGTAATATTATAATAAGATCCTCTTCCTACGTCACAAGGGGAGCGAAATCCCTGTTTTTTCACATGCTTGCAGAGAAAGACTTGTCAAAAACAAAGTTAGTAGGTTGTCATTTTGAAAAAATCTGATTTTCATGATACGTCCCTTTTAAATGCACTGAAAACTAATGGTCAAACAATGAACAATTGTATTTTATTAACTAACTCTAGCAAAGATTAATAAAAATTGTAAATAAATAAATTGCTTATTGTTAGTTCAAGTAAGATAACACATGAGACCTTATTGTAAAGTGTTATTCATTCAGGTGTCTGTGACACAGGTGTGATAGAAGAGAAGCTTTGAATTGTGTTTGTGTGAATGCGGCTCCACCGAATGTTCTCAGTCACAAATGTGTGACCTGTGGACCTATTTTTTATGACTTGTGATTACTAAGCAAATGTTTTTGTTCTCCCAATTTTTCACTGAGCTTGTTGCGATGCCTGAGAAACTGGCCCAAATTAAGTTCATGGCAGAATAATTCGAACCGTATTTCTGTCATATTTTAAACATGTGCCTACCAGCAGTTCCAGGAGGAACTCCTTCTCGTAGGACGTGTCTTCTCCCTCAGGAAGCTCCGGCAGGAGACACAGGTATGCCGACACCCGGTGGAGGGTATTGGGACTACAGGCAGAGAGATGAAGAAGATGAACAGAAGAGGATAGGGCCGTTTCAGAAACAAGTCAAAGAAATTTAGGCACTATAAAAATTGTACACAACTTAAATTAAGTTTTTAGCCTTTTTAAAACAACGACTGGCAAACAACCAATTCAAGTCATTTGCAAAACCAAAGCATCTGAGCAAATTGTGACACTCCTGATTATATAAGATATCATGACATCATCCTTCCGCCACTAATGTAATCATAATGTTCTCAGTAATACAGCAAACAGTCAGCTGAAGGCAGCTGCAAGTATTAAATGTGGTTAAATCATATCCTACACTAGAGTCTTGTGGGGTGGGGGGAAATTAAGCATGATCTGCTGTGACGTCACAATCGTGGTGCATTGTGGTCTATTCATTTGGAGTAGACTCGCTCCACCTGTCAAAATCGAGCGGTTGAGGGTCTCTCCAAATAAACTTCCCTCGCCCACCTGACAAAGTTGAACACACTTCAAAACGGCGGAGTGGATTCCCTCGAGGGGAAGTGCGCGAGTGAAAATTGTACTAAAATGGAGCCTGGATGAATCCGCATTTCTGAATGAATCTCTTGATTGAATGAATGACAAATCCATTTTTAACAGTCACTTGGTGTATCAAACCTTATGTGAAGTGAAAAGTTACTTTCAAAAGGTGATTTACTCTATTTTGATCACTACCCTAGACATCAGTGTTTATATCTGAACTATAAACTTCTCAGTTCTTCTGTGAACATTTGAATGTTTGTAAGACAGAAATAATGACTGTGTAGTTGAAAGACTCTCATACATATACATGACAACTGCTCTCTCTGGATCAGAATGATATCTGTGATTATACTTGTCAAAGACAGAGCCTAATCATTGTCATTTATGAATAAGATCACTTGTGTTTTTGAATCGAGATTGTGATCTTTTAACGATTAATCATTCAGCTCTACATTTATATTCGATACAGATATTTATTTTTATTGCCTTCTGACTGGATACTGTTTGTAGGACATTTGGCAGGATGTGTATTTTTAATGGACTAAAATTAAATAAATAATATTTAATTTATCCTATGTTTTAAATTTCTTTAACTAAACATTTTTTTTTTTTTATTAATTAACATTTTTATTTAATCAAAGAAATTATTTAAATACAGTTCTAAAATGATGGTATAATTTATGTTTTCCATGACAGCAGGAACCCTGTCTGCAGTTAAGAGACTCTGATAAAAGCCATTAATGCAACGGGCCGCCTCTCTCTCTCTCTCTCTATAAAGATAACATCGCATTTAACAACCCACAGGATGTCAGTGAGATGAGCCGCAGGCTCCCCGCGTCTCTTACCTGAGATGGCCGAAGTGTTTGGTGAGGGACTCTCGCGTGTCCACGGCCGCCACGTTAGACAGGGCGAAATCATTGAGCTCAGGGAAATGAGCAAACGCTGCTCTCTGAAAAACAAACACATCAGTCAGAACCTCTGACGCATCTGACAGACTTGATCAGAACCGACCAATGAATCATCACGACCCAAATGAGTATTTCAGCACAGACAGCAGCCTCTCTGCTGACGACTGATACGCCATCAAAGCTGGAACGAGAGCATATTTAACAATCCTCGCTGAAACGAGTGCTGCAGCAGCGGTTCATGGGTTTGACGCACTTAAAAAAAAACAAAAAAAACAAGGGAAAGGAGCATACAACGTATTTTTATAGGTTGAGTTCACATTATATTAATAGTCTACTCTTTTTAAACAGTCAATTTCTATGACTTTTCCATTTTCCAGTTTAATTATGAAGACGGTACTGAAATCACTAAACCAACTACAAAACAACATTTTTAAAAGTTAAAATGAAAAATGTTTAATTTTAAATAACACAACCAATCTTTTTGTAACGGGCTAACCTGAACAAAGACACGGTTCTTTAGGAAGTTTTATTCGTCCACATTCTTCATTCTTTTCTCCTCTTATCTCTAGCAGAGCAGTGAAGAGTGTTATATTATTGAAGTGTCAGCTCACCGAGTGCGACATTTGACATCATCGACGTAGAATGCACCTAAACAAAATGGTGTCCCCCATTGTCCACATATGATTTTTAAGTAATGTAAATCTTTCATGGGTTTTCTACTACATATTTCAGTATGAGACATCATTTACGTTATATTAACCCATACATGTCTTAACACTAGGGGTTCCCTTTAACACTGAAGGTCCGAACGCCAACAAAATAAACATACATTATAAAACATAACTAAAACACTACAACATTAAAGACAATTCAGCTATTTCTGAATATCTGGCACAAAAGACACCTATATGCACCTGATATTAGCACACGTTAGAGCGAGTAGCCATGTAAATGTTAGGCAACTACTGACGTTTTAAACGAGAAGGTCACACTTTTTGTGGTCACTCTTTTCCCTCTCGATGTAAGAGAACGGTCAGTGTGGGACTTCAACTCCGCTGGAGTTTGTTTTCTTTTCTGCGACTAACAGACTAATTGAAATTTAGTCGACTAAGCCTGTTATCATCGACTAACATTGTCGACTATAAGGGGGGCAGCCCTAAAAAAATTGCACGTTTTTCCTTGAATTTTTCCAAGATTGTATAATCTCCCATGACTTTTCCAGGCTATATTAACATTCCCTCATCCTGCCAGGTTCTCAGTGATCACGGGAAACCTGCCAAACTGATGTGTGTGTGTGTGTGTGTGTGTGTGGAGAGGTCACCTGTAGAGAGGTGATTCTGTCGTAGTGCAGTGTGGTCATCTCCTTCTGTGTGAGAGCGTTTCCTGTCTGATCACCGATCTCAAAGCCAGCGTAGAACTTCAACACGTCCAGCAGCTTCACACAACAACAACACGATTATATTAGTTCAGCATAATAAACTGTTTGTGTTCAAAAATCACTCATATCGATATCAGCAGACAATTACGACTTTTATCGGTCTCATCGCGAGTAGATGAACATTTCTTCAATTAAACTGCTGTTGTGATCTGATAACTGCAGTAGTTCATCTCCACTGGTTTTATCTATGTCACGGCTGTTGTGTGTCCAGCGCTGTACCTGGCAGAACAGGTGACCCTCTTTCTCCCTGTCGGTGAGGTGAGACAGCTGGCAGTTGACCACCAGATGAGCGTCATCCAGAACTGTGTTGAACCAGCGCCGGGTCGGGAGGAGAGCCTGCAAAGATGGGCAAGGTTACAAACACCAAACATCTAAAGTCGCATTAAAGTCAGGATGCAGCAGAAGCAGTGACACATCTTTCTTTATATAGTGACGTATGAATGTGAGCTTTAACCAAACTATGACTGGAGAACTGGAGTGTTCTCACTGACACAGAAAGATCCAGTAATGACCTTCTGACTGGACATTACGAGATCTGTCACAATCTGTCTATCCATCTATATCTGTCTATCTATCCATCCATCTGTATCTTTATCTCTATCAATCCATCCATATCTTTCTCTATTCATCCATCCATCCATCCATCCATCTATATCTTTATCTCCATCCATCCTTCCTTATCTCTATCCATCCATCCAACCATCCGTATCTTTATCTCTATCAATCCATCCATATCTTTCTCTATCCATCCATCCATCCATATCTTTATCTCTATCAATCCATCCATATCTTTCTCTATCCATCCATCCATCCATCCATCCATATCTTTCTCTATCCATCCATCCATCTATATCTTTATCTCCATCCATCCTTCCTTCCGTATCTTTATCTCTATCAATCCATCCATATCTTTCTCTATCCATCCATCCATCCATATCTTTCTCTTTCCATCCATCCATCCATCCATATCTTTATCTCCATCCATCCTTCCTTATCTCTATCCATCCATCCATCCATCCATCCATATCTTTCTCAATCCATCCATCCATCCATCTATATCTTTCTCAATCCATCCATCCATCCATCTATATCTTTATCTCCATCCATCCTTCCTTATCTCTATCCATCCATCCATCCATCCATCCTTATCTCTATCCATCCATCCATCCATCCTTATCTCTATCCATCCATCCATCCATCCTTATCTCTATCCATCCATCCATCCTTATCTCTATCCATCCATCCATCCATCTCTTTATCGTTATCCATCCATCTATAATCCAAATGTTGTCTTTCACTAAAAAAAACTTGTAAAAATATTCTTATAAGGCCAACAAATGTTTAAAAATTGAAACGTATGCGAAAATAACATGCATTTAGAAAACTGATGAGTCGTGAATTTTCATTTCATGCCGACTTTAATATCAGAAGTGGAAGAACGGCAGATCAAATGCTGGTATGAAAACGTACCTCCAGGTCAATCATGAACTCAATGAATCTCTCACAGTAGTGAACCTTCTCCATGGAGACGGAGCCTAGAGCAACATGAACCATAAAACACACATTAAACCACTGATGACACGCCTCATTTTACACAGACAGCCAAGGGCATTCTGGGTACGGCGGGAAAGCAGTGAAGAGAGAGAGTGACAGTTTTATGATCTTCTCATAAACAGGACACTCTGCTGACCCCTTGCGTGATCCCCCCCCCCATCTCCGGCCTGAACAGGTGGATGATGGGAGGAGGGCACGTCGGCCTGTGATAGCAGAGCAGCGAGAGGCGCCCGAGGGCGAGCATCAGCTGCTCTGAAGCTGGGTCACGTCACAGGATGGTGAAAACAACAGAGAGATACTCAAAGCAGAAATAAAGTCACAGCCTGAAGGGGCGACAGGAACACTGAAGCCTTATAGGTAACAGAAATCAGCTCCTTTTTAATGTCTACCGCTATATATGTACAGCGAGAAGGGTTTTTCAGTGTCAGTGCTGTTGTTTAGAGAGCAGGGCAGGTCAGTCTAGGCCTTTTCTGACTATTATTTCATATCTCAGGCTGTACAGAGTTAAAATATAGAACTGTTATTGTAAATTGTAACAATTTTCCACAAATTTAGTGTATTTTTTATCAAATAACTGCAGCCTTAGTGAGCAAAAGAGACTTAATCTTACCGAACCCAACATTAGTGCAGATAAAAGGGTATTTGAGTGAAAAAGAGGTTTACCTGAAGCAGGGATGGACATGAGAACCAGCTGGAACTTCTTAATGAGAGCAGCGAGGAAGGTGCGCTCCTTCTTAGCTCTGTGAAAACACAGTTCGTGAGACACACGGGACATTGTTCTGACACGTTTCAGGTTTATGAGGTGTGACGGGGTCTTACTGCTCCATTTCCTGAGGGTCCATCTTCTCATAGTTCTTTTTAATGAGGTTCCAGAACTTCTGCAGTTTCGGGACTGTCTTCAGTTCCTGCTGAAGTCTCGTCTAAATAATTACAAAGCCTGGAGTCAGTTTCGAACATCTAAACTAGCGGCCAAAACAGACCAGAGTCTCGTCAATGCAGGAAAGTAAATGCGACATGGAGATTTATTATTCATTCCACATTAAAACTTTTCCTAAACACTTGCCAAAAGCATGGGGTGACGTGACCTAGAAACTGAATCTGAAATATCACTGTTATTAAATTATTATATAGAGTCATTATATAATTCTGTGTTTTATTGTTTGATCGAGCACGAAAGAGCTCGATACTGGCGTGCGAGTCGAGTCACATGACAACATACAGCGCGCTTCAATGGTTTAAAAGCATTTACGTGAAGAGGGTGATCATGTAATGCAACACTTTCCAAATTATGACAGAAATCAGGCACTGTTGTTAAATCATCTTAGACTGAAAACAATGCGTAAAAGCACTTATTTTGACAGCACTAAATAAACTGCATGTAATACTGCATAAATAATATCGATTTGTATGACAGGAGACCTTTGACTTTCATTGTGTACTTTATAACAGTGTTTTCAATTCTATTTTTTTTGGTAAAATATGACCAGCCTAACCATGTCCCTTTAGGGGCTCCGTAGAACGCGTTATTTTTTTGTCCCGTGCCTTTCTGAATTCAGATTTCGGGCACATCCCCAGAAGAGATCATGAGGAACATGAGGTGTGTGTGATGCAGTAATATTCACCGGCAGCAGACACATCCACATGGGCAGAGACACCAGCTTCTGCACCTGCTCTCGGATCAAGTCCACTTCCTGTAGTGAAGAACACGTCACAGATAAACAGTAGATAATAGTTCTGTTGGAGCCAGACTATGGTCTTCATCCACAGCAGACAATGAAATCACATCAACAATGCAGATGTGCGTCTGATGCGACAGGAGACGCCGCGTCGTAAATTAGCAGCACGCCAAAAACAGACTGAAGCTGAAGCCCTGGACTGATATTTAGCCTGAGTTTAGAGAACAGTTAAAAACCCTATAATGGTCTGTTTGTCAAAGCAACAGTGCCACCAAGTGTTGAGAAGAACCACAGGTAATGCAGCCAGAATCAACAGATACACGTGTCTGATTCAACTGCGATTGATGCGTGGGAACTGACCAGACTGTTGAAGCAGTGATCGAGGAAGAGCAGCAGCACCGTCTGCTCCTTCAGCGACAGGCCGAGCCGCTCGCCCGACAGACACGACTCCATCACACACCTGAAGAAGTGCGGGAAGTGTGTGGGCGCTTTCTTAAAAACCTGATGAGAGACACAACACACAGCGTCACTGCACACTGACACTCATCTACTGACACGAGCCTGTAAACACTGACATTTACTGTCAAAATCAGCAGCAACTTCACAAAAAAATACAGAAGAAATATTTTCAATTTTACACAGTCCTTACATTTACAGTAAAAAAAAAATGCATATTTCATTAACATAATTTTTTTTTTGCCATATCGCCCAGCCCTAGCCCACACTACTAACATGTCGTACATTATCCATGTTGCGTGCCAAAAACACACGGACAGTCAAAGGAAACCATCGGAAAATCACTCTTTCTGCCTTTCAAAAGCTTTTTTTTTTTTTTCAACCAAATGTTTTCGGGTGCCCAAATTTTGGTGCATCAGCAGTGAAAACTGTTGGTCCCTCTTTATATTGAGGGTCTTTTAACTCCTAACACTTACAGGAATCATGTGATTCAATGCACTTATTGTTTTTACCTTGTACTTATAATTCAAAATACCTGCATGTAATTAAAATTGGTAATTTTTTTCGGTTACACTTTATTTTAAGGTGTCTTAGTTACACTGTCATTATACATTTAGGTACTGAGTAATATTAAATAACTACATGTACTCACTATAGGGTTAGGATTTGGTTTGGTTTAGAGTTAGTTGTGTGTAATTATGCATAATTTATAGTTATTAGATATGTAACATGTACAGGTTTGGAGAGTAATGAAATACATGTAACTTAGTTGCGTGTTTAAAATGCTAAATGTGAGTGACTGTAATTCATTAGTTCCATGTTAAATGTGTGGTAATCAGATTACAGTATTTTAAACGAGCAAAGGGATTACTTTGAGTTTTAATGTCATTTAAACATGAATGTAAACTGTGACGGACAGAAACTGATGATTCTCCGACTCTGACCGTCTGAAAAACTGTTTCATTTCTGTTCAGAATATCCAACATTTGAATCATTTGAACACAATAATCAGAGGATCATAAAAACAGCATGTTATTTTGATCTAGTTCTGTCCTGAATAAGATATTTCACATTACAGATGTTCACATACTCCACAAGACAAAATGACTGGATTTATAAAAATTGAATCTTCACTGTCCTTCATCACTGATGATCCTCCTCCTCCATCACTCCACTTTTTTTTCTCAGAAATCCAAGATGTAAACTCACAATTGTGTTTCATAAAATCAGAATTGTGAGATTTAAACTCAAAATCGCAAGTTATAAAGTCTTACAAGACAAAAAACTACAATACTATTCTTGCAATTATGAATTTATATCTCAACTTCTTTGCTTGCAATTCTAACTTTTCTCAGTATTGTGAGTTTGTCATTATTTTGACTTTAACTCGCAATTGGAACTTTACATCACGCACAAACCTCCCACGCAGGAACGTTTTCACGGAACTTCTCGTTGACGATGCAGCAGATGGACATCAGGAAGCTGTTGGTGGACGCGTCAGGTGTGTAGTTCACCCACAGGTAGTTCTCCAGGTACTGGCTGCAGAACACACACACACACACACACACACACACACACACACATCAGCAGCAGCACACTACACACGGTCACTGACACACTACTGACCACAACACCCACCTGAACTCCAACAACATGATTTTCCTGATGGCAAATCTGCAAAGAGACGGACAAAGTCAGCATGCATCAAAGCTCATTTGAGGCACTTTATAGAGAGCAGAAGAACTGACCATTTATCTCAGAACTTTGGGTTTATATCTTTATAACTTTATTTCTTAAAATTGTGAAATAAAAATGTGCAATTATCTTTATTATTTTTTATTCTGTGTCATGTAATACACACACATTACAAAAAAACACACAGCTGTTATTTCTGCAAGATGGTCTTGGTAAAAGGTCACTTTAATAGACTCAGAATAACAATAACAGTAATAATAATATCACATCATCAGTGAATATACATTCAAAGAACTGAACATGAATAATATTTCTTACTTTGATTGAAGAATCTCATTCTGATAAATGTTTTCAATGACCTGAAAATAGAAAATATTCATAAGCCAGACTTTACATATTCAGAGCAACACATTGAGCATATGTTTACTGTAGTTTACTGTAGTTTACAGCAGTAGTTTACTAGTTTACAGTACTTTACTATAGATTACAGTAGTTTACTGCAGTAGTTTACAGTAGTTTCTCTCTATATATTCTGTAAACACCTCAGTCATCCAGCAGACTGATGATAAAGTGTTTCATCTTACCTGAGGGTCAAATGGTAGTTTATTCTTGACATGAGGCGCCCAGTATTTGTTTGAGAGCTTGAGGAAGAACGACACGAAATGTAAGTCGATGAATCAACAGAGAAAGCGACAGTTTTGCCTCATGAAGTGACAATAATCACCTGAGTGACGAACTCCGCGTTGATCTGAGACACCGACGGCGCCGAGGTCTTCATCAGTCTCGAGTCCTTCTGCATGTTCGATCATTAATAACCTCACAACAGTCTTCTGATTACTTCAAGCTACTGTACATCAGTGTGATGACGGAGCAGTTCATTCGCTTCACTGCTGAAACCCTCAATCATTCAATATATGCTGGAACGTGAAATTAATCAACACTGATAATCAATGCGAACTGTGTTTATAACAGAGACGTCATGAATACGTTACTAGCGTTAGCTGTATGCTAACATGTGAAAGTCTAAAAAGTCGCGGTTAATGACAACTTCCGCTTTTGGAGTTTCTTTACAAAATAAAAGCCTGATTGAGAGCGGAAAGACTGTTCTCAGCTTCTTTAAAACTTTTTAATTTACAGAAATATGGGCTTATTAAAATAAGGTACTAAAATAATTAAAATTAAAATAAGAAAAAAATGTCTGTATGATTACTGATATGCTTGCAGTTTCACACATACGGATTTGTTTTATTATTCAAACCGCCAGGACACTAAATACGTGTGCCTTAATATTATTAGTTATTACATATTTACTTTAATATTATACTATTATCTTAAAACAGGTATTTTAAAATGGTCTCTTCGTTTCAAGTGTAAAGCAATAATCATGGCTGGCAACTTGACAAACAAGTTTTCAAAATTATTGTGATTTATAAATGTTAAATTAACATATTTCATTGAGTAGCTGTGCATTTTTGGGTCCATCCAGTCAAGTTTGGTGTCTCTGTGATTTACGGTCTGTAAACACTTTTAGGGCAGACTAAGAATAATATTAAAGGTACAGTACATTTGGGTCTTGGAACACAAATAAAAATGTTAAAGCGATAGTTCACCCAAAAATCATGAACTCGCCCTCAAGTTGTTCCAAACCTGTCTTTCTTCTGCTGAACACAGAGGCAGATGTTTCTTCACATCTGCGGCCACAGTTTTAAGTCAAGATTCAGCTTTGCAGTTTCATTCTTGCTTAAAAATGACTTGGCAAAATTATTTTGAGTCATCATACCGTACGTACATATAATCATGTCCACAAAAACGTTTGTATTTACAAAGTCTAAATGTTTATTTCTTCATTCAGCAGAGTTTTCATGGGTATTAAATAGCAAAACGATCAAAACAAACAATGAGATATCGACGGATGTGATGAGAAAAGAAAAATGACATTCCTTCACAAATGACCTGCAGGGATTTTCATATATAAATATACTTATAAATATATTTCATGTTCTCATAGTTTGTCAGCCACAAATTCAATCAAGTGTTACATGACATCTTCTTTGGTTTTTAGGCCGACTGGTTTATGTCACAATCACTTATTTGATTTATTTGACATGGCATTGATATTTACATATACTAATTTAAACTTACAAAAACTAGAGATGCATTGAAATTAAAGCTTTAATTCAGGCTTAGCTAAAATTTTTAATTTATTTATCAGTCAGTTAATCAAATTTAATTAAAGCTGCGGTCTGTAAGTTTGTCGCCATCTCTGTTTGAAACCTGTAATTGCAGTTATTTGTGGCGTCATCATCTTTACGTGGGTTGTGCATCGGCACGGCTCCTCAGCGCGGATGAATCTGATGTTCACCGTCAGTCACACGTCGGTGCGGATGCTGTACTTCCGAGTCTTGGAAGTGTGACCAAAATAATCATTTTCACCGGAAAATGTCACCTGAACTAGTAACATGTCTGCCACTTCTGTTCTGACCAACTGAGAACAAGAGCAATAAATCACAACGGTGATTAAATCTAACGTCAAACTGTGCAAATTATTATTATTGTTGTAGTTTGTTCTCAAACTCTTAATGTTAACAACATCAGCATTGATTGACTGTGTGTTTAGTGTGTTTTAGAGTTACCTGAGGATTTCATTTCTGTACAGTGTAATCTGTAACGATAATTTATCACAGCAAACAATCCGCCATCAAAATGATGTTTCATTATTCCAGCTGCTGTAAGAAAAGGCTATAATGATCATATGGCGACTAGCTGGGATGCAATAATGAAAGATGAACGGCTCCACGCTCAAATTTCCCGCAGAAACCCACCAGAACCACTAGAATCAGAACACATTACAAGCTTATCGTTGTGAATCAGGCTAAGGTTGGGTTAGGGCTGGTTATGTACTTGCTCAAAAATTCATTTTGGGTCATTTTTAACCAAAAAAAGTTACAGACTGCAGCTTTAACAATTAACACACATATAAACTGAATTGTATATAAACATTTATATTGCACAGTTTGTAATGGCAGTTTTTAATGAAATAATTAAGTTTATAGTCTACTTCAATTTATTAAATGGTGAATGTTATGTCATGGTTTATGGTCACTGAACGGCTTTACTGAGGTAAACGTGATTTATTTACAAACTGTTTTATTGGCGTCTCTCCACAGTTGAAACACGGATTGATCGATGATTCATCTCAGTAAGTTGTTCTGTATGTTCCTTCTGATGTTCATTCATGAGTGTTTGCTGCTGTAACTAGTAGTAAAGAGGAAGAGACGATCAGTCGTGTCTGTCTCACACATTAATGAAAATGAGACGTTGTTTCTTATCAAAAGTATAAAATTATTGGATGGGAGGATAAACAAATAATGTCTGGTGAAATTTTGTTCACACATCAATTGAAAGCAGCACAGCCGACATGTTTAAAATTAATGTTTGTTTTAAAAAATATATTTTAGATTGCCAGTGCATCACTTTAGTCTGCGCATTAAAATACAAGATCAGTTTTGTTCCTGCTGTTTATAACTCCAGAGACTGATATTCTGTGTTTACCTGTTAATAATACAAACTGAACATTCATTTACGCTTTAAAAAATAAAAACAGTTACACAATAAAATGGATAATACACAAAGATAAATAAACTCTGATCTGAATGAGGCCGGAACACTAAAGTTTGACTGACGTTCAGTCGGAGCTGCTGATCTGAGGTCAGTGTTGATCTGAGGTGGTGATGCTGATGTTGAATCATGAGGTGAGTCCGAATCGACCAATGAGGCTGCTGGATTCATTGCACATGACCTATCTGATTTGTATAGGTCTGTTTTTGTCCCTGGCATATCTGGCACAGCTGGAGCAGCAGAAACTGGAGTAATACTGGCTGGAGCACAGTCGCGCGTACACGATCAGCTTACAGTTCGCCAGTTCAGGCTGATCCACACAGTCCGACAGGTCCTGACTCGCGCCGACATCTGCAGAGACACAACACGTCACAGGTTAAAACGCATTCACTAGTGTAGTTGATTTGGCGTGCTGAATTGAGATCGATACACTTCAGATCCAAATTAAAGTGATTTTGAACAAGGCCAAAGTGAAGTTCGATAAAGCCAGAAAAATCTGTATTTGACATGGAAATCTTCTTCTGTTCAGACACGACTGAACGCATTCACACTCTGGAGAGCTTTTACAGTGATTCTGATTCAAAACAACACAACAACAAAGTTCAGATTTTCACATCGAATTGAAGCTTCTACATTCAAAACAAATACAGTTATGTTTATCTGTCATATAAGACTCATTTAAGACTTCATATTACTAGTTAACTTTGTTTTCTGCTCATAATGAGGGAGTTTTTTTATGTTCATTGTTTGTTTTTAGTAGATATTTATTATCAGACTTCAAGAGGAACTACACTGAACCTGAACCTGATGTAAAAATAATAATAGCTCGATAAAACATCTGATTTATTTACCTTTTAATATTCATATAACTGGGCTCAACTGATGAAATCATTGATTTATTTTATTTACAGAATAATTTGCCACAGTTTTGGCCCAATATCCTCATCTTTGACTATCTTGACTGCTTAGGATTTTTATTTTATTTTATTTTACGAAGCACTACAAATATATATTCCAATATATATATATATATATATATATAGGCTATATTGGAACTTTACTTTATAGATGCTCAATATATCTGCCACCATATCGATATCAGCAGATATATTTCATTTTTAATGTTATCATTATTGGCCCGATGAGAATATTTAGCTGATATAAGAACGGATTATTTCCTTCAGCTGAGACACTTTCCACTCTTCGCCATTATGATTTTACTTGAAATATGATTGAAATCACTTCAAAAAATAAATACAGTTAAGTGCAGTGCAAGTCTGTCATATAATCTACATAATATTATAATGAGAACATTATAATTGTGAGTTTGGGACGGTGAGACTTTGGTTTTTGTAATCAGGCTCTCAAAAAATATAAAAATTTTGATTTCAATTTATTGGCAAATATATCATTTATCGGCTTTCAAATATAAAGAACGATCTGTTATCGAATATCCCTGCTGTAAAGCTTCTCCCATACAGAAATCTACTGTATAAAGTGCTTCATGAATAAATGCGACGGCCTGACTGCAGTGCTTCGATCAGATGCTTTCTGAACCGCTGTTTTCTCATTTCCGTTGTGTTAGTCATTGAGAGGGAGGCGTTCAGCACATATATACGGATCAACACAGCAGTGTGGATGTTCACATAGCAACTGTTCATTCCAGCTACGGGAAAAAAGCAGTTTTTCTTTGTCATCCCTCGTTCTCCTCACTTCACAGACCTTGATGAGGGGATTTGGCCAGTCGCACTTCAGCCGCTGCACTGACGGAGTACGTCCCAGAGTAAGCATTGCAGGTGTACGTCCCCTCGTCCATTAACTGGACATTATTTAGGATGAGCGTCCCGTCTGACGACACATGCACACGAAGTCCGTCCGGTCGCACCGGCACACCATTCCTGTCCAGAGAGAAGAGGCGTTGTAATATCAGACGTGAAATGAAGGCTTTATTCACACTTAAGTCCTCCAAACACACCTTGACCAGCCAACGTTCACATTTTCTCCCGTCACTATACAGGGCAGTTGAGCAGCGCTGCCCTGCGGCACATCCACGTCTGCCGGGGCTTTAGTGATCCGGAGGTCCCCTGAGGAAACAGGAAAACATTACCAGCACAAGGGCTGCATGACTCATCCAAATAACCCCGAACGCTTGATATGGCTCAGTGCGTCTAATGCGATCTAATTCAAAAAATATATGTGCTGCGTGTTTCACAATGAAACGCAGCTCTGTGTTCATTTATGATCCGCCGGTGTTTTCAGCGTCTCAGAGCGACCCGATTACAGTAAATGCTGCTTAACATCAACTCCATCTGCATCTGCTCTGAGTTTGAGTCGCTTTAATGTGCATTTGGGAACAAAACGTGCCAAACATCTTCATATACTTGTAATGAGAAGTGCTTATCTACAAGAGAGACAACCTGCGGCTTTCCTTCAAAATAAAAGTTTAATGGTTTAAACGCTTGAAACGAAGTAATTTTACAGTAGTAATGTAAAATAAAATCTTTTATTCATAAGATTTTACTGTGAAATATTAATATTTAATTTTTATTTAGAAATTGTTACATTTTTATTTAGTAATGATAAGAGTAATAATAACAAAATAATAAAAAATATTAGTGAAATATATGTATATATATTTTAATAGCTAAGTTGATATACAATTACAATATTTTGGCCAAATTGTGCAGCCCTACAAACAAGCACAACAAACCTCAGAAAAGTTACAACTAGATTTTCTTCCCCAAATCATGCAGCCCGAATATGTTGCATATGATTCAAATACACACAAATAGAGATTTCTGTACACACCGAAAACCTTGAGCTGGATTTGACGTTCTTCAAACTTCTGTGCGTCCGTGACTGTGCAGGTATAAACCCCTGAATCCTCTGACGTCAGCTGGTCAATCATCAACGTGCCGTCGGAGTGCTGAGAATGCCTGCGCGAGGACACAACATTCACCGTCAAGCGTTGGATTACTGTCACTGGTTATGTTCGCTGAGGGTCGCCAGGTTTTCACAAGAAAACCCACCCAATTGCTGCTCAAAATCGCGTTTCAGGGGAGTCCCCCGGTAAAAATCACGTTCTCTGGGTCAAATTCATGTTTTTGGTGGGGTTTCCTGGTAAAGTTGACATTCCAGGGGTAAATATCACATTATTTGGAGTCGTTAAAGTAGCCCAATTCTGCAGGAAAACTACGGACTTGGCAACACCGCTGAAGATATAACTGAACGCGTTTAAGTTAAAAGTCCACAAGACGGACATTATGGCATATTTTTGCATGCATTTTTAAGCACTCAAGACGCCCAAAGCTGCCTGTATTGTCCATGTTTCTCTTCATCTCGGCTCGCGCTCACAGAAAGCCGCCTGTTGAACGCGTCTCTTTTGCAGCTTAATACGCTCTTACACGTTAAAATACATGAGTCGACTGATTTAGAGTTGCGTATGTCACACCCATGAACTGTTGTTTAGTTTAGTCCTGTCAGTTGTCACGTGGTCTTTGTTTTGGTTTCGATCTGTCACTGTCTCATCATTAGTTCATTGTCTTCAGCTGTGTTTTGTAATTAGTCATGCCTGTCACCTGTGCCCCACTCGTTATCCTCTTGTGTTTCTCAGTATTTATTCCCTCTGTGTCAGTCCAGTCCTAGTCGGTTCTTAACGTAATATGTGTCGAGTCATCTTGTTTCCTGTATATATTCCTGTGGATGATAATTAAACTGTTTTACGTAGCAGCCTTCGTCTTCGTGCCTTCATCATAGTCTACACGTTACAACGTACAGTGACAGCACACCGTTTTAAAGGAAAGTAACGAAAAAGCGGCATCATGCTTTCATAATCATTGGAAGCCAAAATCAAAAAAGAAACTACAACCCTAAATCATTCATGAGAATTCAGCGGTTCATGGCTCTACGCAACTTGCGTACTTTGCATAAAGGGAGGATCGGCACTTCCCAGAATGCACTGCAATGAAAATGGCAGATGAGGCAAGAAAAAAAGTTGATAATGCATTTCCTTCAATACCCCAAACTATCAAGGTTATTATCGTTAACTAAAACCATAAGAAAAAAAATGTTGCTGGTGCAACATGTGTAATTTTTGCTTAGTTTAAATTATTAAAAGTTAATAAAAACTATAGACCTTTCAAATAAATAAAAATGACAAAAACAATAAAAATTACTACAAATGTTACTGTAATTAAAATCAAAACAGAAATATATGAAAATAAAATGTAATTCAAATCATTAACGAAAACTATAATTGTATAACAATGACCCTAAAATCACTGCAGTTTTATTTTAATTGTATTATTTTGTTTCAGTTGTGTGTTCTGTGTAGTTTTATGAGGGATCTGTCCATGTAGTCAGCACAGAGCACGGCTGCTACCTGAGAGAGTTCACCGGCTGGCCAGCTCTGCTCCAGTGAATGGTGACCGCATGCATGGCAGACACTGGCAGCACTGTGCACTGCAGTTTGGCCGTCTGACCCGCTCGAGCCTCGACCAGTGACGAATAGTCAATGGTGAACCTGAAAAAACAAGAGATGATGAGCAAGAGTGAGAGAATATGTGCTGCATCAGTGTGTCATCTCATGACGACTGTACCTGGAGGATGAATGTGATGTGAATGATTGTGAAGAATCCGCCTCTGGTTTTCCATTCTGGGATGTTCCTGTATTTGCTAGGAGAAGAAAGAAAATGTTCCTTTAGTAAGAAAACTATTGAATGTATACACCAGGTGAAAATGTCATCCAGACGAGAAAGAAAAAGTAACGGCACACCTCTCTCAACATTAATGCTTAAAGGGTCAGTGGTTAATTTAAAGGGGACCTATCATGAAAATATGACTTTTTCTACGTTTAAGTGTTATAATTGGTGCATCTACCAACCCAGAAAACATGAAAAAGATAGAGCTCACCTGAGACAGACAGGTAAATGTAGCGGTGATCTCTCTCACGCTCTCTTGTGGCCACACACAGAAACCAGCCGGAGTCCTGCAGTGTGATCGGCCCCGCCAACAGAGAGCCGTCCGACTGCTGCTGATGCCTAAACGATCAGTTCACAATTAGACAGAATGTGCACACATCCAGCCGGCGTGAAGATCAATGAGGGTGCTCCACCACAAAAAACAACAACAACAAAAAAAAATAATAAAAAAAATAAAACAAAAACAAAAAGAGAAAAGTTGGCACAACACAGATCCATAAATAATTAATAAAAATATTATTTGGTTTTTTTGCAGTAAGGTGTTCATTGTTAGATATGGTGATTGGATCTGGGCGGTTTAGCTGTTTGTTTTTGCTAAATGATTTGCTCTTATCATCAGATCGTGGTTGTATCTCTCTATTAGTGTTACTAGACCTCAGTGCAGCTTTTGACACTATCGACCACAATATTCTTTTGAATAGACTAGAAAATTATGCTGGAATTAGTGGAAATGCATTGGCATGGTTCAAATCATACTTATCTGACCGTTATCAGTTTGTAGTAGTAAACGAAGAGATGTCATTTCGATCACAAGTTAAACATGGAGTACCACAAGGCTCAGTTCTAGGACCGTTGCTTTTCACTCTGTACATGCTACCCTTGGGAGATGTCATTAGGAAGCATGGCATTAGCTTTCACTGTTACGCTGATGATACTCAGCTCTATATTTCCTCGCGCCCTGACGAAACCTACCAATTCTCAAAATTAACAGAATGTGTAGCTGATATAAAAAACTGGATGACTGGTAATTTTCTACGACTAAAGAAATAATTACAGAAATTCTAAGTATTGGACCAAAAAACTCTTCACGTAACAACCCAGAATACTGTCTAACACAGTGCTTCCCAAACTGTGGCCCCCCGGTGGGCCGTAGCGGTATTGCATGGGGGCCAAATCAATATATTAAAATAATTAAAATATTCCAATTGTTCTAAAATTTGATTTTTTTGAAAGTATGTAAGGTTAGTGTTATGGATTTAAATATATTTGTAAAGAATGTTTACATCATAGTTCTCATAATTCAGATGAAATTCTTACAAACTTGTTAATAAATTTATTTGTAGGTAAATGTCAGCATATATTTTTTAACGGCGGGGTCGGGGAGATTTTGCAATGTTTTTGGGGGGCCTTACGCCTCTTAAGTTTGGGACTAACACTTGATGGCTGCTCTGTAAGTCTCTTTGAGGCCAATCTTTCATTTGAAAGCCACATTTCTAGCATCTATAAAACTGCATTTTTCCATCTTAAAACTGCGTTTCTGTGGCTTGGAAGTGGTAGTTGAGCAGAAATCTCTCAGATAATTATTAAAACAATCTTCATTTGTGTTCCGAAGATGAACGAAGGTCTTACAGGTTTGGAACGACACGAGGGAGAGGAAATAATGACAGAAATTTCATTTTTGGGTGAACTAACACTATACATTTTGGAATCTGATTATGTAATCCAGATTACATGTAATCAATTACTACCCAGTACTGTATATGACTTTCATATCACGAACTAAATATGCATTCTTAAAAAAAAGGTTATATATTGAACCCTGGAGCTCCTGACTTGAGAAAGGTTCTATTTAGGCAGAAATGTCTTAAATGATTGCGGAACACTTTCATGTTTCACAAGTTATTTAAATTTCTTCTAGTGATAAAGTGTTTACGACCTGCTTAATGAATAAAATTCAATCAAAATACAAAAAAATGAATTAAAACAAGTTTAATTAATCAAAACTAAATCCATAAAATGGTCCCATGATGGGAAAGGTTCTCTACATGAAGCATCTGACAGAACTCTCTATATATTCCACATATTCTAAGAGAGTAGAAGGATGTCAAATGCTCAGGTACTCACCTGGCGGGGTCAACAGGGACACCGTCGCGTCTCCACTCCACACCCACAGTGGAGGAGGGCCGTGGGGTCACCCTGCAGGGCAACACGACCTGCTGACCAACCAGCCCCTCCACCGTGGAGGGATCCGACTTGTCTATACTCACACCTACAGCTGTCCAACTGAAGTATAGGAGTTCAGAGAGCAAGAGACACAGTACAGAAACAGAGAAGAGAGGGACAGAAGGGAAGGGGTAGAGACGGATAGACATGCAGAAAGAAAGAAAGAAAGAAAGGGAGGAAGAAGACAACACAGATGACTTTATGCTGTACTATTGGGAACAGTCACCACAGCAAGCATAAAGATCAGCCTCGACCGGCTACAGCTGGAATACAGGAGCCCAAAAGAACAACACCAGTCCGACAATCTGACAATTCGATCAAAAGACACCGCAGGAAGAGGCTGGAGAACTCAACCAGTGTCTAACCTGTTCAGACACAAAGCATCAAAACCTAAAAGTCAACCATTTCCCTTATGAACCATAATGTGCTGCATGGATGACGTATTTTGGTAGGTTAAAACCTGCAAACAAGTTGCATTTTAGCACTTCCAGTTCTATTGTCCTGAAGTTAATGGGTTTTTTCAACAGGCTTTTGGTGAAATGCCTGAGATAAGTTTTATTCTAAACAAAAGAAAACATCAGTGAGACCCCTGTGTGACTTTCTGAAGCTTTTATTTGTCTTGAAAAAGGCGGTTGCTAACAAGTGTGTACTAGTGACACTACAGAGACGTTAATCATCAGCTGAACTCATCTACTCACTGGTAGCTTTTTATGTTTATAGTTGACCGTTCACAAAGACCTCCATGACTTACTATTACTGTTTGTAAAGGGTCAATTGCACTCTTGCAAACTATTATAACTCAAACTTTCAGGATTTTTTGTTTGTTTGTTTTAAATAAAAACCGAAAGTGTTGTTCAGTCTTAATGGTGGTGATGTTGAAGTCATGTGTGGGTCGTTTTATTTTTGATTTTCACTTCTGGTGATGTATTTAGGCTTCAAAATTCATTAAAGCTGTGTTCATTTGTGAAGATTGTCATGATGAACAAAGTGTGTAAGAATCATAAGCTTTTCACAGAGCTTATTTTCTGCAATATTTCAAAAAGCCAATGGAAAAATGCGATTGTTTTTTGTTGAGGGAACCAGGTTTGGCCTACAAAAACACATCCTCCCTGCAGCACTCTATTACAATCTCTCAGATCAGCACGTTTTTAAGGGTACGTTTACACGACAAAAATGTGCATAAAATGGAAGTGTTTCCTTTACTTTTTTCACATACAGACTACAGAGTTGTCAAAACGATCCCGTTCACACAGATCTGTGAAATCTAGGCTAAAAACACTGTATTCTGCTGCAAGGCCAGTAGTTGGCGATGTCAAGTTGTGAAGAAACTCTACGCGTCAATGAACTGAACACATATTGTTGTTTTTGTGGTTTACATGGAGATGATGATGTTATCATTTTCAAAGACTTGCACTTTGAACCCGTTTTCAAGTTTGGTTTTCAGGCCCCCAAAAATCAAAAATGTGTAAATGAACGGCCAAGATGCATACTAAGTTTTCCATTTTTAGTTGAAAATAGGACCCTAAATATTCTGTCCTTACTCTGAGTGAAATGCAGACAGACAGAGCAGACAGCAAAACGCTTTCTTGTTTGTGACAAAACATTAATACAATACATCTTTGTGCCTGGTTTCATTTATATTGCTCATGTTTGCATGTTTAAAAAACAGAAAAGCACATTAGGGATATTTCACAATGACAAACAGAGGAAATGACTGGGTAAGGGCTTTAGTTTTTGATGGTCAGAAACAACAAATTGATTTTTTGAACCATTTGACCACTTCACCAATTCAGAATGTTTTGTGAAAGCAACAGCGCCGCCTTCTGGAAGTGTCCTTCAATAGACATGATGAATAGAGTTCGTTGCACCATGGGAGAAACGTCATTTATTACTTGAAGCTTTACTATATTTAGGATTGGTGTTAGTATTAGGATGAGGAAATCAATACAAACGCAGTCAACAGTTCAGCATGTATTGTTGGCCCCGGAACATTCAGAGGGATTTATTCGGTTCGGTTTATACCCTTAAATCTGATTGGTTGACTGGAATTTTGTTCCAGAGCCAACAAGAATGTTGATCCATGAACACTTGGTGAAATCACAGCAAGCATAAAGGCCCCGATATACATCCAGCGAAACTGAAGAATGAACTGGAGTGAGTAATTTCAAACAAAATCAGGGAAAAATGAAATTCGTTTCAGGAGTTCAAAAACATACTCGAAAACTCACGAAACTTTGCACACACGTCAGACCAAAATGTGCATCTGATATCGGTTTCAGAATTGGGTGGGGTAAAATAGCTTGACGGCGCCACCTATAAAACTTCAACGGCGGCTACAAAATTCGGTACACATATTTGAGGTCCCATTACCTACAAAAAAGTCTCTTGGAATGAAGTCCTAAACGCAACAGGAAGTCCGCCATTTTGAATTTCCTGTGAGTTTTTTGTGTAGTTTTTGCCCTTTTCAGGCCTCGTACTTTAACAAACTCAACTTCAGTTTTAATCCGATCATCTTCAAAATGACTTTACCATAATTCTCCTGTATTTACATGCATGTCGCCCGCTGTAGCCCGGGTGCGAGGCCGTGTTTTGTCATTGAGAGGACAGTGCGCAGCACGTGTTTCAAGCTTCTTTTCACCCCTCAGCAAAGAATGACAACAGTGAGTATATCGGGGCCTTAAAGATGACGTGTTCTAATCTACAACACTCTGCTTCCCATGTTTCGAGTTGACTTGAATCATCCTACAGCTGCATTGTAAGGGCAGGACTCGTGAGAGACACAGAGATAGTCAGGGATGACCGGGACCCCACAGCAGATTTTATTAGTCATATTGTAATGAAATCTTGTACCACACACAGACCTGGGGATGGGTGAACTAAAACTAAATAACTCTAAAAGCAACAGAGAGAGGAGGTTAACAGTCTGCGTCAGTCCCAGAAGCACAGCGATGTCCAACACGTCGCAGCGAGGGCCGTCAACTTCTACAGGGTGTGTGAGGATGATTAGTACGATTAAGAAGCATGAGGAAAGTCATAATTCATCACATGACATTACACTGCATTAGAACTGCCAAACACATGTGTTTTAGATAATGTGTTATGAGTGTGTGTACAGGGTCCAAAATTAACTCTGGTGAGTAACAAAATCTTGCTAGTTGGCGAGTAAATGTTTAGGAACTTAACAAACTTTATGAATGATAGTATGATACTATCAAAGACACACAAACATTGACATTTTATAGTCAAATGTTTATCCAGGATGCTTCTTTTTCTCCATTACTCCAAATGATGCCACATATATGGAATATTCCTCACATTAAGCCACCAAAACAAAATCCACACGCTAAAACATCTGATGAAAAATAGAGTTTTGTCCTCAACTGTATCACAATCTACACTCTAAATTATGCTGGGTCAAAAACAACCCAGGTTGGGTTGAAAATGGACAAACCCTGCTGTGACGAGCAGGGCGGGCGAGAGCCGTGAGGGAACGGCGCGAGGCTGGTGACGCGAGTGATAATGAGCGTCAGCTGCGCGCTGCACCGGTCTCGTGTCTCTCACGGAGGAGCTCCGGAAGCATAAAAGAGGAGCGACGACAGTGAAGGACGAGAGAGGACCAGGCCTGGATTTTATGTTGTGTTTTTATTATGTTTGTGTGGGTGGCAGTCGCCGTGAGAAACTGCCGCCATTTTACTTTCGTTTTATTGTTTGTTTATTTTATAATTAAAATTACGTTGAATGTTCGCCGGTTCCCGTTCTTAGGAACTGCTTTACACCAGCGGTTGGGTTGTTTTGTCCCAGTGGTTGGGTTAGATGTTTGCACAATGTGCTGCGTAGTTTTATTTAACTCAACTATTGTTTAAAAATGACTATATGTGTGGATTAAAATGAACCCACAATATGTTGGAAATAATTATTAGAGGCAACAATAATAATCAAAAGGTGAAGATTTATTAATAAGAAATTTAACAAATGTTTATTGTTTAATTATTACTCATTAAACTCATTCATATTTAAATATTAATATATATTCCAACATGTTTTGAGTTCATCAGGTTGGGTAAATATTTAACCCATTCGCTGGGTTAAAACAACCCAATTGCTGGGTTTGTTCATTTTCAACAGAACTGGGGTTGTTTTTAACCCTGCATTTTCTAGAGTGTAGTTTGTATATGATGGTGCACAAGTCTATTTTTCAGCAAAAAATACAGCTTTGTGGCCATCGAGAATATTCACGATATATTTTTGCTCACCATTGACAGATTACCTGACGGTTAATTTTGGATCCTGTGTGTTCATACGCTGAAGTCTGTTAGTGAAGCTCACTATCACTACCTTTCTGCAGGTAAAAAGCCTATGTAAGTCTCTGCGTATGTCCCGCGGGCTCCTCTCTCTCGGCTCTTCAGCGGGGCGTGAAGGGCAGGCAGCAAAAGAGAACTTGCAGGGGTTTGGGATCAGGCCTGGTAGAGGAGAGGAGCGATCCAGGGCGAGCCGGATAATCTTACCTGGCAGCGGGGCTGCTCTGCTGCACGGCACTGGAGGCCAGCCGGTGAGCCCGGCGCGCGTGGGTCGCACCACTAGAACTGAGACGGACACGTGCGGGGAACCGGCGTTCACCGTGCTGCAAGATCTGCGCCTGATCCCGCTGGCTTAGTTCCGGTCTCAGGCACATCTGCTGGCATTCCTCCTCCGAGGCAAAGTTGTTGCTGTTCCCATGGCAGCCACCAAACCAGAAGTGCATGCAGCGTGAGGCAGAGCGGTCATAGTAGTAACGGGACGTCCACTGATCGCACGGTCCGACCGCTTGGGGTAGGTCACAAGACAGAGAACGCTGTGCTGAGGGGTAAGAGACAAATTACAATATGACATTCTAAAAAGTCTGATAGGTCAGCAACTTTCCCCAAACACCAGTGTTGTGGTCGAGACTGACCACAGTAAGACCAAGTAGAAGTCAGATGCAAGTAAAAACATGAACATGAATCACTGCTTTATGGTAGAAACTGAAGTTGTAATGCTCCAGATTCTCCAGCTTTGTTGTTGTTGAGCAGTTAAAGCTCCGCCCTCTTCAGCTCATTTGCATTTAAAGGGACACACACAAAAACATGAATGAACATCAGAAGGAATGTTGTTTCAAGCGTGGAAAGACGTGAGGACGCACAATTTATCAAGTTCAAGTTCACCAACGTTAATCTACTAACTCCCCTGACCGCTTTGACGTACAAAATGGCGGATTCGGGGTTATGATTGGTCAGATCGCCTGTCAATCAAACTGCTGGTGTTAAATTGTGAAACATTATTCTTCAGCAAAGACTACACCTACATTTGAAAATAAAAAAACAATTAACGTTTGAAAAGTTTTGGAAAGAGAGACGATCACTTTGTCTATATTGTGACTTACTGTTGCTGTGGGGGTTGGAGCACCCCTCCCCATGAGTACCAGCCGCTGCCGTCACGCCGTCATAGCAGCAACCGTGGGTGGATGATTGGCAGTCTGCGGGTGCAGATGGTATGGTTTCTGACTTTGTAGATAGAATACATGAAACAGAACGACAGAGACAGAGCCAGACATTAGGGAAAAATCTTTCAGAGGGCATTTCATGAAGACTCAATAATAATTGTAACCCGGAAACAAAACTAACAAAAGATCCAAAAAGTAGCGGTTATCAACTTTCCTAAATTAAGTCTATAAAAAAGAAAAAAGAAAACTCTAGACTCAAGAGAAAATGCTTTTGCTAGTTACGCCTGTACACTACTCTGGCGTTTTTGACCCCTCGAAAACGGAGACATTCGAAAGTGCTGCAGACCCTATATTTCAGTTTGAAACTCCTCGGTTATGTTTCAGTGTAAACGGACCAAAACGAAGACTGCCCACATTACGCTACTGGAACACAACAATATCAGGCCAGACCTGCGTTTCACAAAAACTGTCATGAATTCGCTCCGTTGTCCTCCAGAGGTCGCCCTCCCATATCATGGACTCTATGCACCATACTACATTTCCCAGAAGTCCCGTACCTTGGTGCTGATTACTGCCCAGCTGCGGTCAATCTAGTGGACTATTTAAGTTGACTCCCCACCTATGTTATTTGCGAGGTCTTGTTTAACTCATGGTGACATTTCTGAGCGTTTATACCCGTCTAGTCTGCCTGTTTTTGATTCTGCCTGTCTCCTTGTCTGTTGATGTTTATCTGCCTGCCTTTTGACCTTTCGCCTGGATTTATTCTACGAGCCTGCCTGTTCCCTGCCACTTCTGTTTGCTGTCTGATTGACCATTGCCTGTTTGACCACGTTTTGTCTCGCCATTAAAAAAACATTGTAAGCCTAAATTGATCATACAGAGCGTTGGTGTCTATATGATCAACTTAGGCTCACAATGCTTCTGGGAAACGCAGCCCAGAGCCGTCTCTCTCGACGACCAGCCTCGACGACTGCGTAAACAATAACATGGATACGGAACTGCATGCTTTGCTGACTTTGTCGCAGAATGCTGGCTGACCGTCGGCTGTAGTTCTCTCGGTGTGTTCAAGTGCAGCCTTTTTCCCTCGACGTAAGCGACAACATAGTCGGCTTTCATCAGCGCTGGTTCATTAGCGTCGTTTTAGCGCCATGTCCGTCCAGGAGGTCATGATCCCTTGCTGCATCCCAAAATGGTCTCCGTGGATGTTCTCTCAGTAGTTCAGTGGAATATTGTATAGTTTCAAATCAAAAGGAGAGTGTACAGTTTTACATGACTCCATGAATTTACACCCTGATGGATTCCTGAAGGTGGGATTTGGCAGCTCATTGGGACCACTTCCTGTATGGTCCTGCAGATGATGTTCTGGAGGAGGTTTACACCCATGAGTTTTAGATGCAATATGATGATCTGGAGCAGGGGTTTACTCCCAGCACACCTGCTTTGAAGTTTGACCATGGAGACCTTGATTAGCTTGTTCAGGTGTTTTTAATTGGGACTGGAGCTAAACTCTGCTCAAAATCAGACATTCATCTTGTCATCAGTTTTGTCTTGTTGCAATTGTATATCACCCTTACCCTAACCCTCTTGTGGACAAGCAGTCCTCCTCATTCCCTCCTAATTCTGATCCTGTGCCTCAGCCCAAAACCATGAATTACGGCGTGTAACTCCAGTCATCAAATCCAGCGGAGCAATCCTGTCACAACTGCTCTGTCCTTGTGGACTTTGGGGCCGAGAGAAACTGCATCGGCTCCTCGCTTGCGGCAGAGTGTGACCACAATCTGTATGGCTCTGATACAACAACAGTTCACTGCGCTCCTATTGTCAAGGTCCTCAATCTGTCGTTCTTATTTTCACTTTGGTCTATCTTGTAGATTTGAAAGTGCTTTTTGATTAAAGTTTGAGTTTCGAGTTGATTTCACAGCAATGTAAAGTATTTGAGTGAATGTAATGTGATGAGTAATGTAATTACTTGTCACATGTTGCACGGCACCTAGCTTTTCTGCACCAGTTTATTTCTGCCACAAAAGAAGCAATATTGCCATCTACAGGGCATTGAAGGTAATATATCTTGTGCATTAGGCTTTAACTATTTAATTTTACTCAACATTATTTTATTTTTGAGGGACATTGGCTTACTTTTCCTTTCTAGAGAACTTGAGCTGAACAGAGACTTGAGTGTAGACTGTGACGAGCAGGGCAGGCGAGAGTCGTGAGGGAACGGCACGAGTGATAATGAGCGTCACCTGCGCACTGCACCGGTCTCTTGTCTCTCACAGAGGAGCTCTGGAAGCATGAAAGAGGAGTGACGACAGTGAAGGACGAGAGAGGACCAGGCCTGGATTTTATTTTGTGTTTTATTATGTTTGTGTGGGCAGCAGTCGCTGTGAAGAATTGCCGCCATTTTACTTTCGTTTTATTGTTTGTTTATTTTATTATTAAAAATTATGTTGAACGTTCACTGGTTCCCGCCTCCTTCTTCCCGTTCTTATGAACAGTGTTACATAGACGTTTAAGAGGCTGTTGCGTCGACCTTGATTTATTGCAATGTGGAGGTGTTCAGTTTTATTTTGATTTTAGAAAACAAACACGTGAATGCTCTCCTCACCGTTTCATGTTTTTCAGTGAGGACTAGTGCATCTTTGAGCCGATGTTCAGCTTGAGTAAAATGCTGTTAAAATCAGATACTTTTACTCAAGTCATGTTGGAATTGGTAACTTGTCGTTTTCGCTGTAAGGTATCTGTACTTTTATTCAAGTCTGGTTTTCAGGTAGTGTTTGAGTGAGGTCGAAGCGCAGTTCTAATGCCTTCACCGTCATCCACCGCTGGCTATAGAGGAAACAATAGATTACTGGATTAATGGAACACTCACTGCTGGAGACCAGTGCGGCAGGGAATCTGGACAGCCCTCCTTGTTGGGGCCTTGGGCTATGGTCACACCGTCATGACAACAGCCGTACCTGGAAGAAGTGTTCATATGCATTTGCGTTACATTTCTTGAAAAACACATAGCTGTACTTAAGCCACATAATTAATTAATAAGTATTGTGCCCCAAATATTAAGGATTGCAATTATATTGATATTTTGTTTGAGGCATATATTTCAATTAGTCTTTGTAGTAAACTCATCCATGTGTACCGGCTCCTCGCACAGGAAGCTAGGACTTGGTCCTGGGGACAGCCTTGACGCTGTGGTCCACTGGCTGGGGTTCTTCCGTCGGGACAGCAGCCGTACTGAGTCTGGCTACAGTGGGGGGTGAGAGCGCTGCCATCAGGACTGTGGACTGGATTGTTTTGAGGAGTTTCTGTTAGATAATAAAAAAAAGAAGCTTTTTTAAATGTTTCCTGCAGACAAAGTGTTTTTTCATAAAATAGAAAGTGTATGGGTCACTTGACTATGTCATCTTTTAAACACCTTATTACAGAATGCTTAAAGAATTAATTCACTTCATAATTAAAATTTCTTGATAATTTATACACTCCCATGTCATCCAAGATGTTCATGTCTTTCTTTCTTCAGTGGAAAAGAAATGAAGAGGAAATCATTCAGGATTGTTCTCCATATAGTGGACTTCATTGGGGTTCAACGGGTTGAAGGTCCAAATGTCAGTTTCAGTGCAGCTTCAAAGATCTACATGATCCAGACGAGGAATAAGAGTCTGATCATCACCATCGGACATTTTATAAAAAATAAACATTATACTGAATCGGTACTTCCTCCTACGTCACGTGACCTTTCCGACGTGATGACGTAATGTGTGGAGCATCAGAGCAGTGCAAGACCAGTATTTGTGGTTAAAAACTATATTTTTGTATAAAATGTGTGATGGTTCCTCTAGATCAGACTCTTATTCCTCGTCTGGATCATGTAGATCTTTGAAGCTGCACTGAAACTGACATTTGGACCTTCAACCCATTGAACCCCAGTGAAGTCCACTATATGGAGAACAATCCTGGAATGAGTTCCTCAATTTCTTTTAAAATGAAGAAAGGAAGACATGAACATCTTGGATGGCATGGAGGAGAGTGAATGATCAAGACATTTGAATTCTGAAGTGAACTGATGCTTTATCATGTTTGATCAGATCTGTCCAATGGCCAGAAAAGTTTAAAATGACGGCCAACTATGTTCAGAAACAAACCTAGTGAAGGATCCTCAAGGCCGTACGGCAGGAAGCCCTGAACGGTGTTATCGTGACCTGTCGGGTCCTGCATGCTGGGAACCTCTGTTCACACCAATATGAGAATGAGAGACTTAATAAAGAATCTGGATCAAACCCATTTGAACACATCTCTCTGTCAAAAGTTTTTAATTTTTTAATGATTTTTGAAAGAAGTCTCCTTCTGCTCACTCAGGCTTTGATTAAAATACAGTAAAAACAGTAATTTTATGAAAAATTATTACAATTTTCTGTTTTCTATTGTAATAGAAAAAAATTTATAAAAAAAAAAAAAAAACCCTATCCTTCCCTTTTTCCCTTCCTACTCTAGCTTATGGTACTGAGCAATGTATGAAACTTGTATTGTGAGCACTTCCTGTGTTATTTGCCAATTCATGAAGAATCGCTTGTTTGTTTTCCTCACTTGTAAGTCGCTTTGGATAAAAGCGTCTGCTAAATGACTAACTGTAAATGTAAATGTAAATATACTGTACTGTAAAATGTAATTCATTCTTGTAATGCGAAGCTGAATTACTCCAGTCTTCAGGGTCACATGATCTTTCAGAAATCATTGATTTATCCTGAAACAGCTGTTATGTGGGGAGCATATAAAAGGCTGAAATGAAAGTGCCGAGGCGTGTGTGGGATGAGAGGTGTTGTGTACCCTGAGGACTGTAACAAGGCTGGGCATTGCATCTTTCAACGGTGGGAGGTTTGGGCTTGGCCTGGCACTCCTCTACCCTGTACAGGTTCCTCTGTCTGTCTGAACAGATCACCTGCCGTTCCCGCAGCCCCGAGCCACAGCTCTTAGAGCACTGGAGAGAGAGCAGGTAAGGTGAGGTCATATATCATCTGGAGGGAGGGAGGTGTGGATCTTTGCTCACCATGCCCCAGTCTCCTATGTGCCAGCCAACGGGGCTCCTGCAGACGGGCATCTCACAGCTCTGTGTGTTGGGTGGCTTTGGTTGAGTCCCACATGCGTAGTCTTCCAGAGCCGCTCCGTCTGAACCCACACACACCACATCCCGCATCTGTTTCCCAGAGCCGCACGTCACCGAACACTGCACAGACAAATCATTACCAATTACAGTTTCAACCAATGGAATATTAGAAATTTTACAGACTGGAAAATCTCTAATTTCTCCCAAAAATCAAAATACATTTTGCATAAACAAATTACTTAAGAACCATTAAGATGTTTTCAGTAATTTTAATGACAATTATCCACATTCTGTACAGTACGGCCCCATCAGTTCATGTAACGTACAAGTTTGGGGAGTAACAAAATACATGTAACTTAGTTGCGTATTTAAAATGCTAAATGTGAGTGACTGTATTTCATTAGTTCCATGTTAAATGTGTGGTAATCAGATTACAGTATTTTAGACGAGCAAAGGCATTACTTTGAGTTTTAATGTCATTTAAACATGAATGTAAACTGTGACGGACAGAAACTGATGATTCTCCGACTCTGACCGTCTGAAAAACTGTTTCATTTCTGTTCAGAATATCCAACATTTGAATCATTTGAACACAATAATCAGAGGATCATAAAAACAGCATGTTATTTTGATCTAGTTCTGTCCTGAATAAGATATTTCACATTACAGATGTTCACATACTCCACAAGACAAAATGACTGGATTTATAAAAATTGAATCTTCACTGTCCTTCATCACTGATGATCCTCCACTGTTTTCATGCTCTGACAGTTGAGCGAGGCTCTCGTCATTGGAAAAAAGGGAATTGTGACTTTTTATCTCACAATTCTGACTTTTTCTTCTCAGAATTGCGAGATTGAAACTCATATTTGCAAGTTTTTGTAACCATCGTCAGCTGAAGTGCTCGCTATAGCCACTAGAGGGCACTTCACTTTGGATCATGCACTTCACACTCTCACTCTCACTCACTCATTTCCCAGAAGCCCCGTACCTATCACTGATCATCTCACCAGCTGCAGCTCATTATCAGGACTATATTAACACACTGCACACACACACACACCATTGCGAGGCCTTGTTACTCCATGTGATAGCAGTTCATTCCTGTCTTATATACCCGTTTTGATCCTTCTGTCTTTGATGTTTCTCTGTCTGCCCCCTGGACTTATTGCCTTGTGTTATTGGACTGTGTAACTCGACTTCACCGCCTGTTTACGACCTCGATTCTGCCATCGCTCTGCTACACCTGTTTGCTGTTCCATGACCTACGACCTCTCTTGTTAATAAAAGCCTGCGTTAGGATTTCATCCGCTGACTCGTCATCACAGTTATAAAGTCAGAATTGCGTGATAACTTACAATACTGAATTTTTCTTGCAATTGCGAATTCATATCAACTTCTTTGCTTGCAATTCTGAGTTGTCTCAATTTTACGTGTTTATATCTCATAATTCTGACTTTGGAAATGACTAAAATTAATTAACAATGAGCACTACATTAGTATTAATCTTTCTTAACGTTCATGAAAATACAGTTGTTCATTGTTAGTTCATGTCAGCTCAGGTCAATTAAATAATATTAACTGAAAAACATTTGATTTTTAATAATGTATTAGTAAATGTTGAAATTAAAAATCATGTTTTGAACTAATCATTTATTTCTGTATTTGCTAATCTTCGTTAACGTTAATGAAAATACAGTTGCTCATTGTTTGTTCATGTTAGTACATTAACTAATGTTAACAAGATTTTAATAATGTATTAGTACTTAAACATTAACAAAGATGAATAAATGCAGTAGAAGTGCAGCTCATTATGAGTTCATGTTAACTGATGAATCTTACTGTAAAGTGTTACCGACATTTTTCATGTTCATATTAATTAATGAAGTTAATGTTTTACTTTCAAGGAAATTCTGGTAACACTTTGTGTTACAGTGTCCTTGTTACATACTTACTGTGGTAAACACAGTAAATTATGCATAATTACATGCAAATAACCATAAACCAAATCCTAATTATACACAACAGTACATGCGTCAGTTACTGTTACAATGTATAATTACACTGTAACAACGACACTTTAAAATTCTTGTTACATTATTATAATACATTTTTACTGTAATTCTGTAAAAATAATATAAGTACACTAATTTGTATTTAAATACAACAAATAATATAAACAGCACTATTTTTTTTGCAGTACAATATTAAGAATTATTACTGAATTAAAAATTAGAATCAGAATTATATTATAACGCATCTAAAGTATGCGTTTAATAGTCATGAAAATAATGCAAAAATAGATTTCATTTCCTTCTAATTAATTTTGATGTAGGTGTGAATGAGACAGGCAGCGTTGCGTGTCGTGTCCGTACCTGACTCCAGCTGGAAGCGCTGTATCCAGCACATTTCTGCGTGTTGCACTTCTGTTGGCTGAGAGGTGTGGGCGTGTACGCGGCACACTGGGAGTCCTCGACCACGCGAGACCCTGCGGCGTCGTGAGACGTACACTCCACTCTCCGCACCTGAAGGCCCCCGCCACACGTCACCGGACACGGGTTCCACTCGCCGGTCGTCCAGCTGACACACGTACACACATCACCGGAGAGCAAGGACATCAGAGTGAGTTACAGCGGTCACAGAAGAAGCTGCACACTTACATTCATGAATATTCTGGGTTAAATACAATTCTGTCTATTAGCACAGAAATAGTTTGACTCGTCTCTCAGGTGTTAAATGCAATTTACAGTAAAGCACATTCAATGGCAAGTTGGCCAAAGCATAAGCCGTCCTTTTGATGTGGGAATACTTTTCCAGCAGGTGAACGTGGATTATTATCCATTACAGAAGTAATTGCAGTATAGTTTCTCCATGTAAACAGCAGTTTAACATTCCTCCCAGATCCCATTCTGGAAAACACAGATACTGAGGGAAAGTAACCGAGAAACAGGGTTTGTTATTGATTCTGTCGCAATGTAACATTCAAAGCTTTAAGAAACTAAACATTTATTCACAAGGCTGTTTGATTCTGTTTTAAAGGATTATTTCACTCTCCTCCATGTCCTCCAAGATGTTCATGTCTTTCTTTCTTCAGTGGAAAAGAAATGAAGGTTTTTGAGGAAAACATTCCAGGATTGTTCTCCATATAGTGGACTTCACTGGGGTTCAACGGGTTGAAGGTCCAAATGTCAGTTTCAGTGCAGCTTCAAAGATCTACATGATCCAGACGACGAATAAGAGTCTGGTCTAGAGAAACCATCGCACATTTTATACAAAAATACACAAATTAAAAATTACACAGCCACAAATGCTGGTCTTGCACTGCTCCGATGCTCCACACATTACGTCATCACGCTGGAGAGGTCATGTGACGTAGGAGGAAGTACCGATCCAGTGTTTACAAATAGAACATCAAAGACTGAGTCAAACGCCTTTACCAAAAAACAATAAAACAACAATGTTGGACGATTTTTTCGCTCAACCACAGTACTTCCTCCTACGTCATGTGACCTTTCCAGCGTGATGACGTAATGTGTGGAGCATCAGAGCAGTGCAAGACCAGCATTTGTGGCTGTGTAATTTTTAATTTGTGTGTTTTAATAAAATGTGTGATGGTTTCTCTAGATCAGACTCTTATTCCTCGTCTGGATCATGTAGATCTTTGAAGCTGCACTGAAACTGACATTTGGACCTTCAACCCGTTGAACCCCAGTGAAGTCCACTATATGGAGAACAATCCTGGAATGAGTTCCTCTTCATTTCTTTTCCACTGAAGAAAGAAGGACATGAACATTATGGAGGACATGGAGGAGAGGAAATGATCAGGACATTTTAATTCTGAAGTGAATTAATCCTTTAAAAATTGGTAACCAGCAATTGTTACCTTAAAGAGTTTTTTTTTTTTTTAAACTTGATTTAATGCATAAAAATGTTGTTGGTATAAATCGATGTATTTAGGTGCATTCAGCAATATCAAATAATTAAATAATATTTTTGATTTGAATAAAACTTCATTTAGATCTTATTTTTAGGTTACCGTTTCAGTTTTGGCAACACTTTATAATAAGGTCTCATTAGTTAATGTTATTTGAAATAATTAACATTAATTTACGACGAGCAATACATTTGTTTTTGTTTTTATTAATTAACAGTATTTATTAATCTTTGCTGAAGTTAGCTCATAAAAAATAACTGTTCATTGTTAATAATATTATATATATATATTAAAGTAAATGTTGAATTTAACATGGACTCTTATAGTAAATAGTTACCCATATTTTTGTTTTTTACAACATGACAGACAAGTCAAAATTATTTACTGTGGTAACTGATATCATGCCCAAGAAATTGCATTTACAGTAACCTAGAATATTCAAAGACAAAAGGTGTTTTAATACTTAACAAATAAGCCTACACCACTACACATAGTCAACAAACATAAAAAGATTCGTGGATTCTGGAAAACTAGAAGGACAAAGCAAGTGTTCTACAGAAACACTTCGCCTGTCAAAGCCAAGCAGGTGCTCCCAGAAACCTGAAGATGACAGAAAAAATAACATGAAGATATGAGCCACGGGGGGACAAAAGAATTTGGTCTCTCCCACAACACAAAGCAAAAGCACATGTTCTCTGGCAGGTCGATCTGCTCAGGGACCACGACAGCTTCAGGTTTCTGTTCATAAACATCTCAGGAAAATCCCAGAGGGCACCACCATGACAACTCAAAGACTTTTTGTTTTTAAAGATCAAACGCTGCTCTCTGCTTCTCACGCAAATATATTCAGGTATAGAAGGCATATCAAAAGAACACAGAAGACACCCAGATAGTAGACTTGTCAACAAAACGTCTATATAATACATGCAGGCCATGATTTACTAAAGGATTGCATGTAAAAATAAATGTCTGAGCTGATCAACTACACACTGTGTTTTTCATTATTTCATATTCATTCATATTTAGTTTTATGTGCTCACAATAGAATGTAAGTATGTTGATACTCATAAACAGTTAAAGATACAAATAGTTTAATATTCACTACCATTCAAAATGGGGTAGATTTTTTTTATGTTTTTGAAAGAAGTTTCTTATGCTCACCAGGGCTGCATTTATTTGATCGAAAATACAGTACAAACAATAATATTATTAATATATTTTCTATTTTAATATAGAAATCTAGAAGAAGAATCTAGGCATTGTAGCAGATTTATTTAATCCAAACAAGCAAGATAATTCAAAAAGAACAGAGTAAAATCCAAAAGGTCATGAAACGGCAAACACATTGCCTTAAATAATTACCGACAACTGAAGACTAACTGAAGAGGACTTAAATACACAAGGGTAATAACATAGTTGGCAACTAAACAAGAGACAGGTGGACATTAATTTGTAACTATGGAAGCAAAGGACTGGAGCAAAGAAAACAGGAAGTCTATGAACAAAAAACGGAAACTCAGGCTGAACATTATATTACCTCCCCCCTCCTGAGAGGCCTCGCCCCTTAACAGAGGAGGGGGGGGGACTTTGGAGGAGGCCAAGGAGCCAGCGGAGGGAGACACAGAGGAGATGATGAAGGGAGGAGCCAAGGGGGTGATGATGGAGGAAGGAGTCAGGGACTAGACGATGGACGGAGGAACCAGGGAGTGACCCAGAGCAGACCCATTAGGATGAAAGCCCACAGCAGAACCGATGGAGGGAGGAGCCAAGGTGGAGCCAGGAGCCTGACAGACTGAGGTGGGGCTGGAAGGGGGAGACCCAGGTAGAGGTATGGAGAAGAAGACCCAGGGTGACGCCATAGATCTGGAGGGTTGAGGCATAGCTGGAGACCTGGAAGTCTGAGGTGAAACCAGAGCAACGATGGACCAAGGTAGAGCCATAGGGACGAGGGAATCAGGCAAAGACCTAGGGATGAAGGAGCATGGTGGAGCCTAGGAAGCATGAAGCCAAATTGAAGCCGATGAGAAGCAAGGCCTAGGTGGAGTCCATTGCTCACAGGCTTGAGGTGATCGACACACCAGGATGGAGCTGGAGACCTGGAAGCCTAAAGCGCTACTGAAGGAGGAGCAAAAGGCCTGAAGGGAGCCAGCGGAGGTGGTGCCAAGGAACTGAATATCGTTGTCAGAGGAGGAGAGAGTGGAAGGCTGGGCGGGACCGGCGACAGCAAAGGACACGTGATGGAGTGATGGGGGTGATGATGGAGGAAGCGACGGCAAAGGACACTTGAGGCTGGGCAGGACTGGTGGCGGCAAAGGACACGTGAGGCTGGGAGGGACCAGCAGCAGCAAAGGACACGTGAGGCTTGGCGGGACCAGCGGCAGCAAAGGAAACGTGAGGCAGGGCGGGACCAGCAGCGGCCAAGGACACTTGAGGATGGGCGGGACCAGCAGCGGCAAAGGACACTTGAGGCTTGGCAGGACGTGATGGGGTGATGGGGGTGATGATGGAGGAAGCGACGGCAAAGGACACTTGAGGCTGGGCAGGACTGGTGGCGGCAAAGGACACGGGGGCCTGGGAGGGACCAGCAGGGGAAAAGGACACATGAGGCTGGGCAGGACGTGATGGGGTGATGGGGGTGATGATGGAGGAAGCGACGGCAAAGGACACTTGAGGCTGGGTGGGACTGGCGGTGGCAAACGACACTTGAGGCTGGGTGGGACCAGAGGCTGCAAAGGACATGTGAGGCTGGGAGGGAACCAGCAGCAGCAAAGGACACTTGAGGCTGGGAGAGACCAGCAGCGGCCAAGGACACCTGAGGATGGGCGGGAACAGCGGAGGCAAAGGACACTTGCGGCTCCAAAGGACACTTGAGGCTGGGCGGGACCAATGGAGGTGAAGGAGAAAAGCGGCAATGAAGGAGACAGGAGGTTGGGTGGGACCAGTGGAGGAGAGAGTGCTTGGGACATGTCATGGACTAGCGAGTCATCTAATCCTGAGGAGCAAAAAATCCTCAGCTTTCGCACCTGGTCAGACTAAGCGACTGGCTCCAGATCTGGGATACTTCCATGGCAGGCATCACATGGGATTCTGGAGTGTTATGAAGCTTACAGCGTGGATAAACGCTCCAAAATCTTTTGTGACAAAGTAAAAGTTTGTTATTTTTGATCTATTTAATGCATTCTTGCTGCATAAAATAAATAAAATTTATTTTAAATATAAATTATTTATAATATAATTAAATTATGATATTATTATTATATTATATTATATAATTAAATTATATTAATTAATTAATCATTAATTATTTATTGATTAATATTATATTATATTATTATTATATAATTAAATACAATATTAATTTTCTTTAAAAAAAAAAAATACTTAATGACCCCAATCTTTTGAATGGTAGAGTAAACTTATATACAGTATATTATTGAATAAATAAATTATGGCATTCAGCGAGAGTCGTGGCTGGTAGTCTCGTTTTAAAGGATGCATCCAACCTACTTGCATGTATCATCATTTGTGCAATTATTCTTCAGCTAAGTGCACATGCTAATTAGTCCTCTCTGATCCTAGTAAATCCGGCCCGTCATGTATATAAAATCTCTATATAGAAAACAGATCTATAGTGCCCACAAAATAGACACTGAAACAGACAATTCCCTCCCTAGAACACAGACAGCAGCTCAGCTCAGAGCTCCACAGTTCATCAGGAATCAGTGGAATATTTACTGAGGTGAAACTACTGCAGTGTTTATGAAGCAAAAGAGAAAAACCTCCTCTGAAATACGAGGGAGGATCAAGAGAGCCGAAACTCTGAGCTGAACAGTTGCCCAAGGCCTTGGTTCATCTTCACACGTGAAGGAACAAAAGCTCTCTGACATAAGAATCGCACAAAACACGTAAAACGAACTGAACTCAAACACATATTAATGATGCGAACAATCTCTTAGATGTACCAGGATTACTATAGCTTACTAAAAAAAACTTCTCATTTTTAGTTAGTTTAACTTGATGCACTAAAATGAATAAAAAGGAATAAAAACTATAGACATTTTTAAAAAAGCAATAACAAATAAAAATGACAAAAAATTCAACAAAATTACACTGATGCCAGCAAAATTTTACTTTCCAGCTGTCATTTTCAAAGACCTCAGAGGCCTTGAAAGACATACATCAGTGTTAGGACGGGAAAACAGTTACACACTTAAAATTCTTTAGAAGAGCTGAAGTAGCCCAGAGTTTGTGAGCCGGGAGCATGAAGTACTTGAGATTCCTGAGAGATTGCACAGACTGGACACAAATGTGTGTTTGAGGTCACGCGCCGCAGACTCTCCGCTCTGAAGGCCGTTACCTGTACACTTGTACATAGACCCGTGGTGGTTCCGTGGGCCTCCACGAACGCGGCTCGTACACGTACGCCATCCTTACAGAACAGGAACAGTGCAGCCAAAGCTGTGAGACCCAATGGTTCTCCACAATTTCAACACATTTGTGGGCAGAAATCAGTTTGTGATATTCAATAAAACTGTACATTGTTAAAGCACGACGTGTTAATGCACCTGTTGGTTTGTGGGCACTGCTGGTCGTTGCATGTGCGGTTGCTGAGGGGTCGAGGCAGGGAGGCACACAGGTAGTCAGAGTACGCTTCATTATCAATGCTGCAGAACACCAGGCGGGACTGGTAACCTGAAATATATGGAAAAAAAATATGTAAAATTGCAGAAGTGTAGAAATCCTTTTTTTTAAAAAACAAATTCACCAAATAAATGCATAATAAATATGAGAATAATATATATGAGCCATAAGATTAGTAGCCTTTCTCAACCAGGGAGCTTCAGCAAGACGGTATTTCTGTATTTCTGTTTTGTAATTAGTTCCCACGATAACTCATTTTTGTAAATGATATATGAGGACCTTTAAAAGTGTGATTTCTAGACATGAAAAAGTCATGAAATTAATGAAATCATAAAACATGTCATGGAAATTTTTATGATTTTTTTCCCCTAGTTATATAAAAAAATAATGTATTACGTAGAAAATGCTATTTGTGAGTTAAAAAAAAGTGTAAAAACATGCGGTAACACTTTACAATAATTTCATTAGTTAATGTATTAACTAACATGAACTAATCATGAGCTATACATTTATTACTGTATTTACTAATCTTCGTTAACGTTAATGAAAATACAGTTGTTAATAGTTTGTTCATGTTAGTACATGAACAAGATTTTAATAATGTGTTAGTAAATAAACATTAACAAAGATGAATAAATGCAGTAGAAGTGCAGCTCATTATGAGTTCATGTTAACTGATGAATCTTACTGTAAAGTGTTACCGACATTTAGTTATGGAATTATGAAATTTAAAGGATTTATAATTATTTTATTGAATTATTTTAATATATTACCACTCCTAGTTTCTGTAAATAAATAAAGTTTTGTCATTACAGCAGAAGTGCAAGAAAACATCAGTTTTGTCATGTGCCATTTTAAATGTTCGAGCTCTTTAAAGGCGGATTGATTCTGTTTCTGTTTTTATAGGGTGAGTTCATCCAAAAATGAAGATTATGTTGTTTTGTTTTGGGTTTTTTTTGCACTCACGTCACTTTGAGTACTTTAATGATGTCTTTTTCCTGTGGTTTCTGTCGATGGAGAGTTTTACGGATGGGTAATGAGTAATTAATGACAGAATTTTCATTTTTGGATGAAAAAAGGTTTTGGAAGTGATTCCAACACTATCGTTCCTCTGTGTCGTTATCGTTATAGCGGTGGTGTGGACTTCCCTATTCTCATTGAATTAAAGCGAATATTAAAACTTTATAGTCATCGTCCTGGCTGTGCACACACTTTAAGAACAGGCCGCTCTGGTGCCCGGGCTTTTTCTGCTTTCCTTCTTGCTAGATATTCATAAAGACTGTTATTATACGTCATTGGAGTATCGTGTGCATCTTATTTGAGCCACGTAGAGCAGTCCTTCCGAGCTGAGATGATACGCTTCACATCCACACTCCTGATGAAACTGAGCATTCCCTTCAGCTCTTCAAACACTGACACTTTTGAGCTTAAACCAATGAATGTATTTTTAACAGACTTCACATTTTTGTGTTTTATGGGGACATTCCATAGGTGTAATGGTTTTTCTACTGTACAAACTGTACATTCTGTCCCCCTACACTACCCCTACCCCTAAACCTACCCATCACACAAAATGTTCTGCTATTTTACATTTTCAAAAAAGATCATTCTGTATGATTTATAAGCTTGTTTCCTCATGGGGACCAACAAAATGTCCCACAAGATCAACATTTACTAGTATTACTATACCTGTGGGGACATTTGGTCCCTATAACGTAGGGAATACACACACACACACACACACACACAGAGAGAGGGAGAGAGAGAGACAGAGAGAGAGAGAACACTGAAGAGCTTCACTGCACAATTAATTCCACAATCAAACATTATCTACTATTTGTTGTTGTTTATATGGACCTAAATAAAGTTATTGTCATCGAAATGTCATTGGAAAAACATGTTTTTAGTATAATAATAACAACAATAGTAAAATATTAGGTTTTGCATTGGCTCTTTGGTCAAAAAAGGTTCCCAACAAATGCACTTAAAACAGTAATATTATTACAATTTCAAAGAACGGTTTTCTGTTAAATGTCATTTATTCCTGTGATGCAAAGCTGAATTTTCAGAATTTTCAATCTCAAAACTGAGCAGTGCCTAAAACAAACTGAAGTGTCTTGCATGAAGTGTCCTTCTCTGTGACACTGACCTGAGCCGCACTCTTTGCTGCAGGCGGACCAGGAGCCGTAGCTCCAGTAGTAGCCCTCTGTCACGCGTCCGCTGGGCAGATGATACTCATACTCCACGCCATTATTGGCCTCTTGAGTGATCAGCTGTGGAGAAACAAAGACACTCATCGCACTCAATGTGTAAAAACGCCTCAAAACAGTAACGACACATGCAGGACATTCAGTCTTGGACTGACAGATGCTGATCCCTACATCACTCTGGGCTGGATTGTCATGTTGTGTCTGTACCCAGAAAACATCAGTCCGACGGCCACATCGTGCCCCTGGCCAAAAATAGTTGCGGTATGACGGCATAAACCGGTAAAAATATGTAAGACAGAACATTTCCTACATTTCCTAAATGTAAAAAGAAACGACTGTACATGTCTACAATTCTCTGAGGTTGCACGAGCAGGTTTGGGGAGTAATGAAATACATGTAACTTAGTTGCGTATTTAAAATGCTAAATGTGAGTGACTGTATTTCATTAGTTCCATGTTAAATGTGTGGTAATCAGATTACAGTATTTTAGACGAGCAAAGGCATTACTTTGAGTTTTAATGTCATTTAAACATGAATGTAAACTGTGACGGACAGAAACTGATGATTCTCCGACTCTGACCGTCTGAAAAACTGTTTCATTTCTGTTCAGAATATCCAACATTTGAATCATTTGAACACAATAATCAGAGGATCATAAAAACAGCATGTTATTTTGATCTAGTTCTGTCCTGAATAAGATATTTCACATTACAGATGTTCACATACTCCACAAGACAAAATGACTGGATTTATAAAAATTGAATCTTCACTGTCCTTCATCACTGATGATCCTCCACTGTTTTCATGCTCTGACAGTTGAGCGAGGCTCTCGTCATTGTAAAAAAGGGAATTGTGACTTTTTTTTTCTCAGAACTGCGAGATTTAAACTCTGAATTACGTGATAAAAAAAATTTTTTTTGAAAAATTCTGACTTTTCTCAATATTGCAAGTTTATATCTCAGATTTTTGACTATAACTTGCAATTGCAACTTCATTTCATGCAATTATGAGAAAAAAGTCAGAATTGTGAGATAAAAACGCAATAATTTTTTTGTGTTTCATACTTATTAGTATTCCAAAGTATTATGAAGTATTTAGATTAAGTTACTAAACTTGAGTAATGTAACGAGCACCCAGCCGTCTGCATGTATAATTGTTACTTTGACTTGAACTACGTGTAGTTCAACATATAATAATTAAATGATTAATTGATTAATAAGATAACGTCAAAGACGTCCGTTCAAATTTCATTTTGGAACTATTTCTCAACCATGACGGGACGTGTCGGAGGGACGTCTTCTCAACGCTCATTAAACGTCCAAATGTTTTCTTTGGAATCTGTGAATTGTGTTTGTTGTTATATAGTTTGGTTTGCTTTTTTTGTTTAGATGTATTTTTAATGCTTATTATAATTAATAATTATTAGATAAAAACAAAATAATAAATATTGTTATTGGAACACTTCACTGTAAAAACTTTAAAAATAGATACTTAAGAAAAATAATATAAAAAAACTTACAACTGTAAAATTACAATACATATTTATACCATGTAAATTAGCTGTCCTTCATATGTTAAACCACTTTTGCTTTAAGGGAGCTTCTCTTTTGATGATATATGGTTTTCATTACAAGTGTGTAAAGATTGTTGGAGCACGTTTCATTCCTAAAAGCACGTTAAAGCCCCTCAAACTCAGAGCAGATGCAGATCATGTTGAGCAGCATTTCCTTTAAAGCGAGGCTCTGAGACGCTGAAACCAGCGCTGGATCATGCGCTTCACTCTGGCTCTCACCTCGATCACGAGAGGCTCAGTTGTAGGGCCCCGGCCGGTGATTATCTCGGGGGTCTTCTCCCCCTCTGTTCCCCTCTGGTAGTACAGCACGGTGCTGGCAACGTGTGCGGCACGAGAGAAATCGATCGTCCAGTGTCCATTAAGGTAGTACTCACCACGCAGGTTCTTGATTGCTGTTGGATGTAATGATAAAAAGGTTGATGCTGATGATGAGAAGATGATGATTAAGATCACATTCACAGTCACTCACCAAGGTAATTGCGTGTTGGTACAGTTTCCTTGATGCTAATAGTGGTAGCCCCAACAGGGATGATGAACATTTGATTGTAACCTGTAGGTAAAGGGGGTAAAACTTCTGTTTTAGGCATATCTGTCTGTGTGATTCTAAATCCGGTTGGATCTGAAGTGAGTTTACCTTTGGGCAGGTTGCGCATTGAGAAGCTGTTTTTGACTAGATTGCATGACTGTCCATTTCCTCCACACTGTAAACAGGGGTCCTCCTCCTGGGGCGACTCCAACATGTTATCACAGCCGAGACGCTGCGAGCGGACAGAGACAGAGACGGAGGACAGAGACAGAGACAGAGGACAGAGACGGAGGACAGAGACGGAGGACAGAGACAGAGGACAGAGATGGAGGACAGAGACAGAGGACAGAGATGGAGGACAGAGACAGAGGACAGAGATGGAGGACAGAGACAGAGGACAGAGATAGAGGACAGAGACGGAGGACAGAGACACAGGACAGAGACAGAGGACAGAGATGGAGGACAGAGACAGAGGACAGAGATGGAGGACAGAGACAGAGGACAGAGATGGAGGACAGAGACAGAGGACAGAGATAGAGGACAGAGACGGAGGACAGAGACACAGGACAGAGACAGAGGACAGAGACAGAGGACAGAGACGGAGGACAGAGACAGAGGACAGAGAAAGAGGACAGAGACGGAGGACAGAGATGGAGGACAGAGATAGAGGACAGAGACAGAGGACAGAGACGGAGGACAGAGACAGAGGACAGAGACGGAGGACAGAGACGGAGGACAGAGATAGAGACAGAGACAGAGGACAGAGACGGAGGACAGAGACAGAGGACAGAGACAATTTTAATTGTAGCCACCGTTTAAATGTTTATATTTCAACAACGAACTAATATATCATTAAAACTGACATAAAAACAGCCTTATTTGTCATTTAAAGTTTTATATACAACTCAGCTTTTATTTGAGTGCTGATTATTAACTGATTATGAAGTAAACTTGGGTTTTGGCTTCATGAAAATTTTATTAAATGATTATGATAAATCAACCACTTTTTCGACAAAAGAAAACAAACAAAACAAGAGATTTAGTCTGAACTCAGGTATGAATATTATTGGCTCTTCTATTGATCCTCTTCTTTAAGTCCCTTTGAATAAAAGCGAGTTGTTCTGATAAGAGATTGCTGTGCTGACCTTACAGAGCCCGTCCACACAGATGTCCTTTCCTCCGGGGTGGCAGGGTGTGCCGTCCACCACCGCAGACTTGTGCCGAAAGTAGAAATTCTCTCCTCTGGGAATGCAGTTCAGCTCACAGGGATTCTCTCCTGAACAGAAGAAAGACGATCCGGCTCAACATCAGCATTGTCAAAGAGCCAGAACCTTAAAATCAGATTTAAGAACGTAGACAGAATGCAACAAAACTTCGTGAGATTCATGGTAAGTCAGTTCAACCATCTTATGATCCGATCGTCTCTTCCTCTTTACTACTAGTTACAGCAGCAAATCCACATGAATGAACATCAGAAGGAACGTTGAAACATACGGAACTGAGATGAATCGTGTTTCAAGACGTCAATAAAACAGCTATTCATTATATTTTTCCTTAACCTGTTGATTATTTAATCTATGTATAATTATGTGTTTAAAAACGTTTATTATAAAATCTGTCTCATGTGAAATTTATATCTATTGGAGTGCTAATTATTAAATAAATATGATTAATTGATTATTAAATAATCCTTATTTATAACATGAAAATCATTTTGGTGCATCACTATTTTATGATGTCTTTGTATGGAAAAAATAAACATCCTGATAAACTTCCAGTTGTACAATATTCCATAATTTAATTTTAATTTCCTGTCAGCCCTGACACAGAAGATCACTTCCTGTCTGTACGTACCGCCATAATATGGCAGCCATTTGTAGTGCTTTCCTTGAAAATCTGATCCATCGAACTGAGAGCACTGTTCTTCTCTGAAATCCCTGGAGCCCTCCGGACAATCCTGATGATTCAGATAATTCACATCACATACACTACCGTTCAGAAGAATTTCATATTTTTTAATCAACAATCATGCATTATATTTATCGAAAGTGACAGAAAAGACATTTATAATTCTTTTAAACTTTCTATTCATCACAGGATCTTTAAAAATACACAAAAATATGAACTGTTTTCAACACTGATAATAATCATAAATGTTTCTTGAGTATCAAATCATCATATCAGAATGATTTCTGAAGGATCATGTGACTCTGAAGACTGGAGTAATGATGCTGAACATTCAGGAATAAATTACACTGAACTATATATTCACATAGAAAACAGTTATTTTAAATTGTAATAATATTTCACAATTTTTACTATTTTTGATCAAATAAATTCAGCTTTGATCACTGGATATAAATTATATTGTAAAATATATTACAATATAAAACAGTAATAATATTTCACACTATTAATGTTTTTACTGTATTTTTGATTAAATAAAAGCAGTCTTGGTGAGCAGAAGAGACCCCAAGCTTTTGAACCGTAGTTTAAATATTAATGAAGTAAAAAAAAATCAATATACAATGCTAAATAAATATATCAATGCCATTAATCGATCAAGATTTAATTGATATTTAAATAAGATTCACAAGGGTCATTGAGCAGAAGAGCTTTCGGTGTGTACCTGGATATTACATGAGCGATGAGACTTATCTGGACCGACACAGCTGTGACCCCCATCAGTCCTGTCGAGAGAGGACAGACCACATGAAGCTCAACGTGCAAGCAGGGATTTAAAAGAGACCTATAGCGCTCCTTCCACCAGATGTAATATCAGTCTCTGGTGTCTCCAGTGAAGTTTCAGCTCAAAATCCTCCACAGATCATTTATTAGAGCTCGTCAAACACAAACACGTCGTTTTTGTGCGTGTCCCTTTAAATGCAAATGAGCTGCTGCTCCAGAAGAGGGCGGAGCTTTAACAGCTCAACAACAACAAAGCTGGAGAATCTCACGCAGACAAAATGAGGAAAGTGTTCAAACTGATGGAGGAAGAAGTTCCAACTTTTAGACGTTTCTGAACGGTTAGTGGATAAATTGATGTTGATCAACTCATCACTAGCATGTGTCGTCATGTTCATCTTTTTTCCTTGAATTGAGCCTCGTTTGTGGCGTAAAATGACGGCATCAACAACACTCGACTACAACAACTCTTCCTCTTCTCTAAAGCAGCACAACATGGCCCCGCCCCCTTTGTTGTGTGTTCTCCGGGGCGGGGTTTATGTAAATTTACGGTTAGTGATGTCACTAACCCAGGAAGAAGCTGTAGTTGTTATGTCAGTCGACCACAACATGATGCATGTTATAAGTGAACCACACTCAGAATGCCTCATTTGGACTTTAAACGCCTTTATGACCTCCAAAGAGTAAAAAAGAAAAAAAAAAAAGCAAGTGTCTCATATCATAGACATGTCCAAAGATGCACACAAATGCACACCCTCACTAAAGAAACACACCCACACAGACACACAAATGCATGGAGATCATAGCGAGTGTGTGTGGGTGTGTTGACGGCTGATGCCACAACCTCTTCCGAGACACGACGGATTCTGCATCACTTCATACCTCGACCCGTCGGCTCCACAGAGGCGTCATCCTGCTCTTCTGTACTCTTACATCAGTAATGAGCGGACGCAGCTGCGTGGGCTTTCCAGTATTTCTAAATGTTAAGGTAGCACATGACAGACAGTAATACTGCCAGTAAAGAGTCAGGGTGTGGTGGCTGATTCATTCACCGGCGAGACTCGAGCGCACGGCTATAAACACTCGAAGCTGGAAGAGAGATGTCTGAAAGTCTCAGAAAGATCGCCTGAGGGGGACGTTTTAGTGTTGAGCGAGAAGTGTATTTACAAGCTCAAATTTCTCATAAGTTCAATGTCAAAACCATTTCTGGGAAACTCTGACACACATAGAAGTTGAGATTTCTCAATGGATCATGTATTCATTGCAACTTCATTCAAATACAGTACAGATACAGTACAGATACAGAACAGATACAGAACAGATACAGAACAGATATAGAACAGATTCTGACTGCTAGAAATACTGTTTGAGTTGCTCAGTTTCTAAAGGCATGGGCAATGGGTTTGTATTAGACCTCGAAAGTATCATTTAACTAAATATGGGCTAGGCAAATAATTTAAAGAGGAGTGGTGAGTTGATAGACAATCTCCCTCACTTTCATAAGCACCACTCACAGAGTAAAATACAAGACAGAACAAGCAGACCAGATTCCAACACCCAGATTTATGGCCAAAGCTCTCAATGTCCTGGCGAAGACTTTCCCCAGCCAATTCCCTATCACTCAAACACATAATTATACAAGTTCCACTTAAAGTGCATACTTGACTAAACCAGTGTGTGACAAAAGAACTGATTACATAAATGAAGCAGTGAACAGTTCTTAAAAGAATCATTTTCCTTTAGTGTAAATAATGTATATTAATAATCTAAAGAAACTTTGTCCACTATAAAGAACCTTTAGTGCATTTGAAAGTGTCCATTGACTCTTTCCCTGTCCGTGGTTTAGTTTTAAGTTGTTCGTTTATGATCATATTCACAAAACTTTCATGACCCCCAGAATATTTTGTTGTATGAAGATGTAAACAGTGAAGCCTCTGCTTTTAAACAGCAAAATAAAAGGCACTCTATTTTGATCTAAACTAGAAGTCAAACAAAGATCCATAACAGCACCCCCTAACGCATAACATCGAAAACACAAATAACTCTTGGGGACAGAGTTAAGAGTGTAAAGTAATATCTTAGAAAAAGAGAATAGAGATTATGTAACTAAACACCACAGGACATGTTTCCCATGAGGCTTCTCTAAAAAGACGTATGCAAGGGTGAACTATGAACTCCTTGACATCTGTTCTACCTTTGAACCATTGGGTGACACAAATCAAATGTTACTACAATTACAGTAAATAAAAGATGATAGGAGGCATTTGTGAAAATGACACAGTCCGCTTACCGCTGTGTCACACATCGCCTGGTCCTCGCGGTGACCCCTCCGCCACAGCTGCGACTGCACTCACCGTACGGACCCCACTCGTCCCAGAAATCACCAGTGGGTTGCTATAAACAGTTACGAAATCATTTGTTACAATCAAACAACATATGAAGTTAAAGTTGCAGTGGAACAGAAGAAGCGAGAGATATTTTCTTCCTCATTGTGACGTACATCTGATTATAATAGAAAACCAACTCCGCAATCTTTAGTATCTGCCGATATTTCTGCCAATCCGATACTAGTATTGACTAGAATGTTTATTTTCTTGATTAGTTTTGAATATTTATACTACTATTTCATTACAAATAAAGAGAATATAGAGATTTATAAGATATTTATAAGATTTTACCAGATGTAGCAGTAAGTCTACATTTACATTGTTTTTTATATTTTATATTTTCATTTTCATGTTGTTTGCTCTATTTCCGTGTTCGTTAGTTTCCCTTTTTGTTAATTAGTTTCCATAGTTCCTAATCCTGTTTTTCTTTTGATTATGTTCCCTGTGTATACAAATGTTTACTTTCATTTTCATGGGATTTTAGTTTGTTTCTCTTCAATCATCTGTTGCATTTGTTCTAGTTTCGCACTAGTCATTATTTGTCATGGACACTTATTCAATCATCACACCTGTTCATTATTTTATCATCATCACTGTGTATTTAAGTTTCTCTCGGTGCTCCATATAGTTGTCCAATATTGTCGTGTTTACACTCTGTTTTTCTGCCTTCTTCGTACCTGTGGATTTCCAGAGTTTGTTTTACTTAATAAATACTTTTGTTTTGGAACATTTTGCATCTTTCTCATTCTCATCTGGACTAAAACATTACAGAAAAGTGTAGACAATAACCACAAACATAGCTCCAATGGGGAGCTTTAGCAAGCCCAACAGGGCTATTATTTTCATTCTCCAAGGAGGAAGAGACCTGGAGGCAATCTGCAATGACATCACGCTCACGGAGGGATTTTGCATCGGTCTGGTGATGCCACAGGGAAGCTCCTGCTGGACACTGGCTGAGTGCATCAGCTTCACCCTGTGGTTTCGATGGATCTTCTTTTGCAGTGGACCAAGTAGGACCCTGCCAGCGTCCAGCCCCACTTAACATCCATCACCACCCCAGAGCCCATGCCCACTGCGGATAAGGATCCAGAGCCCACCACAGACCGGGAGACCCAGCTCATTCCCGCCACGGACATCAAGCCTGAGTCAACCATTTCTGTCCTTCACAGAGCATACTTCCACACTCAGTCTTCCTCTCCAGCACGCTCCAGCCATTCCCTCTACTCTTCCACCACTGACTCCAATCAACTCCTCCCCACCATCAACCCTGCCATGCAGCCCTGATCACTGCAGGGCTTCCGGTCCCCACCCCTGCCCTGGCTCCTCGCCCCTCAGCTGCACCTGGGGCCATCATCCCTTCGGCTCCACTGGGCTCCCTCATCCCACCAGCTCCACCTTGCCTCTGTCCTCACTCACACCGGCATCACCTCAGTCCTCCGACACCCTGGCTCCACCTCGGCCGCTCATCGCTGGGACTCCGCCTTGGTGCCTTCCAGTCTTTCCGAGTCTCTAGGTCCCACAGACTCCGCCTGGGCCTCTACATCTACAGGTGTCATCGCTGTTGGTTGGTGCTCAAACTACCACCTTGGTTCCTCCCTCCATCACTGCCCTGGATCACCTCCCTCATAGCTGTCTCCTGGGTTGCTCTGGGTCATCAGCTGTCCTGGATCCTCCCACCATCCACTCCTCCATGGGTCCTTCCTCCCATCATCTCCTCCATGGCTTCTTCAGCCATCTTCTCCACCCTGGTTCATCCCATCTGCTCCCCTATAGGTTTCCATCGCCTCGCCGGACCTTCATCCACCCCTCCCTCAATCTATCCATGACGGAGCAGGTAAGCCTCACTTCGCAAAAAATACTGTGTGTGTGTGAACACCGAGAGTATTGCTGCTATGTTTGCTGGTACGAAGATGAAGAATATTCCGTTAGACAGTCTTTATTAACAATCCAAAATACGATCACAGGAATACCCACAGGAGAAATGCCCTCAGTTATTTTTTCTATAATCGGCTGTACGTTACAATACGGAAGAAAAGATCTGTCACTACTTCTTTTTCATTGCAACTTTAATTAAGCTTTCAAATGTGTCCCAATCCTTTTTGGAACCACTGTCTATGATCAGTTGTCATGTAATATAGTTGTATGATTTATATTTTTGTCCTGACCATATACTTTATATTCTTGAGCAGAATCCCAGACTGAAATCTGGCCACTGTTTAGACAATAATATTAAAGTAGATAGGGGTTGTTCTCTCACACCATGTACCGGTTCCTCAACAGTTACGTGTCCCTGTGTCAGGTTTTGTAGTTGTAATCTACATTACATGATGAAGCCAGTGTAATTTACTGGTTATAGTGTACTGTAGTATTTCACTCACCATAAAAGCAGAAGCCAGTAACAGCTGCAGACAGACCACAACCGACAGCATCCTGATCGCTCCGAATGAATCCTCACTGACGCTCTATCGTACAGCACACAGCAGACGTGATGAAAGAGCACATCTGTGCCACACAATGTTATGCCCACTGACACGTGTAAAACGTACCTGTTTTGTGCCAATTCAGTGCTCACACACCCAACGTCCTGCAACAGACAGAGGTGTGTGTTAGTTTTCTGTTGATTTGGAAAAGCCCCTGAAGCTGTGCATGCTCAAACAGACAAGACACATCAGCTCGTCTGAAAACATGAATTATGAAGAAAAAAACAACATTAGTTGGAACGCCTGCAAAACAGCCCCTTTAAAACATTATTTGAGATTTGACATTTGCACTCATCACCATAGAAATACTTTCTTTTTGTTTATTTGGTACCATAGAATAACCAATCCACATCCCTGAAGAGCTGTCAGACAAGCTTTCTGCTGACTTGATTACAGAACAAAACTGGGCGTCGAACACTAAACGACACACTACCAATTCATTCCAAACACAACAAACTCACACAGAAACAAATGAAAACATGTGCTCGAAAATTGGCTCAAAATATCACACAAAATCTTCCAAATGGATTGCTTCATTCTGAAGTAAACAAAGTGCTCATCACACACATATTTTCTGTGCAATTGGTCAACTCAGATTTCCCAAAATCTGTATACAACTAGTGCTGACTCGACCAGACTGTACACTCTTAACAATAAAGATTCTTTATTGGGATTCACGCTTCTATAAAGAAACTTGGGTAACACTTTATTTTTTGCTAGTTGCTTATTATCTTGCATATTACCAGGATGTTGACTGTTTATTAGTACTTATAAAGCCTTATTCTGCATGATCATATTCTACATCCTATAATACACAATACCTAAACTTAACAACTTCCTTACTAACTATTAAAGGGTTCGTTCACCCAAAAATGAAGTTTCAGTCTTTAATTCCTCTCCCTCATGTGGTTCTACACCCGTAAGACCATCATCTTCAAAACACAAATGAAGATATTTTTGATGAAATCTGATGGTTCAGTGAGTCACTAAACCTCTGAAGATCCAGAAAGATACTAAAACATATTTAAAACAGGTCATGTGACTACAGTGGTTCAACCTTAATATTATAAAGCGACGAGAATACTTTTTGTGCGCCAAAAACACCTAAATAAAGACTTTTTAACAATTTCTAGTCATGTTTGATTTCAAAACACTGCTTCATGAAGTTTTTGATTCTAATCAATGGTTCGGTTCGCGTATCAAACTGCCAAAATCACGTGAACTATTGAAATTGCGAAGCCTCGTTTACTGAAATCATGTGACTTTGGCGCTCCGAACCACTGATTCGACACAAAAGATTCGTAAAGCTTCATGAATCAGTGTTCTGAAATCGTGTCAAAAGTTGCATACCTTCTTCCAGTCTTTAGAATGACTTTAAAATTCTCCTTCAAATAGTGATTAGATCTGAAGTGGCAATCAGAATGCAGTTGTGATGGATGTATTACTTATTTTGTCGGTATTGAAACAGAAGCACATCAGATCGTATGATGCACACCGTAACCAAGCCTCAGGTCTCCACAACCTTGAAGCAGACACACTTTCTTTCATCACTGATGCCAGAACTTCAGCGGCTGTGATTTATTGTGTGATCGCAGTGAATCTGAACATCACTCCAGTGCAAAGAGCCCACATCTGTCTCAACCATAGCTTCAACTTCAGTTCACAAAAATATGTCCATCAGTTGAGAGACAAAATACTCTACATGTCAAAATCACAACTCCTCAGTTGTGTGTTGAAGTTCTTGAAATTCCTCTTCTCATCATCAAAATTCAAATTCCAACTCACTATCATGTGTGCCCTTCAAGCCCTCATGCCAACCCGTGACCTCTGGCAGTGAGCTGTGGCAGTGGTCAGGTCTGTGTGCCACTGTTCGGAGGAAATGACCGTGACTGTGATTTGGGGCCACCAGGGAAAGCTTCTCAATATCCTCCAACTCTACACTTCAGAGTAATGAAGAAACCCTCAGAAATCATGTTCTCTCAGGCTGAGCAGCTCCTCCTGCTGCCACCTGCACCAGCTTCATGATGAGACCGTGAACAGAATCTACAGCAACACGTGAATTCAACGAACAACGCGGGACTATTGGAGGGTGATTACAATATTGCGGCATAACAAAACTACAGATAAAAGTTATTTTGATTCATCTGAACTTGCTTTGTTTCGTTCAGTATCTCTCACCCTTCACTTTCGTTTCAGTGTTTCTTCTTTTTTCCTGTAAAAATGAATCCAGATGAAGAGCTCTGGTCAGACTCTTTTAGATCCTTTAACACTTGAATCCCCACCGGAGATCGAGGAGACCATCACTCCTGCTTCAGCGAGACCGTCAACAACTCTCTATCTCACACAGAAACACATCGAGAGAAACGAACATGCACATAAAACTCACTTTTTTCCGGCTGTCGAAGAAAAACAGAGCTGATGTTGACGCTGATGAATCTGCTCTGAACTCCCTGTTCTCTCTCTGAGTCGCGTGAGAGAAGACTGGTGTTAATGTCCAGTGCGTCACACACTCACTCACACACACACACACTCACACACACTCACACACACACACACACACACACACACACTCACTCACACAAACACACACACACTCACACTCACACATGTTGTGTTTTCATGGTTTATGGGGTCATTCCATAGGCGTAATGGTTTTTCTACTGTACAAACTGTACATTCTGTCCCCCCACCCGCCCCCCCTACCCCTAAACCTACCCATCACACAACATGTTCTGCTATTTTACATTTTCAAAAAAGATAATTCTGTTTGATTTATAAGATTGTTTCCTCATGGATCAAAATTTACTAGTATTACTATACCTGTGGGGACATTTGGTCCCCATAACATAGGGAATTCCCACACACACACACACACACACTCTCTCTCTCTCTCTCTCTCTCTCACACACACACACACACACACACACACACAAAACCTCCCCTAACAAAAAAATACCTTGATAACTATAAATACCACACCTTACAACTTCCCCAGCTACTGTATTATACTGGCTTGAGAAGAAAAAATACTGTTATTCTACAGAATACTGTAATTGTATTTAAAGGTAATATTATCATCTTTAATCTGAGACTGAATTTTTAACTCCTCCTGGAGCTGCAACCACCAAACTCAGCTCAGACCTCAGAGTGATGCTTCTGATTTATTAATAATAATAATTACAACAGCTGCATTCGTTTTACAAAACACATATTGATCTCTGCACCAATTGAACGTGCAATTGACTCTTCGCCGGCAGTTTGATTGACAGGCGATCTGACCAATCATAATCCTCCATTTTGTCCATCAAAGCGGTCAGGGGAGTTAGTAGATTAACGTTGAGAACTTGAATCACGTCTTGAAACAACATTCCTTCTGATGTTCATTCATGTTTATTTGATGCTATAAATGAACTAGTATGAAGAGATGATCGCTTCACGAGGAGCTACAGCGATCTGTCACCACACATTAAACACACACTAGACGCTATTTATTGATTCAACTGCTTTAAAACATTACAATATTTTAAATATGAAACTGTTTCATACGTTGTCAGTGTCCTCTTTGCTCCTCAATGTATTTTTCACTGCGTGAGAACATGATGTGTGGCGTGAGAGCGGACATAGCAACAGTAACTAAACTTACACTGGAATGTTTTCCTTTACATCACACATGACTTCCTGAACTTGATGAACACACCACCACATCAATAATAACAATGTGAGAAACTCACTAAATTTACAACCCATTACTTTCACAAATAGCTAATTACAACAGCATTTCAAAAATATGTTCAGGCCATGTTAGTAAATTCATCAGGTCATGATATGAAAATTTAAACATTTTTCTATTAATCCATTTGTCTGAATTGGATGGCACCAAATAAACAGCGTCTGTCCGTTGGTCCTGAAGCCGCTCGTACAGCCGGTGACTCTTTCTGTAGACACATCATTCTTCAGCAGGAGTCATTGAATCATTCACTCATGCTGTTCATTCAAAAAGACTACAGCTGTTGTGTGTGTTGATCAGACAGGACTGTTTATTCAGTTTGAAGTCCACATGAAATCAAGATCGACCCTGTTCACTTTGTTAGTGCAGCGCTAGTGTTGTGGTGAACAATTAATGCATGCAAATTAATACGACACTTGGGAGTGTTTTTTGGCCAGATATTTGTGCTTTTGAGTAAAATTGTAGACTAGTTTTCAGTAATGATTTAAACTATTGTTTAACTTCCAATAATGCATATTTTGCCTTTATTTAAACAAAAAATGGAGGTGATCTAACAATTAATTTTCATTATTCTGTGTAATCAGACATGCATTTGCCTTGATGAACCCTCTAGCTTCAAGAGCTGGTATTGACAGGACTGTCCTTCATCATCGTCTCATTCACACTCATCAGCTCAATGACAGCTGCGGCAGAAAATCATCCCGCTTTAATGTCAGCATGGGGTTCTTTATCTCATTACGGCTCACAGGATTAGTGATATTTAGTCTTTCACAATCTTTGGTGCGCTTTTTTCTAATTTCAGACATGATCCTGTGATAAAAGCTTGTAGTAACTTTTTAGTCACTGGAAAACTGCATTTCTGACAATTTACAAGAAAGTTTCTGCTTTTGTTTCAGTGTAATGTTTTTAATCAGAGGACCTTTTTCAGCTTTATTAAAATGACAATCACACATGAACGCACTAAACATTAAAAATAAATAAAATGTTGACATTTTTAAATGTAAGAACATGTTTTCACGCAGTGACATTTTTCACAACACTATAAAACAGCATATGCAGAGAATCACACATAAATTCAACTGCTGGACTTCTTCAATGACATCCAGGGTGGTCTGCAAGTGTTTTCCCACAATGCTCTGCAGGTGTCCACATTACAGCGTAAGAACTTCATCTGTCAGTGTATGAGGACGGTACGAAGAGATGGGCTTCAAAAGAATTCTTGTATGGACCATATTATGGTATGGGTCTTTGAAAAATAATGATCCAAAATCAATATGATGAATCCGTACAAGGTTAAATCCACATTTTAATCTAAAATTATGATTTATACCAATACAATAGAAATTGAAATTACTCAGTGAAATTAGAAGGCATTTTAATGTGAAACCACAGTGCCAATAGCGGAAACTGCGTCAAAGAAAATAGAGTGGATGGTTTCCCTGACTTTAAAAAAGGTACAGGCAAATGACTGGTCATGGTTTACCCGGCTTTAATGGATTCATTTTAAGCAGCTGGTTTTGCATATTGTAACAGGCCAAAAAAGTCATTAGAGATGTTTTTTCTCATTAATAGAGTGATTACTTGTGTAATGTTGAGAGTATAGGATGAGGAAACGGTAATAAATGAAAATCAATGCAGAAGGTAAAACTCGATCTAGTCATTCTTCTAAACCAATTAAAGGAATGGGATATTTGTGGATATAAATTTTGCAACTACACAGGATACCGACACCATGTTGGCGCAATCTCTAATCTCATCCAAAAGAGAGCGTTTCCATGACCATTTCACCGCAGGATTCAGCGATTTTACATTTGGTCAGATAATCCCTTGTAGTCGGAGCATGTCTTCATGCGTTGATCAACTTCAGTGCTAAATGACAGAGGGTCACTTCACAAAACGCTTCGTCACTGTCAGAGTTCCACAACTAACTTCACATTTCAAATACTGGCAACTACGAAATCTAGTACCAAGGCTTTGTTTCGACCCGTGTGGCTCATTAATAACTCGCAGTTTTGTCCATCTTCATTGCATTGAAACCAAACATTTACAGGGTGAGCTCTAGTACATTTAAATCAACATCAGTATCGGCATATTTGACATTGATTCAATCGTTGGACTAAAACACCCCAGCAGGAGCACACAGTGTGTAATCAATACAAATATGTTTCCACGTAGTTTTCTTCATTTTTTTTGTAACAGGCCTCTGCGATTAATAATATTCCCAATAACGTGCCACATGCAACTAGTAAACTCTGGGTCACCAGTTCGACTCGCGTCTTTCAGAGTTGTCGGCTGAGCTTCTGGGCTTGCCTCTCCTTTGCGTCGAAAGCATACTTGGTGTCCTGCAACTGTTCGATGATTTCTTTGGCCTCCTTCATGTCCTGGGCCAGCTGGTTGTACTTCTCGGAGAGCTCCTGGTTCTCCCGGCGGAGCTCCACCACGAGCTGACTCAGCTCCTCGCTCTGCCGGCCACAGTGGAGCTTCAGCTGCTCCATCTCCACGAGGGTCACCTCCATGCGCTTCACCAGCCCTTCCAGTTTTTCCTTCGACATGGTTGTGAGTTGAAGGTGCAGGACTGAGTTGCAGACAGTAAGAGCGGCTGTGTCCTTGGTGCCTGCGGTGTGACTCGGGATATGCGTCCCAACTAATCACTTATGGCCTAATCCTTCAGCGCCAGCTTGTCTCGCGTGTCACAGGACACTCCCTCGCACTACCGGTAATCCCCTTAGAGGAGCTATCCTTAGCCACATCTCCTGTAGTCTTGGTGGTCGAGGTGCTCAAGACTCACCTTAAGAGATTAGTCTTACAGCCTCGCACGGCCTCAAGTAATCCAGCTTATTACCTTACCGGGAAATGAATGGACAGGCTATCAAATCAATGAGTGATCAAATATAGCTCTGCTTCCTCACACTGGCATAAATACATTTCTTTTAAAGATCAGACTGAGTTCAAACAACTACAAGTTATTCTGGCTGGTTGCTCATTGGCCCAACTCAAATTCTCTGTGATGTTCCGGCATCTCATTTCATAATTTCAGATGCTTGCAATGATTTATATTGCATTCAGGGTGTACTGAACATCTCATCAGGTTCATGCATTCCCTGGAAATCAAACCCACAGCCTTAAGGTCCTCGTACACCGAGGTGGAAGTTTTCGTATGCATCATCCTAAAAAGTTTGTCACGCACAGAAACCTTGCTCACTGAAAAAATGCAAAATGGAGTCTTAAAGCAGTGAGGATGATTTTGTTGTCCTCTCTCTACTTAAAAAGAGGAAAAGAAAGAGGAAATATTGGGTCCATCCAACCCTGAGATTGGGTAGAGAGGAAGGAGAGCTCCACCGGGATTATCCCGAGCAATTCAAAGTTTACTTCAGGATGTCAGTGGCTCAGTTTGATTCATACTCTTTGTCTTCCGCACTTTGTGCTTCGAGACAAAGTGGGTCAACTTGTCTGGATTTTGACATTCACTTGTACGGTGGCTCTGAATTGTCAAAACACCTCTCAAAATGCTTGGTACGGATCCAAAAAACTCAGAAGATTGAACCCGATCTAAATCTTTTTTTGACGGATAAACGTTTCGGAGGCAGTGTGTAAACGTGATTGATATAACGTGAGGTCATATTTATTTTTTATCGTGCCAAAATTTCGGACTCGGTGTTGCATTTACTGTAGCTGGAACCGTGCTCTACTGTAGAGTTCCTCAAATCCAACCCTGGAGAGTCATTGATTAGCTTGCTCAGGTGTATTGACTGGGGTTGGAGCTGAGGACAAAGTCTTACTAGAACATTACGGGCAGGATGAGTTTGATCAGGGTTTGAGTTGTTACTGTTTGAACCACCTTCCAGCAGTTTAGCTCATCGCAGTTAAACCCACATGAACCAGCAAATCAAGTGAAGTGAATGTAAAGGCCACGTATGGCAATCCTGGCGCCTCTGCAATTAAACCCAACCATATTAGTGCACATGCGTTTTGCTCTTAGGTGCCGTCCTGCTAGTATTGAGAATCAAACCCGCTACCTTCGGGTTACCAGTCTAACTTTCGAAGCATTGGGCCACGACTGTCCCAAGGTCTTCAGGATCTTCCAGGCAGATGAGTTTGAGTTAAACTCAGGACAAAGGCCCTCCAGAAGCCAGATCGGACACCCTGACCAATAGGAACACGTTTGGCTCAGGTCAGGACTCTTCAACTCTAACCCTGGAGGAGTGTCCATCTGAGTTTAGCTCTAACCCCAACCAAACACACCTGAATCAAGATGTTGAGAACCGGCACGTCACAGACAGGTGGGTTACACTGAGATCGGTACGGACACTGGCCGTCCAGGAAGTCCTGGCTTAGGTCCTTGATTCAATGCAAATCAGCCATTTTATGGTCCACCAGGGAAAACTCACAAGTCCGACAGCATTTTGAGGAATCACGTGTGTTTTAAGCAGAAACACTGAAGCAAGTTTTGAAAGCTGCTCGAGCAATAGCATCAGTGATGTGCCAGTGCCTGTTGTGTTTTTGTACAAATAATTGATTTGATGAACAAGATAATTGTAGACTTCAGGTGACACTGGAACGCAAAGGCTCAGCTTGTTCCTAATCATCAAGGTCCAATCACAAAGGAGAGTGGCCATCCCAGCATGCCATGCCAAGCGGTTCCCATGGAAACTACTGCTACCTCCAGAGTTTCAGGCAACATGCCAGTTCCAAAGGGTCAGGGACTCGTAAAGGGTATAAACAATATTCTGGAATTTCTGAAATGTTCCCACCATTTTCAGGTCGTTCGGCATCAGAGGCTGAACAAAAGGTCAAAAACAATGAGTCCCACAGTGATCCACAATCACAGGAGATTAGTCACACACACAATGTCCTCAAAATTAGAGTTCAGATAAACCGTACATGAAAAGATTACAGATTTACTACAGGTAAACAAATCTGTAAGGTAACATTGAAGGTCATTTCATATATTGTTGTAATGAATTGATGGCAACAAATTAACATAAGAATGGTTTTAAAAACGGTTCAGAGCAAACATCTAGAAGCAGTGTGTTCATTGGTCAACAAACACTTTAACAGAGTGTGTTGCAGGAATACGACATTTTCTTTTGGTGGTCTTGCACTACAAATTCATCGTCACGTGTTTTGACTGCCACCAAACGTGATGTGAATGACTGGATCAGAAAACGCTTTAAACCCCATTGAGATGATATTTACTGTACACTCAGCAGCCGCTTTTCCACTGTCGGGCCAGTGCGAGCCAGTGCGAGCCAGGGTTAACAACGTGCCGGTAGACTCGGATCTCAAGCACCGAGACCAAAATCAAGTTGCGTTTCCACTGTCGGGCCAGTAGATCCACAGTGCTGCCCTAAAACCCAACCTTAAAGATCAGTTCAGAATTAAAATGTCCTGATAATTCACTCTCCTCCATGTCATCAAGATGTTTATGTCTTTCTTTCTTCAGTGGAAAAGAAATGAAGGTTTTTGAGGAAATCATTCCAGGATTTTTCTCCATATCGGACATTTTACAAATAAAATAAACATTATACTGGATCGGTACTTCCTCCCCCGTCACGTGACCTTTCCAGCGTGATGACGTAATGTGTGGAGCATCAGAGCAGTGCAAGACCAGCATTTGTGGTTAAAAAGTATATAATGTTTATTTTTGTATAAAATGAGCGATGGTTTCTCTAGATCAGACTCTTATTCCTCGTCTGGATCATGTAGATCTTTGAAGCTGCACTGAAACTGACATTTGGACCTTCAACCGTTGAACCCCACTGAAGTCCACTATATGGAGAACAATCCTGGAATGAGTTCCTCAGAAACCTTCAAAATCTTGGATGACATGGTGAGTAAATTACACCTCCACAGAATAACGTCACACGACCTCAACATTTCAACAGCTGATTGAAAACTAGCTAGATCGCAAAATTAGCATGATAGAAGAGAACGTTTGATTTTTACTTAATAACTAAAGCTTCCAGCATCGATATTTGATCAATGTTTTACGAAAGAAAAATGTTACAGTAACAGTAAAAGAACACAGTCCGGTATCAACAAAGGAACAGGGAGACAGACAAAACATGAAACCAAATAAATACGTGATTAATTTTTTATTAAATGTTCATCATCTTAAATGTTAAGGTTAGCTAACATGGCGTATCAGCAGCGGTGTTGACCCTCTCCCAACTCAGACACACTTTCTTCATGTTTAATGACCTACCGTCAAGCCCCAGTTGGGCCGCTTTGGACCAAGGTATCCAGCGGGCCAAAAACCCCTGGCCACAGATCCAAGAAGGAAGCCCCGATGAATCCCGGGAAGTGACAGTGGAAAAAAAAACAAAAAACACTGGGATAAAAAAAAATAACTCTTTGAGCAGAAAATAATGCAGAAGACTGAAATGTGCTCAAACGAGCAACCCCTTTATTTGTGAATCTTTCAATTTAGTTACAAAACATTTACATTTTTTTGAAATGACAAAAGGTGTGGGTAATATGAAAGTAAAAGTCATTCATAAACCGTTTTGCTGGTAAATAAAAAAAAGAAGAGAAACAAAACAACAAACGAGCAGCTCCTGCGCAGTCTCCCGACATCTCGCCCAAACATGAAGGAAATTTAAGAGGAAGTTTATACATTCCAAAATGATGCTCCCATACTTTCTAAGAGAGCGAAACAGTAGCTTAGATCAGCACTTGATTTAATGCTAGAGTAACCCAGAGCGCATGATCCTGTCTCAAATGGTCGAACGGACTCTGTCGGTGTCGAGAAAGAAAACTCAGAGCGTCACAGGCGCCCTCAGAAGACCAAGAAAAGCCATCAGTACCTACCTGTGTCATTCAGAGAGCCTTAGCGAGCATTAACCCATATCGCAGCTGGAATTAACATAATGCCTAGAGAGTGAATCCAAAATCTGGAGGACAAAGCAAGCTCTGGTCCCATTCCACAAACAGAGTTCATCAAACTCAGAATTAAGTCATAACCACTGTCGTCCGCTGACGGTAATGGACTCAAACGTGTGAGATGACGTTAGATGGTCTCTGTGTTTTCTCCAAACAAAGCAAATATCAGGATCAGATGAGTCACTGGAGAGGCACTGCAATTAATAAAGAGTCATTCAATGCCAAAAACAGCGAATCCAGTCATGTGTCCAGAGGAAGAGGAAAGGTGTGCTAGTTTACAGGGTTCACGGTCCCTGAAAGAAGGGTTCTGGGAATTATCTGTGGAGTGGAGTGCATGAGAAGTGACCTCTCTAAATGTAGAACTGATGAACAGCCAGCTGATCCATGAACGGTCGCACCAGGTTATCGGTGGCGAAGTAGAAGACCAGGCCGAAGGTTATGGAGATGGGAAGAGCCGGAAGGGCCTTTTTGAAGATCGCCAGGAGCAGAAGAGTTAGACACAAACCCTGAGGAGAAAACGAGAAAATCAGAGCTGTGCACTCCAACATCATGTGCTTCAAATGATCTGACGCCATTACATCGTTAAACTCGATATAAAATCAAATTCACGTTCTTCTGGTCTTATTGAGAACAATTCATCTCTGTGTGTTATTGTGAAGAATGAACATCAAAATATAAGAACCAGCTCCACCTATAAAATTACTATTTTTCAGACATCCTCACTACTTTTCACAATCCAGGCATTTGTCTGATGTTTATCCTCACTTTAACTTCGGATGGATTGATGTTGAGGGCATGTTCAGATCTGCAGACTGTAACAGTTTCCTGGTTCCGTTTGCTTTCACAAGACAACATTTATAAACGGGCCAAAATGTGTTAATGGGTCAATGACGTGAATATGTTTGTGTCTGAGCGCATGATTTCCTTTTAAAATAATTTGATAAACTCATGATATACATCACTTCATTCTATGAAACCTATTTAGTTTGGATTCATTCATTCATTTAGTACATTAAAATAATAATAATAACAATTAAACCTCCAAAAATGTCAGGTGGTGCAACTGTCCGAACAAATGAACACTATTTAAAATGGTGTCTTAATAATAAAAAATAAAAAATTAAAACCTATGGCATCATTGTAGGTTTGAAACCTTAAATATAAACATTATATAATCATCAGCAGTTGAAAAACAGCAATCTGAATGTCAGGGTGGCACAACTGCAAACATGGCTCTTTTATTATGAATTGACCGATAGCATTAAACATAATAATGCTTCAGTCAGAGGAGAGTGAAAAGTAGATCTCAAATACTGGGAAAAAACGCTCATTTCAAGTGAGGGTAGGTTGGTACACTTTCCATGTCAGGTGGTACAACCACAGTATATACATACAACTATTTGGTTGTACCGCCTGACATAAACAGTCAAGGAAAGACGCATTAGATGTGTGCACACTACCTAGTGGACTTTGTTTTCAAGTGCTCCTTCACATGTGCGCTGTTCTTCTGCTCTTTTTTCAGTTGTGGCGGGAAGCAAACAGTGTTATATTAGCATGCGCCCCCTTGTGGATCACCTGTGACTGACCGTATTCATCTTCTAACTGCATGAACCGAACCGTGACGTCCGCACCGAACAGATCGGGACAAAAAAAACGCTACACCCCTACTGTCTATAATTCATAATACCGGTTACAGAGATCATACAAATTCATTATTTTTTAAAATCAAACACATTGTAATTTACTGATTTGGTTCATTTTCAAACAGTACAAATCATTTATAAAAGCAAAATATTTAAAATTTGTTGTTTAATAGAGAAGGGAGGTATAATTTGAGGCGGGAGAGCAACTTAAAACATCTGTGTGTTCGTACTACTTTAAAAAGTTGTTGTATTTGTAAGAAGAAGAAGGGCTCGACTCAGTGTTTTCACAGACTGTTTGTTCATTTTACACTCTTTATTTTATATGGTGGATATAAAATGTAAATATGGATATTTTCTTTGTATTTTTGAGTTGTATGGGAATAAACAAATATATATTATGAAGCTAATATGAAGATTATTAACGAGTGGAGAAATGGAAGGATTAAATATGCGTATGTATAAGTTAATATTGATTTTATTTTGTTTATTAGCTTTTATAATTTTTACATGTTCAAAATAAAGCTTTTTCATTTCATTTTTAAGTGTTCTAATAGTTTTTGGAGCCAGTGTACCCGACTAGAGAATAATATCTGAAATATGTAGAGAGTGTTCTGCGGACACTTACGATGAGAATTGCCACGAAGCAGGCTAGCGTCGTGTTCCAGTCACCGCTGGCTGTAGCTGAAGCTTTACCCACCAGCATACTGTAAAAGATGAAATCTCCCAAGCCCAGCTTCACACCCCCTGAAACACACACACACACACACACACACACGTGAGTTGGGAATCGATTCTGACTCAGCTTAATGATTCCGATTCTTCTTGATTTCTAATTCCGATTACAATAAGGTTACAAAACAACAACTTAAATATCATTCACATTTATTTTAAGTCTTATTGCAAAACATTTCATGGTGAATACCATGAAAAAAAACCCATCAGGCCGAACTCTTACACATGGTAGTTTAAAACTACCGCAGCAAAAACAACTAGCCTGACTAATGTACATTTCAATCATTATTAAACAAGTAAACACTCAGTAATTACAAATCTGAACACAGATATGATATATAAACTGTAAAGATTTTCAGGGGCAGAAACTGTAATCAAGTGTAAAATAATTGCCATATAGGGTCCATTATAAACACAGTTACTCAGTCAGGAACAGCTCTGTCTTTTGTTGTTATAGAGACGCAGCAGGAACATTAGGCTGCTGTCACTTTAAGAGCTACACGGATCCAATACACTGATACACATGCGTTTTCTTTGTCGTTAATTTAAGACAAACCCCAGCGTTTATGAAAATATTGACATTTGTGTGTATTTGTCCGTGCAAAAAGAGGCGGAACAGAACTGGGGTCAGTATCACACACTTCAGTATGACGTTCTGTGCGCACGTCGTTTTTGGAAGTTTCCACAAGCCTTCTTTGCGCTTGAATGGTTTAAAATCACATTAAATTGTAGACACAAGCAGAATCGAAATGTGCGTTTCTTATCAAAATCACCGGTTCTTTACATTTTGGAACTGGTTCGATAACAATCAATTTAAACAACTAGTTTAAATTTTTCATTTCAAGCACAGATTTATTTTAAACAGAAATATTCCAGGCCTTGAGTCTGTTTCCCATTGATTCCGGTGGACTGCCACAGTCTCATCCGTTTCTCCAAGACTTCTAATTACAACATAAATGATTGCTGACGCTGTATTTTGTGTCATCACTTTGACAGAGAGTCATTGAACTAAAACTGAAAGCGTGATATGGCCTAGTGCGCTTATCAAATCAAAAGGCTGTGATTTAGTTAAAGGAGATTATAGTCTGTAGCGTTTCAGTGTTTTCAGCATCTCAGTTCACAGTAGAAGCCAGGTGTGGGTCTCTGCACGTCTGAGTCTCTTCAACTGCTCATGAAAGTTGCCGTCAGGACGTGACCCTAACTCTGAGCTGTTAAAATAAAAGTCTGATAAAACGTAATCGGCTGGTGCCGATAATTAAAACCACCAAATATGGGCTGATTTATTGATAGATAAATGATAGATATGATCATTTGACAGTGTTGCTGACAGTGAGCACTGGAGCTGTGGTGGATTACACATGCCGTCAGGTCACAGGTCACACCAGGTATTAACATGCATCAGATGTTTTTCATCTGAATTCATGACTTGATGTATTGGCGTGTCACTGCATGTTGATCAAGCCGTGAATCAGAGCGTATCTGAACGTCATCTGAGCACTGGGGTGTGTGATGCCTCAGTGTTTTTGTGCTGGTGTTCAGGCTGATGTTGACCGACTCCTGAAGCTCCGGCGCTTCCTTTACAGTTGTGACAGAAATTAACTTTAATTAAGGGCCAATATTTGCCAACTTAATGTTTTTTTAGGGGCATTTTCATCTTTATAAGGGCTTTTTTTCTAACCTTATTAGATGTATGCAATATCTTTGATATTGTCATATTCTTACATTTAATAAATAAACTCCACTGGAATAACAACACATTATAACCAATCAAATGAATATCAGCAAAAAGCACTTCAGAAACTGTATCTAAAACAGCATTTACATGTATTAACACTGAAAGCACATAAAGTGCATGTTATTAGTTTAATGTTTTAAAAATAAATTAACTATAAAATATTTTTTTAAAAATGAAATGATACTTTAAATATGAATCTAAAACCAAGCAAGTGAAAACAACTGTGTTTATTGAAGTGTTGTATTAAATCACTATCATATGGTGTAAATCCTCAGTCGTGTGATATAGCGCAGCTGTTTGATGTGCTTCTAGATCACACTCCTCCTCAGAGCAGAAAGATACTCACTCTCTTCCTCGTCTTCCACCGGGGGCGGCCGTGCGGAGGGCATCTCCTGGATCTCTCGTCTGCTCTCCTCGGTGGACTGGATCGGGCCGAGCTGGTGCTGCTGATGATCAACCCACGCTGGCGTGAACCCGCCGTCATCCTCCGGCTGAGCTGTGGGCGCCACGGCAACTACAGGAGACAGAGACGCCATAGAGGAACGTTCATACGGACTTTACTGCCGTCTAAGAGACTAACTATTATTTTGCAGTATTGAGTTTAATACGTTTACTCAGCGAGGATACATTAAAATGATCATCATAAATTTCTTGATCATCAAATCATCATCAGAATGATTTCTGAAGGATCATGTGACTCTGAAGACTGGAGTAATGATGCTGAAAATTCAGCTTTGATCACTGGATATAAATTATATTTTACTATATATTCACATAGAAAACACATGATTTACACTGGAATAATATTTCAGTTTTTACTGTATTTTTAGCAAATAAATGCAGCCGTGGTGAGCAGAAACATGAAACAAATCCTGCAGACTCCAAACGTGTGAACAGTGCTGAATATCAGGGTTCATACAGATACTTCAAGCACTATTTATTTGGTTTTCAAGGTCTAAAATCAGAGATCTCAAACAATATCTTTATTCCCAGAGAAGGATTAAGGTAGTCCCAGACTAAAACGCATGTTTGAGCTGCTTTAACTCAAAGTAACTTGCACTAATATATCTTCAGATATGTCAGTGTCATTGTTTTGTCTCAAGATTCACAGCAGTAATGTGTTTTTTCTAGTGAAAGTTTATAAAAGATATTAATTGCCTTAATTAATTAGGCTAAGCTGTCTGTGAAACCAGGCCATCATCTGTTAAATTCTAAAAAGTAAATAACTACAAGGCAAATAGATAAATGTATACAATAATATACGTATATAAACAAATCATTGTAATGTAATTACTACATCTACATTGCAAATATTTTGCAGTCTAAAGGCCTGTTGGCACTAAAATATTGTGTTTCCCCCTCAAAATACAGATATAAGTTGTATTTTGGACACCTTATAAAGTTATTTAATGATATTTGCTGAATATTAAGTTTATAATTGCTATTATTGTTAAACAAACAATATTATAACGTTGGTACTGAGAAATGGTCTGACGGGGTTTATCAACACTTTTCCCCCATGAATATATGATTGACCTGAAGAATGAAAACTACATCATAAATATATGAGCAATATGACGCTCACATGTGAAACGGCTCTATATCCACACCGACTGCAGCGTGAAAAGATTCTATTTGTGTTTTATGGAAAACAATTAAACACTAACTTTATATATATTGTCTTTCAATAATTCAAGCACTTTTCATAAATATGGATTTCCAGAACTAAATTTCAAAAGGTCAAACTCAAGCAGCACGAATCCTGTGTATGTGTGACTGGTCAGAGTTTCTCCTCGCCAATAAAAAAAAACACGACATCTTTTCAAGATGTAGATCTGAAATGAACACGGAAACGGTTTCCTGTACATCATTACATGAGCGGGTGTGATTGTACAGCTCTTCCCAACACTCACCCTGGTTCTCCTGTTGAGGAACTGGATGGCTGGAATTATTCCTGGTCTCCGGACTGTCCGCCATGTTAAACAGCCACACCATGGTTGCTGACGAATCAAACGAGCACGTGTCAATCTGACAGCAGCAACTCAATACTCAAGTAAAACACTGAATTTACACGGGCAGAGAAGACGAGTGCGGAGAGGTTTCTCTTACAGGAGTAGATGAGAGCTGGGAAAATGGGTTCATTCCTCTCTTGAGCCGTTTCTACCAGGATACGCAGAGGTCCTTTAGGACACAACACTGCCAACAGATCTGCAGAAGAGCCAGAGGAGACAAACAGTTCGATTATCTTTTTTATTCTGTGGCAGAAACAAGACTCCATAAATAACTGACATGAGCTAAAAATGATTTTATCGATTATTAAAATAATCATCAGCAGCGGACACACTCAAGATCTTAAGATCACATTGTTCAGACAGACGGAGAATGAATCAGTTAGCTGCAATCAGATCAGTCCAAATGAATCGTTCAGTGTGATTTGCGAATCGATTCAATAGATTCACTGAAAAGAATCAGCTGGATTGGGACGTCTCAGCGTCTTTCTTCAGTCTGAAACAATGAGGAATGATGTTTTTGTGAAAAGTAGTGTAACGGGTAAGATATTAAGCTTTGGCATGTAGTTTCCCAAAATAAAAATAATCTAATAAAGTACGGCTGGGTGATCACCAAAATATTTTTTCCATATCACATGATATCAATATTAACGTGGAAGGAAATGCTTTCCAGATATCTGTTGACTTTGAGAATGAGTGTAAACATGTCAACCCACAATTACACTACAAATTTAGAGCCCCATGAAATACATTTTATTCTGTTTTATGACTTAATACAAAAATTTATAGAAACTAACTATCAACAAAAATATAACTATTAATTAACAACAAAACTTTCCATTTTTATTGTTGTCAAATAAGATAACAACTGCATAAATTTAAAACATGGATGAAAAAATATCTTGGTTGCATGATATTCTTTAGAAAATATTAATACTATTATTATTACTTTAAGTACAGTTTAGTATACAGCAGTGAAATATTTCTGTCACGGTGTGAATTTGATGGTAGATTTCATCAAATGAAACTGAAAATCTTGTGAAGAGACTCAGAGCAGCTCTGGAGATGAAGGTCATGTGCTCATACACTGAGACGCAGACGCTGAAGTCACCACGAGCGTCACGTGTGTGTGTTTGTGTATCAGACGGAACAGAGACACAAAAATCATTTATCAGCGACGTGCACTGACTGCAGAATTCAGAGTAAAAACATCCAGACTATTATTATAGTTATCGACGTAAATTTTGTTGCGATCTCGATATGATGAAATTGTTTATCGCGCATCCCTACAAAAAAATACAGATACTGGAAAAAAAGTAAAAATACTGTATATAACTGCAAATAAGAAGCAAACAGATGCGGTCCACAGTGACTGACCATAGACAGATATAGAAGCGAGGATGAGCCAGGCGGTCCACTCAGGGAGGTACTTGATGAAGACCAGGGCCATGAGAGCGCTGATCATGATCAGATACGCCTGCTGGAGCCGCAGCGGACCCTTCCAGTGGATGCAGATCATTCCCACCACACCGAAGTTCCAGATGATCAACGCTAGCGTGAAGTAGTCCATGGCCACGTTGTACGTCTTGAACACTTCCCTGGTGTGAAGACAAACACCTGACATCAGAACCAGTGCTGTCACGCCATGAGACGAACATCAGACACAGTCATGGCCTTGATTACTGTTAACTACATTTTACTTCATTACTGTCAATAATAATAATAATAATAATAATAAAAACAACAACACTCCCCTGACCATCCAAAACACGTCAACACAGGACCAGGTTATTATAGTTAAATAACACTAAAACCACTAAAGAAAGAAAAAAAATCTGTTACTTGCTATAAAATCAATGTTAAATAAATTATTAAAAAAATTAAACGTACACTAATGGTGAAAAGTTTCTGAACGGTAAGATTTTTTAATGTTTCTGCTCAGCAAGGCTTCATTTATTTGATCAAAAATACAGTAAAACAGTGAAATATTATTCCAGTGTAAATCATGTGTTTTCTATGTGAATATATAGTTCAGAGTAATTTATTCCTGAATGTTCAGCATCATTACTCCAGTCTTCAGAGTCACATGATCCTTCAGAAATCATTCTGATATGATGATTTGATGAGAACAGAAAATACAAAAATAAAAACTACACACACACAGATACATATATACACACCGTATATAAAAAACAAACTATTTTAGTATCAATGATTATGAGATCTGCACTTTAATAGTATTATTTACCGCTCTAAAGCAGCAACACCAGGACAAGAAACAGAATCTTACCCCAAATAAATGAAGGAGAAAAAGAAGAGGAGGAGAAGGTTGGAGAAGAAGAGCCAGGCTTGAATCACCTGCAAAAAAAAAATAAAATCAGCTGATGAACGCGCCGCAGGAAGAGCTGAAGAAGCGTCAGACACACTGCAGGGAACAGACCTTGTAGCATCTGTACTTGTAGAGCACCACCAGCACCAGCGTCATGACCACGATCACACTGATCATGATGGTGGCGTTCAGCATGGAGTTCAGGGCGCGCTGACCCACCGTCTCGGTGTCCTCACGGAACGGAGTGTAGATCCTGCAAACACACGCCACGGTCAAACCTGTCCCGACAGACTGACAACTATAACATAACCTTTCACTTGAACACAGATGGGTGGTTTAAATTCAGACAGGGAAGACCTTAATAATCAGCTTTATGATGTTCCTGTTCTGTGAAATCTGTGGGTTATTAAAGAAGTCCATCAATGCAGGTGTGGTGGAAATATATATATATATATATAAACCCTGCTGCTGACGCCAGAAGAGAGAGGTTCAAGACTGACCACTGAGAACATAACGGATGAGGAGCTACTTCAGCACAAACTGAGGCTTAAACTAACCCTACCAGGAAGCAGATTTAACTTCAGAGTAATTCAAAGAAGACACACGGCACAACAGTAAGAAGACTCTTACAAAAAACAACTAAAATCACTTTATTCATCAATCTCTTCTGTGTCATTATCTTACGCAGGTGACACACAGTGAAGCTTCTGTGTTTACGTCAGAACGCCGGCTCAGTATTGGCCGACGCAGATCATGTGATCAGCGCGACGCATGCGTGTGACGCTGACGCAGGAGCCAATAATGAGTCGTTCTGACGGAGAACCTGGAAGTAAAAAACGAATGAGAATGACACAGAAGAGATTGATGAATGAAGTTATTTTAGTTGTTTTTGCACACAGAAAGTGTTGTGGTCTCTTGATCCACTGCATCACGGCGACTGTTTTAACCATGTCTTTACTTCCTTTCTGGACCTTGAAAGTGTTGATTATATTGATCTATGAACGAGTCATAAACCTCATCAGAAACATCTTCATTTGTGTCTGAAGATGAACGAAGGAGTGGAACCACATGAGGAATTCATGACAGAAATCTCGTTTTTGGGTGAATTAACGCTTTAAATTGTAGCAAAATAATATTTGGCATACCGTTATACCAAAAATATTATTTGCATTTATTAATTATATTATGCATTTACATTTATGCGGATTTAAATTTTAGTATATGTCAGCATGTTATTCTAAATCTAGTGAAAATCAATACTGATAATAACTCAAAAACAAATAAATATTGGCTGAACTGAAAAAAAAAAAAAAACATTATGCAAAATAGCAAAAAGTGGACAGGACAGATTTACAGTTGATCCAGTGATGAGGGGGTCATCAGCGCCGTCTAGAGGACAGTCGCTGACACTGCATCACTGGACGCGCTTCAGAACTGGGGATTTAAACGATCGCAACAGACTGAAAAACATGGAATGTGGGAATGGCCACAAAACGGGGCACAGACTGGGAAGAGAGGAGCTGAACAATGAGGAAAATAATCAACATTCAGTCTCGTAGAGCCAGAAACAACATCAAGACTTTGAGAAAGAGCAGAAGATGAAGATCTGATTGATGCGACGGTACTCACAGCTGCTGTCCGTCCTTTTGCGTGTAGAAACTGACCGATTTGATCGTTGCCACAACCACCACCATACACAGCGTGACGGGGATGAACAGCATAATCACGTGTTTGGCTCCATATTTGAGAGTCAGTTCCTCATCCTCGTCTTCCTCTGCGTCTGTGACCACCTGTGGGGGTCGTGGGGTGGGCGGCTGACCGTTGAGCTCCACCTCGTTCCGGCCGGGAGGCGCCGTGCTGCCCGTCTCAGTGTACCGGTTGATCTCCGCTCCGTCATTCGACTGAGAGAGAAAACAGAGAAAGTGTGTGCGGTCGGTCAGAGCTGCATGATTTCACCAAAAACACAGAGAAAAAGTGAATATATGAGAATATCTAGTGTATTTATTCCTGAATTACTCCAGTCTTCAGTGTCACATGATCCTTCAGAAATCACTCTGAGATGATGATGATCAAGAAACATGATTATTATTAAAGTTGGAAATCGCGATACATTTTTATTTTCAGGATTCTTTGATTCAGTAAAGACATAATAAAAGTGGTTTCTCAAGCTTTATCACGGTCAATGGTCTAAGTCTTGACTTTTTTTTCTTGTGACAACAAGAACTCTGAACCTTTAAACACAATAAAACAATATTACATGATGATAAAAATGTATAAAGTAAACAAACGCCTCAAACAGATTAAAGTGCAGAAAAACAACAATAAAGAACATCTTCAGTGTGTTTTAAAATGTTCTGGAGTGTTTGGTGCTTCTCGATTCCTTTCTGCTGAGACTGAACCTGTGCAAGAGGACATTAAGATCACGACCGCAGCGTTACCTGCTGATCCTCAGAACAAGAGTGAACGCTCGTGAAGCACTGCCTCATCCGGCCCTGACGAGGAAACACTTTCCAGCTGAGATCACTGGAGTCAGATAAGAGCGAGCCACAAACACCGATAACACGGCCGGCCCGCGGGTGCGGCGCCGAAACTCACCAGAGTCATGAGCAAAACTCTTATCGACCCTTCAGTGATGTGAGAACAACACTTCATTTGTAACTATAATCGATAATCGCATTAAGATTTGAGACTTTTGATTTGAAACAAAATGTCAGCTTTCAAATACTGTCAATCACAAAATACAAACAATAATAAATCTGTAAACATATTCATCATGACCCGTTGAATGCGTTCTCATGACAGCCAGTTTAAATATTAATATTTAAAAATGAGTTGGATTGGAAACATAAATGTGTCAACAACAAGTTATTGTTATAAAAACTGCCTTTAAATGTTGTTCATTTTAAACTTTAATATTAATGTATATTGTTGAGATTTTCACCTGTACTGTACATCTACTGTACCTGATATACTCAAATCAATCAAAACTGAACTGAGACTGAAACTACATCAAATCGTGTTGGTGAAAGTAGTGAAACTCATCAATCAATCCTGAAAAAGAATCACAGGTTATAAAGAAAATATTAAGCGGCACAACCGTTTCAACATTAATAACGAACGATTTCTGAAGGATCATGTGACACTGAAATAAATACGCATAACAACTGCTGCAATAAATACATATTTACTAAATTAGAATCGGATGCAAAAAAGAAATAACTGTTATTTCATGTTATTATGACCAAAAAAAGAAAATGTTTATGTTTGTATATGATACTTTTTTTATAAAAATTTATATGAATTTCCAAAAAAATCCAATTAATTCCCATAAATTTCTGTAAAGATTCCATATTTTATATATATATATATATATATATATATATACACACACATCTTTATATGCATGTATTTCTTATTATATACTGTCTTTTTACAAATATTCATTTTATATATATATATATATATATATACACACACACACACATCTTTATATGCATGTATTTATATATATATATATATATATATGTATGTGTGTGTGTATATGTGTTTATATGTGTGTTCAACACATATATATATTTGTAAACAGAGAGTACACACACACACACACACACACACACACAGTATAATCACAATATAATAACTGATCAATAGTCAGACTCACCACATTATTGACAGTATTTTCCACATGATCAGCCATGGATGCGGTGCAGTGACACAGGGATCATAGAAGCAGCAGCACCTGAGCACTGACACAAACACCGGAAATGACATCATCATCAAGCGAAGTTGAGGAGAATTCACACCTCAGACTGATGACTTTCAGAAAGAACAACTTATAGTACAGAGTACAAACATATAATCCCTTTTCAGAAAGGCCCCAGCCTATAAAGATGGCATCAGATGGGAATATTATTCAACTGTAATATTTATAACTTATATTTGCATCTATAACTACTGCCTGTGGGATTTGATTTAACCGCAAAAAGCGGAAGAGTTTCCTCAAATCCGACTCTGCGAAACACCGCTTCCTTTTCCTCTTCAAATGCAGTGAAAATCGAATCAAGAAGGTTTGAAGTAAATCATCGAATGTTACAACAATGTAGCTTGAGGCTAGTTAGCATCTGATAGCCGCTTGATTCTCTGTAGTTCTACACAAATCACACGAACAGGGTCCAAACAAACGCTTCACGGCGGAGAGGAAGCAGCCCTACAGTAAACACCGACTCATGGAGCAGTAATAAACGGAACTGTTCAAATAACATCATTTCTAGGTGAATGTCTGACAAACCTGGAGTCTGAATTCACACTGATAAAAACCAAAACTGTGAAGCGAGACACACTCAGAGCGAGAGAGAGAGAGGGGGGGGGCTGCTAACGGTCTGAACCGTTCGTTTTTCAAAATAAAAGTCCCGACAAGCTATTAAACTTTCTTGTATGGTTACTAGTGACTTTTTCCCCTCAGAATTGCGCGATATAAACGCGTAATTGTGAGCAAAAAAGACAGAATTGCGAGTAAAAAAAAAAAAAAAAAAACAGAATTGCAATTTTATATCCCGCGATTTTATTTTATTTTTCATTACGAATTCTGAATTTATTTCCTACAATTGCGAAACATATCGCAATCGTGACTTTATAACTCACAATTGCAAGTTTATCACATAATTCTGCGTGTTTTTATATCACACAATTCTGAAAAAAAAAACAGAATTGTGAAATAAAAGTCGCAATTAACCTTTTTTTATTCAGTTTTTCGAACAAGCTTCTATACTGAAGCTTTTAGGCAGACTACACCTTCATCAGCATTTATTATTCACTTATTTTGTTTTTTGTTTATATGATTTCCCAAAGTCCCAGCAGGAAATATCTGGTACCCTGGTCGGTAATCACTGATATAGTGTGAAAAAGAAAAAGCTCATACACAAATCAAAAGCAATATATGTACTATTATTAATATTTATTTATTTTTCTCATGTGAGACTTTTATTTTGAAATCCACACCTTCCTTTCAGTGGTCTCTGCCGCTAAGACTTACAACTCCAGGTACAGACGAATTCAGTGATAGTCAGGGCTGGGTATGTTACTTTTAAAACGTATTTCACTACAGATTACAAAATACATGCTTTAAAAAGTAATTTGTAACGTATTTCGTTACATTACTCAAGTTTAGTAACTTAATCTAAATACTTTAGAATACTTTGGAATACTAATAAGTGTGAAACAAACACAAAAAAGGTCATTGCAAGTTTTTATCTCACAATTCTGACTTTTTCCCTCAGAATTGAGTGATATAAAGTTGATATAAATATCTCATAATTCTGACTTTTCTCAATATTGTGAGTTTATATCTCATAATTCTGACTTTTCTCATTATTGTCAGTTTATATCTCATAATTCTGACTTTATAACTCACAATTGCAACTTTATATCACACAATTCTGAGGGAAAAAGTCAGAATTGTGAGATAAAAACTCACAATGATCTTTTTTGTGTTTGTTTCACACTTATTAGTATTCCAAAGTATTCTAAAGTATTTAGATTAAGTTACTAAACTTGAGTAATGTAACGAAATACGTTACAAATGACTTTTTAAAGCATGTATTTTGTAATCTGTAGTGAAATACATTTTTAAAGTAACCTACCCAGCCCTGTGTGCAAAAGAGCAGACGTCTACATTTAATTCAACCATCTAGACTAAGACTGGGACATACAGGACTTCAACAGGAAAACATCCTACAGACTGAGTGGAATCAGAGAAACAGCAGAACATGTGCTTATTGAGTGTAACAGATATTCATATTAATCAAAGAATTGAAGAGGAAAGGGAACAACAATGAACATTAAAGAAGTTATTAAACCCAGTAGAAGGAGGAAGTTTATTAATAAAGTTTTTCAATAGAACTCATTTCATTCATAGAGTATAGAAAGGCAGCAATAATTAATATTATAAGTGTCATTAGTTATTAGTCACATTATTAGTTACACTGTAATGAATTGCTGTAAAAATTACAGCATTATTTTACAGCCGCTGGCTGTTTTTTAATAATACAGCATATTGCTGTAAACTGCAATGCATTCTGGGGTCACGTGTTGGTTTGATTCAAATTTACAGAATATTGCTGTAAATTGACCCTTCATAATTTTAAAAAATAGTTATTTACTGTAATCAGAGAATACAGGGAAATTCTGTAAATTAAATTACAGTAACACTACTGTAAAATTTACAGTAACTGGCTGGCAACCCTGCTGCCAGTATTATACTGTAAAATTTACAGTAATTTTTTAACAGTGTAATGTCCGGATTGGTCTCTGATCCATGACCCAGTAGATCATAGACATAATAAATACACAGACGCCCGATTCGCCTCTGGATCGTACCTCAACGGCGCCGCCATATTGTGCAGGGCAACGTTCCCGTAACGCTCATAACTGGAATTGAGAAAAATGTCTATTTCGTGTACAAATCGCCGCACAATTGAATACAGGTCCCTGGGAATAACCTTTCACAGGTAAACCTAAACTTTTGTTTCTGGTTGTATTTGGTCATTATATAATTATGCTGATAGAACTTAGCCAGAAAATAGCTAGCGATGTCGCTAATTAGCTGTGAAAGTCATATTTATATCATAGTTTTAGTGTATATTATCTTATTTTCTAAACTAAAATTCCTGGAATTTAAATATACATCTTTATTTTCTTAAAATCGACTTTTAAGACAAGCACTCGTGTCGGTCAGTGACTGACAGTGTGAATTGCTGTAACGTTAGTTAGCTCACTTTTCCCACACATTGAAGGTTTCCCAGAGAATAAGAGTTGAGGAGACGGTGGGAAGCAGCTGTAAGAAGGGAAGTTTTTCCAGCGTGTTTGTTTTGTATTTGACGATTTGCTTCATTTTCACAACGGTGGTCAATTCTAAACACAAGAAAAGCTAAAATGGGTTAAAAGACAGAAAATGCCTTTTCCACAATAAGATTTTATTTATTTAATGTGAAAATTTAAACTATCTCATGATGGGCGTCTTCACAATTCTTATCCAAGAATAAAGCAGCCAAATACAGGACAAGTCTGAGCTTTGACTATTAAAATTAATATTTTTTTAAAGTCTACTATCAAGGTTTAGTAACTAGAGATTTTTTTGTACATCATAAACCACCGAAATCGGTTGATAAATGTAAATAATTTTCATTTTTATCCAGAAAACCGCAGCTCGCCAGTTTTCTTGTGTTTGTTTAGTGCAGTCTCGCCCTCACCAATATGGCGGACGCGATGACGTGTCGCAGCAACGCTCCAAAGCGGCCAATGGGGCGTCTGTGTACTTTATGATGTCTATGCAGTAGATGGCGGTAATGCTCTTTATAAGAATGCGAACCGCCAATAAACTCGAAGAAGAAGAAGCGGTCTCTGCGCTCCCGCATGTGGGATGAACGGGATCATGAGCGGGATCGAGGCATGGTACATGGATGAGTCCAGTGAGGACCAGAGACTCCCTCACAGACTGAACCCGAACCAGCCCGCGACCCTCCAGCAGCTCGCGCAGATCGGAGTTCACCACTGGAAGGTTCGATCCGGGTCCCACAGAGTTCCGCACATCACGTGACCCGAGCATTCTGAGGAGAAACGGGTCAAATCCAAACTTTATTGGATTTTAACTGTCATTTACTCATTTTCCTTGAATGTTGCGGCATTTCAGCGATAACTCACGATCTTAAAAACATGACATACAGTGAAATCATCATATATGGTGACATTCGAGTACATTAAGACGCAGTTTTCGTTGTTTTGATAGGAATTCTGTGTAACATCATGTAGTTTTACTGCTCTCACTTTTACAAATATACCCTGGTATTCCTCTTCAGTTACTGCAGTATATGATGATCATCAATAAACACAAACCATCATGTTTACCCGAACCCTGAGGAAACAATTCTCATTTAACTTTAGTTTAATGAGTTGAAATGCTTAAAAACTAATTAAAATGGAACAATACTGCAATTTGAAAAATTCTAATTCAAAACATTAACATAAACTACAATAATAGCCGACATTCAGAAATGTTCTGCTCTTTTTTCCAGTTAAATGCTGATATTTATGAAAACGACCCTGAACTGCAGAAGATCCGTGAGGAAAGAGGCTATTCCTTCATGGATATTATAACTATTCACCCGGATAAACTTCCTGATTATGGGAACAAAGTAAGATACGCATCTCTACATGATTGATTTCATAGAAGAGTCATTTCCGCCATGAGATCCATCTGTAAACCTCTGATTTTCCAGGTGAAAATGTTCTATGAAGAACACCTCCATCTGGACGACGAGATCCGTTATATTCTGGACGGGTCGGCTTACTTCGACGTGAGGGACCGAGACGACCGCTGGATCCGAGTGGCCGTGTCCAAAGGCGACCTCATCACACTCCCGGCCGGGATTTACCACAGATTCACCGTGGACCAAACCGTACGTGTCTTCACAGCTCTCTGAAGCCCTCGCATCCGTCATTAATCAGACTCTCCGTCTCTCTCCGCAGAACTACACTAAAGCCATGCGTCTGTTCGTCGGGGAGCCGGTCTGGAAGGCACATAACCGTCCGGCGGACGACTTCGACATCCGCAGGGCCTACGTCAGCTCCCTCACCGCCTCCTGAGGGCTTCATCTTCATCACATCTTCATCACTTCACTCTCGATCATGAGGAAAGATAAACACACTATACAGTACTATTGAGTATTGTTTTAATAGTATTATTCTATTAAACAACTACAAACCGTTGTTTCCATCCAAAGTTGGAATATCGTATAAAACATTTGCGAATAAAGCCCCGTTTCCATCCAGTGAGTCAAAGAGAACAAAATCAATTCCTGATAAACTGTGACTGAGAAGTCGCTGCAGGATCGCATAAAAATGTGTCCAATTCAGTGATGAATTCATGCACTTCTTTCCTCCAGTGTTGTTAATTCAACATTACAAAATGTGGATGGAAACATGATTTGGATCATATACTTGTACAAATTATAATATAGTAATAATGCGCAGAACAAATAGTCACGTGACTGAAAACAACATGTTTGATCAAGTAAATGAATGGAATAATTTCTGGCGTCTTTATGATCACTGATACTCATTTAACACCAGGGTTTGTTTTATTATTCATAACCACAACACTGAATAAGAGTCAATATAGAAATATTATTGAAAAAGTGATGTTTGTAAATCTGTGTTTTTGTTTTAAAAGGACGCCAATATATGTAATCATGACTCAATATTGAATATTATTGAACATTTACTGATCTATAAGCATTTCACAGATTTCATTAATCACATGACACTGTTGTCAGTATCAGTTCTTCACTCAAACGGATGAGATTCAGGCGACACTGCAGGAGAATACGGTACAAATATAAGTAAAAACATCATATTTCCTCCGCTGATCCATTGCGTTAGATTTTTGTATCACATGTTTTCTGAAATACAATGTTTAAAAATGCAAATGAGATATTACTGAATTAACCCTTGTGCATTGTTCAAATTCACGACCCTTTCGTTATGTTCAGCCACGATTTTAACTGCTTTAAAAATGTGTCAGATAAATATTTTTTTCAATTTTTTTTGCTTAAATCTATTAATCAACCTCAGTCCTGATCAAAACTACTAAATTTAAAAAAAAAAAATCAGGATTTTAACTCTTTAAAACGTTAAAATCTGATGCTGCACAAAAACTAACAACGCATCAAAGCCAATGTTGTTTCTAATCTTTGACACGTTTTTTCCCAAATCAGTGACATCATTTATGAATTTGGCAATTAAAGAGTTAAAATCCTGATTTTTTTTTTTAAATGTAGTTTTGATCAGGACTGAGGTTCATTAATAGATTTAAGCAAAAAAATGTGAAAAAAATATTTATCTGATACATTTTTAAAGCAGTTAAAATCATAACGAAAGGGTCGTGAATTTGCCCACAGAGTACTGTTGAGTTTTTGAACATTTTCAAAGCATTTTCCCAAAATATGTGTCAAAATAAGATTTGTCACCAAAAACCATTCCATTTGCTGAAACACGGAGAAAGTTATGACCAAATTAAGACTCAAAAATTCCCCATAGTGGATGAAAACATCCGAACAGCACAGAAGGGTTCAGCATGCACTCATTTGCTGAACAGGAATCTGAACAGCCGGATTTGTGTTTCATTCAGTGTCTTATTGGGGATTTTTAATATCTTTTTTTCACTACCATAGATCAGAAAACACTGTCAATAGCCGGAAAGAAGAACTGCAGCATGTTTTTATGAATAACATGTACAAAATCAGGTGAATGATATATGAACAAAGCGCTCATATATTATATATAGATGTGAAGCTGGGTGTGTGTGAAGCTGCGGAGGCGCAGATGAATGAAAAAAAATAATTCAACGAATAATCTTGAAATGAATCTCGATGCTGGGAGCTTTATAAAGCACATCTCAACAGCTCATTTATTGACAAGATTTTATTTCTCATTCTCAGAAATGCACAGTACAGTTTTAATTAGCTTACACTCTTGGAATACAATCATTTAATGTGTTTAAAAGCATTTCTCTTGATTCCTGAAACGCGGGTAGAAAGCGTGTAACCCTTTTTCTGTCCTGTGCGGAGCGAATATCGACACGTCACGTTAACTTTGGTCCTGTCCGTACACTGCACGACTCGTAAAAGCTTCAAACGCGGAACGATATCTTCAGTCTCACACCAGCTTGAGGCACTGGATGTTGAAGCTGTCTCCCTCTCGACAGGCCGCGGCCTCCAGCAGAGCCTGCTTCTTCTGCGTGCTGCGGGACGACTCCAGCTCGTACATGGTGGTGAGGTTGAACAGAACGCTCTCGTGCAGGTACAGCGCCGGGTCCTTGTGCACCAGGCTCTCCAGCTGACCCAGGGACTCCTTCAGCCTTCCCAAATACAGGAGACACACAGCTGCGTTGTTGTTTGCCTGAGGAAAAGTAGTTGTTAGTACTGCGTCCAATATTCATCAGCCCCATGAAATCAAAATGACAATTCTTGTTTATTATGGAATAATATTACAGTAGGATTTATTCATGTTCCTGGTAATCTTGAATCAGAATAGCCTCTGATGATGAGGGCGGGGCAACCTGTCACTCACATGAGATCCACCAATAGCAAACCACAACCATCCGACACAATCAAGCCCCGCCTACATCTGTTCTTGTTCGAGAAGCGTTTCACTCTGATATACGACACTATAGAGAAGAAAAGACGAGCGCGTCTTCTGTAATCATCAGTGTTTGAGAGAGAAGGAGCACGTACCACTGGGTTCTTGGGATCAAGCTTCAAAACCCCGGAGAAACACACGTGTGCGTCTGCGTAGTTATTCTGACTCAGATGAACAAAAGCCCTGCGGACAACATCACATCATGATGACTGACGCACACACTGCTGTCTCCTCAACGCTGCATTTATTTGATCAACAATACGGGAAAACTGATGCTGTGAAATATGATGACCGTTTCTGTTCATGTGAATTTTCAGCATCATTACTCCAGTCTTCAGTGAGAACTAAACCATTCAAAAGTTTAAAAAAGGAAGAAAGTGATACTTGTGTTCATCAAGGACACATTAAATTGATTAAAAGTGACAGTAAAAACATTTATAATGTTACAAAAGATTTATATTTCAAATAAATGCTGTTCATTTAACTGGAACTGAATCCTGAAAGAATGGATCACAGTTTCCACGAACGTCTGAAGCAGAAACTGTTTTCAACACTGATAATAATCAGAAACGTAAAAATCAGAAGTAAAAATACAAACCAGGAACTGAACAGAAGATGAAACCAAAACAAAGTTTCTGAAGGATCATGTGACACTGAAGACTGGAGTAATGATGCTGAAAACTCAGGAATAAATGACACTGTACTATATATTCACATAGAAAACTGAGGATTTACACTGGAATAATATTTTGCAATTTTTACAGAATTAAAAAACATTTTAAAAAATCCTAATTTTCGGACAGGAAGTGTGAACATGGTGGTGCTGCAGTTACTGAGCTTCACCTGTTCATCAGAACGGAGGTGTCTTCATCCGGTGATTTTCCCTTTGATTGACAGGCTTTTTCCACATCCTGAAAATACTTCTCGGCAGTTTTGATGTCTCCAATCTGAAAACATGACAAACAGAACGTTCATTACCTTCTCTTGTGAAGAGAAAACATGAAGGGAAAACTGTGATTCTGTGGCAGGAAAGCCTCCGTTCACTCCACTGATAACACTGCGTTCTTCATCACTCGCTTTCACTTACAGGTAAATATCGCACATTTGAACAAAAATACTGTAAACCAACAGCGGTTTAAACTGAACACATCGTTCTGTCCTGAACACTGAATGTAAAAGTGTTCAACAAGGCTATTTTTATTATTTTTGTTTGTTTTGCAAACCTTATATATGTATATTTTTAAGACATTTAATGTTTGTTCGATAAACAAAATGAAAACTACTGAACGGGTCTTCTTTCTTGCATTTATTTGCATACTGAATTTAATTCATTTACAGCTGTCTTTACACTGTCAGTACCACCACACAGTTTGAGATCAGCAGATTTTTTTAATGTTTTTGAAAGATCAACAAGGCTGCATTTATTTGATAAAAAACAGTGATATTATGAAATATTATTTTCATTTAAATCATGTGTTTTCTATTTGAATATATAGTAAAGTATAATTTATATCCAGTGATCAAAGCTGAATTTCCAGCATCATTACTCCAGTCTTCAGAGTCACATGATCCTTCAGAAATCATTCTGATGTGATATGATATAATATGATATATTTTCATGATTCTTTGATGAATAGAAAGTTCAAAAGAACAGAATTTATTTGAAACCAAATCTTTTGTAACATTATAAATGTCTTTACTGTCACTTTTCATTAATTTAATGCATAAAAGTATTACGTTTTAAGATAAAATCTTATTAACCCCAATACAAGACACATGCTAAAACTATACCGCTATTCTAAAGCGCCGCTTCTCCTTCAGAAAACATCTCGCGGTATGTCATGTGACCAGCGTCAGGTGTCTCACCTGCAGGAAAATGCGTCCGACTCCGCTCAGCAGCTGCACGCTCTGCTCCGGCTCGTACTCGATGATGGAGCGATACGTGTCCACTGCCAGCACATAGTCCTGAATGTGACAGGAAGGGGAAATCATTTCAATAAAATATAGAGCTATGAAATACAGTGCACGATTTATATTCAAGGAAGTGCCGTGTCTATTAATGGGTATCCTGCAGCTAAAGTAAGCTTGAGATCTTGTCCATCTAAACTGGTTATAACTCGAGTGATGAATGTTTCATGAGCAGTCCGGACTTCAGCCGAAGCACAACCAAAACAATGTTCTTCCACAAAATGCATGCAGTGTATCTCTCATGTTAACTTGTTCATTAGACTGAAACAAGGACACTTTAAAACAGAGCAACCCAACATTCACCTGATCTCTAAACAGTTTTTCACCTCACAAACCCTTGTGTTGGCATTGCTAAAACTCTCGGGTAATCCAAGCATGACTTTTATACGATATATGTTCAGCACAATGACAATTCCTGTTTGTGATTGTGAGTTTCTTTGTTGTGTGTCTGAGAAGCACTACAGTCTCTAGCCAGCAGATGGCACTTGTTTAACATGAAAACTTGCAAAACACAGGCCTATATTTCAGCTGTAAATCTAAGCGTATACTATATAGGTATAGAACCAATAATCAGAAAGCAAATTTTATCCCATTTCAACATTATCTTGAAGGAAACCCTGTGATTCAAACTCTAGCTGGAGTGTGTTTGTCTGTGTAGAGATATGATTGTTGTGGTCGGCGTCTGCAGGCTTGTTCGCCCACGTACCTTCATCATTAGCAGACAGTTGGCCATGGAGTACATCACCCTGCTCAGACGTGACCTCCACAGCTGGATCGAGGCTGAAACACGGAGCGGAGAGAGAGAGAGAGCGACTGAGCAAATGGAATGGAATTGAAAATTGCAGTCTTTGCCTCCTTTTCCCAGCTACAAACCATCAATTATTTGTCTGCTGGTGGGAATTATAGTGCAGGAGGAAAAGACACAGCGACAATCACATTTATTTTCCCTCTCTGGCTCACTGTAGACCCCCATCAGCGAGCCGATCTGATCTCAGATCTGTGTGTGTGCGTGAACAGACTTCAGTGTGTGTCTCAGTACTGATGGTGTGTGACCGCAACTGAAGAACGAGAACGACACACCATCACGCCTGCTGCAAAAACACACAGGGATAATCATGATGGTATTCCTGAAGTGCAATTAAACCTTTATGAAAGAATAGTCGTATATACAATGGAAAATACAAATAAAATACTTTTTTGTTTTTGGAGCTTTTGCAATTTTATCAGTACACTAAATGGACTATGTTGAAAATGATATTGCTTTGAACCTCAGCCACCCACCGCTCAGACAAAGTTTGCACTTTCAACACACATTATAGGATGTTTCCCATCGAACTGAACCTATCCTCCTCGGATTAACCTCTCATCCTCACTAAAAACATCTTCACGCTGCCAGAGGCAAGCTGGAGCAATGAACAGCCTCACAAAACTCAGGCTGAGAGCGAAGGCGGCGGCTGCAGTCTGTCAGCACTTGGCAGCTCTCTCAGAGACGTGTGCCCGTGACGGAGGGAGTCTGTCCCGCTGAAACCACATCAGGCGCACAGGCGGTGGGCTGCAGAAATCACAGACTCTCCTCATAGCTATGCTGAAGCATGTATTTATCTCTGTCTTCACCAAAACAACATGTGAGGAAGTCAATCGAGCATGCAAGACTTATAGAACGAGTCAGCTATCTGTTCTGATGGATCGCTGCTATCTACGGTTCGCTCTTGGGTTATTTGAGAGTGATCTCTCTCTGGCTGGAGAAATCTTCAGATTCAAATTATAAAGGCGATGGTGAGTTTTAAAAGTATTCCATGTGTTGTGAACAGAATGTGTTTGTAATTTTTCACACTGAAAATAAACGTCAAAAGTTATATTGCAAAATGCATTTCAAGAGGCAGGAAAATAATTTCGACTCTTAAAATACAATGTGTTTTTTTTAAAGCGTCCTCTGTGGCTGTGACAAAGAGCACAGAGTCGCTCAGAGTAGGCCTCTGTGATGGATACCGACGACTCAGTGCAGCCCAGACACACAAAATAGTGGTAGCCATTACTGAAAGCACTGAAGACTGGGAAAAGACATCCAGGCACACCGGACTAGAGAGTATTAGGACCACCAGGCAGGAGAGAGATCAGACTACCTTGTTGGGGTAAACCAGCACACTGGAAAACACATTGTCCACTGAGCTAGAGAGAACTGGGCCGGGGAACGCTCAAATTGCGGGGCTTGGGAGCACTGGGGCCACTGGGCTGGAGAGAACTGGGCGGGGAACGCTAAAATTGCGGGGCTTGGGAGCACTGGGGCCACTGGGCCTGAGAGTACTGGGCCGGGGAACGCTCAAATTGCAGGGCTTGGGAGCACTGGGGCCCACTGGGCCTGAGAGTACTGGGCCAGGGAACGCTCAAATTGCGGGGCTTGGGAGCACTGGGGCCCACTGGGCCTGAGAGTACTGGGCCAGGGAACGCTCAAATTGCAGGGCTTGGGAGCACTGGGGCCACTGGGCCTGAGAGTACTGGGCCGGGGAACGCTCAAATTGCAGGGCTTGGGAGCACTGGTGCCACTGGGCTAGAGAGTACTGGGCCGGGGAACGCTCAAATTGCGGGGCTTGGGAGCACTGGGGCCACTGGGCCTGAGAGTACTGGGCCGGGGAACGCTCAAATTGCAGGGCTTGGGAGCACTGGTGCCACTGGGCTAGAGAGTACTGGGCCGGGGAACGCTCAAATTGCGGGGCTTGGGAGCACTGGGGCCCACTGGGCCTGAGAGTACTGGGCCAGGGAACGCTCAAATTGCAGGGCTTGGGAGCACTGGTGCCACTGGGCTAGAGAGTACTGGGCCGGGGAACGCTCAAATTGCAGGGCTTGGGAGCACTGGAGCCACTGGGCTAGAGAGTACTGGGCCGGGGAACGCTCAAATTGCAGGGCTTGGGAGCACTGGTGCCACTGGGCTAGAGAGTACTGGGCCGGGGAACGCTCAAATTGCGGGGCTTGGGAGCACTGGGGCCCACTGGGCCTGAGAGTACTGGGCCGGGGAACGCTCAAATTGCAGGGCTTGGGAGCACTGGTGCCACTGGGCTAGAGAGTACTGGGCCGGGGAACGCTCAAATTGCAGGGCTTGGGAGCACTGGTGCCACTGGGCTAGAGAGTACTGGGCCGGGGAACGCTCAAATTGCGGGGCTTGGGAGCACTGGGGCCCACTGGGCCTGAGAGTACTGGGCCGGGGAACGCTCAAATTGCGGGGCTTGGGAGCACTGGGGCCACTGGGCTGGAGAGAACTGGGCTGGGGAACGCTCAAATTGCGGGGCTTGGGAGCACTGGTGCCACTGGGCTAGGGACCACTGGGCCGGGGAACACTGAGACCACCGGGCTGAGGAGTGCTGGGACCATCGGGCTAGAGATTACTGGGCCGGGGAACACTCAAATCACTGGGCTGGGAAGCACTGAGACCACCGGGCTAGAGATGCCAGCCGCATGCACCACATGGATCCACCACACTGGATGCCAGTCTTGTCGGCACGAGACATACAGTATCCAGTGGACAGGGCGGTACAGGCCGATGGAGTACTGAACTGCCAAGCTGTGTGGCCACTGCAATAGGTGCAGAGCCCCATAAATACATAAACATATTTCACCAACAACATTAGTAATACACTGAAATATGTTTAGAAATATATAGTATATTATATAGAAAGTATATATACTATATTTTTGCCATATGGGTTTCTTTCAGACATAATGAGCGCAGTTTTCTTTCTTAACATGTTTCTGAGTGTACTGAAGGTATTGCATAATGTAGAGAGCTTTTTATGTAAGAATATTTTGATATCCGTGATTGCAAGATGAGTCATCAAAAAGAGAAAGACTGTAAAGCCTCAAACTGTTTATCTGTGATGATGTAATTTAACACAGGCATCATAACAGTTATGGAATCTTATAAATAACCAATTTGAAGGGTGGTGGAAACGAGAATGAGTGAACAATGACAGCTTTTTCATTCTTCTTCTATTTGACACTATGTCTAGCAGAGAGGTTTCAGCGGTCTGTACCGAGTCTGTTGTCCTGTGTGAGGTTCATCATACTCCCGTCCTCAGCTAAACCCTCCTGCAGGTTACTCAGGATCTGTGAAAGGACAAGAACAGTTTTACAACACCAATTACAGCTGCACTAATTAAATTTCAGAGCTCTGTGGAGCAGGTGCAGCCGGTGAGGTGTAAAGATCAGCTCACCTTCTGACAGACGCTCTTTATTCTGTGGAGGCGGTCCAGAGTTTCCTGAGGCTTCTGCAAATACTGAGGGAGCTCGGCGTGCAAAACACGCATGGAGAACGGCACCATGGAGCCTAGACCATCCAAGACAGAGGGAAATGACACACACCTTTAGGGATATTAATACTAATGCATACTCTTCTGCAAAAACGAACAAGCACAAATTTTCCATTCTTGCTTCTTTTTCGGTCAAGAAATACTCTCCATGAAGGAGAAACGAGGGGCTGTAGCTTTGATCACAGCACTCTTTGATATCAGGATGGATCCTGTAACGCAGACCCGAGTCAAGGGCTGAAGATCTTCAAATTTCACCTGACCGACTGCAAAAGGCTGATATTATGATTGCATTTGAGAAGGAAATAATTTGCTCTTTAGCCAGGTTCGTGGCATCATTTGAGAGATATTTACAGTACCATTCAAAAGTTTGGGGGCAATCTAATGACACTTTAGGCACAGGATTAATTACACAATCAATTATTAAAGATCAGCAGCAACAGTTTGTTTTAACAATGATTTATTCCAGTGATCAAAGCTGAATTTTCAGCATCATTACTCCAGTCTTCAGTGACACATGATCCTTCACAAATCATTCTGATATGATGATTTGCTGCTCAAGAAACATTTGATTATTAAATTCGTTTATAATCCCAGACTAAAATGCATATTTGAGCTGTTTTAGCAAAGTGAATTGCACAGATATATCTTAAAATATGACAGAGTCATTGTTTTGACTCAACACTCACACCAGAAATGTTTTTTTCTAAGGCACATTCATAAAATGTCCTAATTGAACTGAGGCCTAATCCTGGCTTAATCTAATCCCTGTCTGTGGAACCAGGCCTTAATGTTTCAGGATTCAAAAGAACAGCATTTATTTTAAATATAAGTCTTGTGTACCATTATAAATGTCATTACTGTCACTTTTGATCAATTTAATGCATCTTTGCTGAATAAAAGTAATAATTTCTTAAAAAACAAAAACAAATTTGTGAACAGTAGTGTATGCCTTGCACCTGAAATGTAGTTAAACAACTTTTACCTCGTCTTCCAGGGTAAACCGTCGGGTAATATTCATAGTAGAGGTTTGGATGGTCAAGATTCCCAAAGGGCTCAAACTCCAGTTCAGCGTTCTGGAAAAGGTTGAGCTTCACCAGAAGAGCCAGACGCACAAACCACAGCTGTAGAGACAGAAGACGTGTCTGCTTCAACAAAATAATTCAACATTTTGTTCTTTCTGTAAGTTAGTTGTGCAGTGCTTTCTGATCTTCATGTAATACAGACGAGCTCTTCTCTGCAGCAGTACGTGCGGAGCCGCGTGAGGCCGGCACATCAAAGCGAGCGGGAGCTTTGATTTGAGCCGTGGGCCCGTCAGCGGGTTACTGTGGACTGAGTGGGAGTCGGGAGTCTCGGGATGGCAGCTAAAACCCTGACAGCTCTGCGCTGCTTCACATGTACAGCGGATCCGTGTGGGAAACTGAACACCACGCTAGGGCTGGGTATCGACACAACTTTCATAGTTCGATTTCCATTCACAAGCTTGCGATTCAATTTGACATCCAATTATACATCAGGTATATTACGGTACTTTTTCTCAAAAAAAAAAAAAAATGTCCTCAACTAATGCAGTAAACCATACAGGGAACACTGTCAGCTGGTACATGAAAATAATATTTAAGTGATTTGTAAACAAACATTTAAAGGTGCAGTAAGCAATTTCTGCAAAAACACTGTTGAAAGTGGATCGGACTGAGCAGCACAACAAACTTGAGTGAGTCAATCAGCAGTGGGGGGCGTGTCCACTCACAAAGGGGAGGAGAGAGAGTGAGTCAATCAGCAGTGGTGGGCGTGTCCACTCATAAAGGGGAGGAGAGAGAGTGAGTCAATCAGCAGTGGGGGGCGTGTCCACTCATAAAGGGGAGGAGAGAGAGTGAGTCAATCACCAGTGGGGGGCGTGTCCACTCATAAAGGGGAGGAGAGAGAGTGAGTCAATCAGCAGTGGGGGGCGTGTCCACTCATAAAGGGGAGGAGAGAGAGTGAGTCAATCAGCAGTGGGGGGCGTGTCCACTCATAAAGGGGAGGAGAGAGAGTGAGTCAATCAGCAGTGGGGGGGTGTCCACTCATAAAGGGGAGGAGAGAGAGTGAGTCAATCACCAGTGGGGGGCGTGTCCACTCATAAAGGGGAGGAGAGAGAGTGAGTCAATCAGCAGTGGGGGGGTGTCCACTCATAAAGGAGAGGAGAGAGAGTGAGTCAATCACCAGTGGGGGGCGTGTCCACTCATAAAGGGGAGGAGAGAGAGTGAGTCAATCACCAGTGGGGGGCGTGTCCACTCATAAAGGGGAGGAGAGAGAGTGAGTCAATCAGCAGTGGGGGGCGTGTCCACTCATAAAGGGGAGGAGAGAGAGTGAGTCAATCAGCAGTGGGGGGCGTGTCCACTCATAAAGGGGAGGAGAGAGAGTGAGTCAATCAGCAGTGGGGGGGTGTCCACTCATAAAGGGGAGGAGAGAGAGTGAGTCAATCAGCAGTGGGGGGCGTGTTCACCCATGATGGGGGAGGAGAGAGAGTGAGTCAATCACCAGTGGGGGGCGTGTCCACTCATAAAGGAGAGGAGAGAGAGTGAGTCAATCAGCAGTGGGGGGCGTGTCCACTCATAAAGGGGAGGAGAGAGAGTGAGTCAATCAGCAGTGGGGGGGTGTCCACTCATAAAGGGGAGGAGAGAGAGTGAGTCAATCACCAGTGGGGGGCGTGTCCACTCATAAAGGAGAGGAGAGAGAGTGAGTCAATCAGCAGTGGGGGGCGTGTCCACTCATAAAGGGGAGGAGAGAGAGTGAGTCAATCACCAGTGGGGGGCGTGTCCACTCATAAAGGGGAGGAGAGAGAGTGAGTCAATCAGCAGTGGGGGGGTGTCCACTCATAAAGGGGAGGAGAGAGAGTGAGTCAATCACCAGTGGGGGGCGTGTCCACTCATAAAGGAGAGGAGAGAGAGTGAGTCAATCAGCAGTGGGGGGCGTGTCCACTCATAAAGGGGAGGAGAGAGAGTGAGTCAATCAGCAGTGGGGGGCGTGTCCACTCATAAAGGGGAGGAGAGAGAGTGAGTCAATCAGCAGTGGGGGGGTGTCCACTCATAAAGGGGAGGAGAGAGAGTGAGTCAATCACCAGTGGGGGGCGTGTCCACTCATAAAGGAGAGGAGAGAGAGTGAGTCAATCAGCAGTGGGGGGCGTGTCCACTCATAAAGGAGAGGAGAGAGAGTGAGTCAATCAGCAGTGGGGGGGTGTCCACTCATAAAGGGGAGGAGAGAGAGTGAGTCAATCAGCAGTGGGGGGGTGTCCACTCATAAAGGAGAGGAGAGAGAGTGAGTCAATCAGCAGTGGGGGGCGTGTCCACTCATAAAGGGGAGGAGAGAGAGTGAGTCAATCAGCAGTGGGGGGCGTGTCCACTCATAAAGGGGAGGAGAGAGAGTGAGTCAATCAGCAGTGGGGGGGTGTCCACTCATAAAGGAGAGGAGAGAGAGTGAGTCAATCAGCAGTGGGGGGGTGTCCACTCATGAATTTGACATTTCCTGTCAATATGGGGTGCTGTGTGTACATTAATGAATGTACATACATATATATAATAATGAAAAAAAAAATAATATATATATATATATATATATATATATATATATATATATATGTATGTCACGCCACATAAAAGAGGCACAAAACCACATTTTTTGTTTGAATTTCGTTAATAAATTGACAGAATTTGAAACATGAGACTCTATTTCATGTCAAACGTGACAAAGCACAAAGCTTGTTGTGATTTATTAGATGGCAGGTGTGCTACAATTAATGTTTAGAGAAGTTTTGTAAACTGAAAACAAAGTAGACTAAAAGATTGATTTTTGGGATTTAAGAATCATCTTGGGTTCATCAAAATGAGAATTGATTAAAAACGAGATATTGATTCTACATAACTCTACAGAGCATTATGGAGAATGTTTGAAAACGAGTTCCCTTGTTAGTTAGCAGGCTGTGTGTCATGCGTGATTAAGTGTAACGTACACTGTGAACGTTGAGACAGACGTGTCAAACTCGTCCATCTACACTCATGCGGACGTGACTCACCTGTAAGGAGTCTGTGGTGTGGCCGGTGGGCTGGCCGCTCTTGCCGTAGCCCTGGCCGTGAGCCGTCAGCAGTCTGCCCGTCAGGTCCACGGCCGCCCTCCAGTTCTTACTGCTCTGTGTGCCGAAAGAGAAGATGAAGTCATTAAACAAACAGCTGCTCGCTCAGGAGGAGGCGTGAAAGAGACGACAAGGTCACGGTGAGCACTCGCTTTACATGACGCTGGCATTTGTTACAGCAAGACTTCCGTTTCAAAACCTGCATATGTTGCAAAAAATTCAAATCGACTGCAATACAAACTCGGGACAGACAAATTAGGCTTGTTCACGCCAAAGTTTTCCTCACATGTGGCGTACTGTAGGCATGTTTTTCTGGATGACAGTGTGTGTAAAACACATACAATCACATACATCCGGTTTGAGTGTTATTTTGCACGGATGAAATCTTTCTCAGGTTTTGTTCTGACAGTGCCGTCAATATCCAGTTCTAAGGATTTTTTAATTGTTCAAATTTTTACTTGTCCAGCCAAACTTTTTATTGTTGTTTTGTGTTCATTTTCTCATCCTGATGTTAGTCTCTCTACTGTTTTCACAGGCATTGAAAATGCTTGCTCTCTCCTTCTGTCCTACTCTTTCTCTTTCTCTCTCTCTTCTGTCAGAGACTCCAGTGCCTCTAAATCTTCATTAGAGGGGCAAATGAAGCCGGAAACCATTGGCAGGAAAACGGGCAAAAGCAGCAGCTGCCACTGTGATAAAATATAACAGAAGTCAGTGACGGGGGAAACGAGGGTCCTTTCTGATGTACTGCACACTTGGGGACTCCAAATGCACACACAAGACGGATCAGAGACTCTTTTAAAGAGATAGTTCCCTGTCATCATTAGGGCTTTCCCACAGGTGGAACATTTTCATGTTTCCTGTAACTATAGGCGGAAGTACACGCTGTGCCTGGGAACCATTTTAGCTATAGAAACGTGTTCAGAGTAGTGTCTAATGCTGCATTCCAGACAGATCGGGATTTGGATCGTTCCCACTTCCTTCTAGGAAATGACATCTGGAACAGCACATGTGAACTCGGGGTACATCCATCAACCCCGACAGAGACGCGTCAGTTGACACAACTTCCAAGAAGTCCTGCTTTCTATGAGCATACGTGTAAAATCAAACTTATGTAATGATACCTTAGTTTTTGCTTTCCGTCAGCTGTTTTCAAAGCAACTTTATTCTGTTTTTGTCACATTATGCTGTCATTGTGTGATTTCATGTAGTCGACATGCGAACGTGACGTGTGAATGACTGGAACTCACTGAGGTCTGACGTGGGACATTTAACTTGGGATATTCCCGTGTCCAACTTCTTCTGGAACGCAGCATAACTCAGCACAATAGGAACGACCAGTGACGTAACAGTACATTGATTGGCCGAACACATGCGAAACAACGACAACCGTCATTTTTAAAAAGCCGTGCAAATACAGTTTATAGCTTATTTACTCCCTGAACATGGAAAATAGCGATAGATGGACCGGCGTCGAAGTCCAGGTTTGGTGAAGTTTTCAGTGTTGAGGCGTGGATCTATTTTCAGCTTTTATTACAAAATAGACGATAATTCAAAGGAGTAAAGATGATGATTCATTCAAAATGGGAATACAAACCTGACAGCTTTGTAAACGAAACAATGACAAGAACCAAGAATAAACCAAGGAAACAGAAGTAAAGCAAAACAAGGAACAGAAACCACGAAACCAAAAAACTGCTGTAGTGTAATAAATAGTTGTGAGTGAATGATTCAATGACTCACTCATAAAGAGTTCCCTTGTTTCATTACTGGATGAATCTGTGTTTTTCTTGAATGATTCAATGACAAAAACATTTTTCAACAGTCACTTGTCGCCACCTACTGGTCATTGGACCAAAATACAGAATATGTGAAACTAAAATTAAAATAGTTTATGGGTTAAAGAAGGGTTGTACACTATTCAGAGTCGAATTATAATGCATTTTAAACTCCAATTAAATTCTAGAAAAAAAACATACATGGACAATACGAAAGCATTGCATTTTTTCAATAAATATGTTATAATTTTTCATTAATTCAATACATTAACAGCGCTAACAGTAACTGTTTCCTGATTTTGACCCCCACAGTTCCCTCGTTTCTGGAGAAACAAGTAACACAGACAAAAATATTCTGTTTCCTCGATAGCGTTTCTGAACAAACAAAAGCATCTGGCAGGAAAGAAAAGGCTGATCAGAGACTGAGAAAATATCACAAACTTAGTGGTGTATTGTAAAGAATTCAGCAACGAGTTCAAACAACCGGTGGAAGACTGTGGTAGACTCTGACCAGATGACCAGAGGCTAATTACTGAAAGTGTTTCTACACGCAGCACAGAAAGCTGTCGCATTGTTATCTTCTCAGGATATTCCATATGCTCTGAAGGACAAAGCTAATTTGAATGCGATGGGAGAACCAATGACCAAACAGGCCAGCATTAGTGCCAATGAATAATGGACTTTGTGATGCAGATGGAGTCAGAAGTCCTGTTTGGACTCATGAATCAACCAGCTGAAGTAACAACAACTTATTAATTAGAATTGCCACGTTTCACAGCTGCATGATCTCGATTCAAACACCCACTTGATCTTATTCATAAATGACAATGATTCGGCTCTGTTTATTAAAGCTTTGACAAGTATCATCACAGATATCATTCAGATCCAGAGAGAGCAGTTGTCATGTATATGTATGAGAGTCTTTCAACTACTCAGTCATTATTTCTGTCTTACAAACATTCAAATGATCACAGAAGAACTGAGAAGTTTATAGTTCAGATATAAACACTGATGTCTAGGGTAGCGATCAAAATAGAGTAAATCATCTTTTGAAAATAACTTGATGCTTCAAATAAGGATTGTATCGATAACATATTTACACCAGTAGGTGGCGACAAGTGACTGTTAAAAATGGATTTGACATTGAACCGTTCGTTCAAAAAATGCTGATTCATCCAGTATTGAAACAAGTGAACTCTTTATGAGTGAGTCATTGAATCATTCACTCAAATCTATTTACACTGTTAGCGCTACAAGTTATTTTGTTTAGCCGTCTGTCAATTTATCCACAATCGTGCAGCTGTAGCATGCTTTAAACAATCCAGTATAGTCAGTAAATTCAGTTTAAAATTATATTAATTTGGTTTCTATTAATAAAAACGATGTGATAAATTTAGGTCAATGACTTTCTTTGGATGCTTTTAATGAAGATATTCAGAAACTCTGCTTTCTTTGACAGTTTGAGACCGTTAAAGGAACATCAGGACTATTCCCTGACAAAAGGAGGAATCTTTACAGCGTTTCACAGCTTGACTTCACCTCAACGCCATCAGATATTTATTGAATCGTGATTAAAATCACAAGATCTGGAGGGTTTATTAATGATTTTGCGGTAAGTAATTTTGCTTATACTTACAGTATCTTTAATGGATGGAGCTGAAAATCAATTTGAATCCAATTTGTCTGTGAATGATAGATTTTGTATGAATGATTTTTGTATCTGACGTTGTTAAGAAAAACACAAAAATGGAAATGACAGCCTTGGAGATGAAAATCAACAACCTTCTACTTTGTAAATGTAAACGTTAGCCGTCTTTTGAAATTCTCTCGTTGTCTACACTCACTTACGGGCTGCACTGAGAGAAATCCAGTCTTTTGCAGCCAAGAAAATAAGACAGATAACAATATTATGAACAGCTGGAAAGGAAGTCAGGATGGTGCCACGAGAAATAAGACCAAGATTAAGAGCCAAAAATAATCACTGGAACCCCATACGGAGAAGACAAGAGCCAGACCAGAAGCAAAAGAGAAGAAACGAGAGAAATGAGCAGACGAGGGGAAACGAGGGCAGCTGAGGCATCCGTGAGTGATTTCCTCTCAGGTTCAGATGTTGACTTTCAGTTTTTACTCTGGGGATGACAGATCTGGATCAGTATGTACTTCTACACTAGTCCCAGTGCAGGACCATTTTAACATTTACACCTTAAATATCTGTACACGTGTATACTTACATATATGCTCATCCGCTTGCCGTCGAAGAGAAGAAAGAGAGAACGTGCCGCTCGTATCGGTGTATCGATGCTCCAGAAAAGGAGTATCGGAACCGTTTCAGATATTTCAGTATCGATACATATCGATATTTTTGACGACACTACCTCATAGCGCCCCACTATAATCTGCTGCAGGAAATATTTACAACATTTGGTTTAGTTTCATTGTGTGTTGGTTCTGTTTTTTTCCTGTTCTGGTTTGCCTGTTCCCTACTTAGTTTCCTTGGTTGTTAATCAGCTCTACGCACCTGTTTCTGTGTAGTTGATTACTCTGTCTTGTAATTAATCCCTCAGTTTCCTTTGCTTCATTGTCCGGTGTTGTTTATGTAAAGCGTGGTTGTTTCCTGAGCTTCTTCCCTGCGATTCTCCTGTGTTCCTGGTGAAATTTACTGTTTTTGTTCCCTACTCCTTTCATCATGCGCTTCACTACAACCAACCGTGACAATTTTAAGATATTAGAAACATTAACATCATGATTTTCAGCTGCTTTGAAACACTGTGTATTATGAAATCGTAATGCTCAATATGAGGCCAGACAAATTCACATGTGCAATTGCGCATTATGAAAAGCAGTTTTTGACCACATTTAAAGTAAAGTTTTAAAATTACCAAAGTAAATGATCAAATTACCACATGACCTCGGCAAGTATGTGATATAATTCAGCATAACAAGTTCTCCCTCTAGGGTTTGTAGTTTATCACGCCACAGAGAGAAACCAAACAGAAGCAGTGAACCAGAAAATGACAGAATTTGGAAACACATCTGACGTACCCTTCTTGAAGGGTAATTTAGGCATATTAAAAAATGAAATGGCTTGATGAGTTCAGTTTTCTGTGCACATTTCCTATTGAAAACTTGAATGGGACATTTTTTAACTGCCAATATTCTTTTAATCAATTGCATTTTTCATCAGTCGTGTATTTATCAATACTTAGAGGCACACGTTCACAAAAAAATGATATGATCAGCGGCAACTTATGTTTTTATATAACTTTAACTCATTAAAATAATGTAAGAAATTTATATAAAACTTTTATAAGTTATATGAGATTCATCTAAATTTTTAAAGTAATTTCTATAGAATTTAAGTTGAAATGACTTGTACAGATGGAGTAAAATTAAAAATTTAAGGCAACTGAATTTAAGTTGAAATATCTAAGCATTCTTAAATCAAGATACATTTACTTGAGAAACAAAATGACAGATAGATTGTTTTAAACATAAACTCGCTTAATTTTAATATTTTTTTTCTCTGTTTATAAGGCTTAATATCTTCAATCTATCTATATATATATATATATTGTTTTCCCTCTGAAATAAGTTTATTTTTCATACCCTATTGACAGATATTTTTCTTGTTGATACATTAGTCAGATTTAATATCTTCAATCATTTTGTTTCTCCAGTGTATGTATATATATATATATATTTTTTTTAATATGTATAAATATATCCAGCAAAAAATCTTGATGTAAGAATGTTTTGATATTTGTACTGGAAAACAAGGCAAAAACACTGAGTATTTTTCGTGCAATGTAATGAATGTATACCTTGACTGCAATGTTAGTCACTTTGGATAAAAGCGAGAGGCACACATGTAACTGTATCTGTTAACAGACATCGAGTGATACAATGCAGTGACTGTGAACGTCTAATCCTGCGCGTCTCAGTAACTCTGAGCCTCACACACGTTTCTCTTCTTGATCCTGCCTGTGAAGTCCAGGATCTGGGGATTAGAGCTCATGCTTCCACACTACAGGCTGCCTCAGCGCGAACACACACACACACACTGTATCCTTGTCATCCAGTGAAGGACGTGGGCACAGCAGGCAAGGCTGCGCATCTCAGGCCTGTCTGCATTTGTCTGACGCTCGTGTTCAGAGGTAAATCAGTGAGGCAGTCATTTTGGGCCCCTAGGGCTACAGCTGGCACTTCCTGCTGCCTGATACAACACTGCACACACACACACACACACTCACACACACACACACACACACACACACACTCACACACACACTCTCACACACACACACACACACACACACACACACACTCACACACACACACTCACACACACACACTCACTCACTCACACACACATTCACACACACTCACACACACTCACACATACTCACACACACTCACACACACACTCACACACACACACTCACTCACTCACACACACATTCACACACACTCACACACACTCACACACACTCACACACACTCACACACACACACTCACACACACACACACACACACACACACTCACTCACTCACACACACATTCACACACACTCACACACATTCACACACACTCACACATACTCACACACACTCACACACACACTCGCACACACTCACACAAACACACGCGCACACACGCACGCGCACTCACACACACTCACACACACACACTCACTCACACTCACACACACACACTCACTCACACTCACACTCACACACACACACTCACACACACACACACACACACACACACACACTCACTCACTCACTCACTCACACACTCACTCACACACACACACTCACACTCTCACACTCTCACACACACACATGTTGTGTTTTCATGTTTTATGGGGTCATTCCATAGGCGTAATGGTTTTTCTACTTTTCTACCCCTAAACCTACCCATCACACAAAATGTTCTGCTATTTTACATTTTCAAAAAAGATAATTCTGTATGATTTATAAGCTTGTTTAAGCCCCACAAGATCAAAATTTACTAGTATTACTATACCTGTGGGGACATTTGGTCCCCGTAATGTAGGGAATACCCACACACACACACACACACGTTGTGTTTTCATGTTTTATGGGGTCATAATATTACAACCTATCTTCTACTACGGACTCACTGTTCCCGTAACAAGGAAACTAAACCCAAAGAATTCACAACGTTTTATTAAAATAGTGTTTCGTTATTATGTTGTGTAATATGATTAATGTTGTGTTGAGCTGTACATGCTGAAGCTGAAGATCATCACTGGTGCGCTTTACTACTGCGCCAATTCTTCACTAAACTCATTTGAGATAAATCGATATATATATATATATATATATATATATATATACACATATACACAAAATTAACATGATTTTACAACTCGCAATTGTACAAAACAAAATCTGTGAATGCACAAGCGAAGTTTTGGTGTAACTCTGTTGTGCACGGGCTTATCCCGTAACGACACGCTGAAACACAGCCGTACAAAGAATTCACAACATTCTCTTACGGTCGTGATCTCATTATAACTTCACGCACTCTTTGACACACTTGTGCTGCACATGTTGCACTTATCTCTATTTTTTATTTTCTTATATATAATATATACATTCTAATATAATATCTATGATTCCAATCATATTTCAAGCCATTGGAAACCATCATGCTGACCAGTGCACATCTGAAGTGCCTCAATTAAAAGAAATAATACATTATTTATCAGCTTTAATATATCAGGGTCGATCACAATAGCATTAAAAATGAACATATATCGTCTGATAGCGATATGGTGGCCAATATATATCGTGCATCCCTAAGTTATATGTGAAATTCACTAGCAAAGAGTGAAAAGAGGCCGTTTACAACTAAAACAGTAAAACTTAGTCATTCATTCACATGCCAACGGCGTTTTAGGACCTGAAAATGGGTTTCAAAGTGCAAGTTTTTTAAAACAATACCATTATCGTCTCAACAAAAACACGAATGAGTGAAAACTGTGACGTCATGCACATGTGTTCTGGTGTTCAGTCTACAGGCACATCCTGTTTCTTTATCAAGTGACATCAGCATCTACTGGCCTGACAGAATGCAGCGTTTTAATCGTTTTGGCAACGTTGTCATCTGTACTTTTTCATTTTTAATACATCGTTGATTGCCGTGTAAACGTACCCTACATCCTACACCATATTTTTCAGTAATACCAAGTCGTAATACAATGTGAACAATAGGTCAAAGCATTTATAATGCGAGTTATCTACACAGCTGGGATTGCTTGATGATAATTGAATGGGAATGAGGAACAGAACATGTCTTGACTTCTACAATTTCAAACCAGAACTTGTGTGGATGTGGTCTGGATTTTAGAAATGCAACACAGAGCTGAACAATTGTGTCGTTGCTGGAGCTGGAAATATTGGTCCATCAACCTTGGGCTTATTGTACAAAGACTGAAATTGATAACTATATTGTGAGTGCCTACTGTCATCATACTATATTTTGATCATCTGTTCACCTCTAGTCTCACTTTACCAACTAAAGGCTGGAATACATTAAAGTACAAGATTTTGGCTCTGATTTTGAGCAAACTGCCACGAGTCTGTAGATATTGAACAGTTATAAAACTCAAAAAGGAGACGGTGAACAAAAACACGCCGTTTTTGTGCGTGTCCCTTTAAATGCAAATGAGCTGCTGCTCCAGAAGAGGGCGGAGCTTTAACAGCTCAACAACAACAAAGCTGGAGAATCTCACGCAGACAAAATGAGGAAAGTGTTCAAACTGATGGAGAGACTCAGGAAGAAGTTTCTGAACGGTTAGTGGATAAATTGATGTAGTTGCTGTGGAGTTGATCAACTCATCACTAGCATCATGTTCATCTTTTGTGCTAATCCAGCATTGAATTGACCCCAGTCTGGTGTTCTGGTGAATAATGCTACTGTGCGACCAACACTATATGGCAGTGGGTGGGTTTTTACTACTGTAGGATGGTTGTTCACACACACATCTGTGTTCAAACAGCTTATAAAAGTGAATCTTGCATAATAGGTCCTCTTTAAAATGAGTAAGATCTGCTACTCACTATTAGTCGCTTGAGGCCCAGGAAGTTCTGCTCCACTGAGTTGGCCGAGAGCACCTGTCTCTTCATCGCCGCCTGATCACCCAGAAAACGCTGCATGAGATCTTTCACCGCATCACCCTGCAAATCACAGAGATCAAGTTTCTGCTTCGATTCCTGTTTCAAAGCGTTCCCACACCGAGAACAATGAAACAGAGATTATTATTCACTGCAGACCCCATGAAACGGCCATACTGCATTTATTCATACCATTATTCATTCCCAAGCCGCATTTATTTGATTAAAAATACAGTAAAAACAGTAATATTGTGAAATATTATTCCAGTTTAAAACAGCTGTTTTCTATGTGAATATACTGTAAACTGTAATTTATATCCAGTGATCAAAGCTGAATTTTCAGCATCATTCTGATATGATGATTTGATGAGAATTTTGTGACGATACTTTTAATATTTTTTCAGGATTCTTTGATGATCAGAAAGCTCAGAAGAACAGCATTTATTTGAAATAAAAATCATTTGTAGTAATGTAAATGTCTTTAATTTCACTTTTGATAAATGAAATGCATCATTGTTGAATAAAAGTATTAACATCTTTAAAATCCTTTATTAAATAAAATCACGTATTTCCAACAGAAACAGAAAGTAGGGGTGAGGCGCATGAAAAGCCTTCTTTAGTCTTTAGTTATGCTAAAATAATCCTAACATACCAACCTATAATAGATATGGACTCAAAGGGTTCTATCACACACCCGGAGCAATGCGACACCACGCGCGACGCAAGTGTTTTTTGCTAGCTTCAGCCCGACGCAGTTATCATTGTCATGTCCAGAACCACTTTGTTTAAACAGCAAATGCACTTGCGTCCATCTGTTCGCCCATGCTCTGAAAACAAGGTTTGCATTCAGGTGCATTGTTGGCGTGTTGCTATTTTGAGGAACTGAAAATGCCTTTAAATAACAACAAAAAAAACTGCGTCATTGACTTCAGAGCAGGTTTGTGTTGGTCAATGGCGCAGTTTTTTTTGTTGTTATTTAAAGGGTGTTAGTAATATGTGCCTATAGACGGGTGCACAACATTTTTGTACAGCAGCACAAAAACACGAGAAATATTAAAAATAAAAGGATTCCTCGCTGGAGAAGCGTTCAGTCTTTCCGCTTGCACATTCCACCGTATAAATAGCAAATCCACCATGGCGCACGCAACTGGATTTTAAAGGGAATGGGAGATGACACTCTGATTGGTTTATTGCACGTTACGCCCAAAACACACCCATGACTCATTAAGAGACTAGATTCAACCCATGTAGACCAAGCGCCTGCCGCACAGACCATTACCTCTGTGGTTAAACTAGCAAAAGAGGATTCAGAAACGCACTAAGAGCACCTGCACCATGAGCTCAGATCATTAAAATAGGGTCCAAATGCACAAAACTCAACTTCTGAATTCATGTGGTCTTTAAAGGAACACCTGAACAAATTAAAATTCTGTCATTATATAGTCTTATTTCGTATTATATCTGCAAGCTTTTGCTTGGAACACAACAAATATGATAAAAGAATCCTCATGCACCACATTCCCTTTGATGTTAAATGTAATTTTGTGAAATTGCACTGACCTGTAGGTTGTCAAACTTGAGTCCAGGCATGGCCAGCTGCTCTCTGTCGATCTGAACAGGACTGATCTGCTGTGTGGCCACTGATATCAGAACCTTCCTGGTGTCGTCTGAGGGAAGCCAGGCGTCATAGCGCTTATCCAGCTCGCTGGTGATCAGAGCGCACGCGAAAGGGTCGTCGCCGCCTGAGAACACGGCCTGGAGCTTGCTCACGGGCTCCGCAGGGCTTACTTGCGGTTTCGTAGCAACCGGGGCGAAGTACGTGCTGGTCGGCACAGCTTCCTGGGGCCCGGGGCCCAGCGGAGATTCTGGAGTGGTGGCCGTCTTGGGCAGCTCTGCATTTGGATTGCTGATCGATATGAATGAGGTGGACGTTGTGAAAGAATCGAAGAAGTCCGAGGCAGGGTTGACCACGGCGTTGTCTGTGAAGAACTTACTGAGGCTGGGGCTGGGCTGGCACACTTGAGGAATGAGTTTGTTGGGAGTTTCTGAGCTGCCGATGGTAAAACTGGGAGATTTTACTAGTGTGGGCTGAAAGCCGTCGGGGATCAGGGCTTGTGCTTTGGGTTGCACAGCCTGGCTGAAGATAGTACACACCGGGACAGGCTCCTCTTTCGGGGACGTATCGGTATTCGTCTCAAGCGCCGTCTCCAGAGCTTTGGGAGACTCTGGGGTTGGGTCGTCAGGAGGAACAATTTCCCTTTTGTCATCCGTCTTTGCAATCTTCTCCTCTTCATCCAATAAAGGCTCTGATGGCTCCTCGGGTTCAGCAACATCGTCGTCTTTTTGCTCTTCTGTATCTCCATCCGGCGTTTTGGACACCAGCGCCTCCTCATCTTCATTCTGCCCCAAAAGTGAGTCGATGGGAACGACGTCCTCTTCCTCGCTGTTGGGGGAGTCTGAGATCATCACGCTCTCCATCATCTGGTCGTTCAGCTTGTCCATGAAGCTCACAGAGTGAGTGCTGTCATCCTGCGGTGGCGTGAACGCTTCGGCGTCCAGATCGATGCTCTCCTCTTGGAAAGATGTTTCTGCTGGGGCGGTCTGGGGTGGGACAGAGGCTTCTAGCGCCTCACCGGCTCCGTCTATATCCAGTGTAACAGGCCTCTGAGCTGGACCTTCACTGCTGTCCATGACTCCCGCCTGGATGTTCCCTGTGATTCCCAGTCAAACAAAACAGAGATCAATCAATCAGATTAGTCACATAAACACCCTTGTGTGTACACTTTAGCATTCTTATTACAGATATGATATACTTAAGTGTGAAATGAATGTAATGTTTTCAGACACAGACTGCATGATATTTACCATTTAATGAAAATGTATTATAGCTTAAATTTATATTGAATGGTGAGTGTTTACCATTAACCAGTGACTAAACGCTCAACTTCAGTGTTTATCTTAGTAGGATGAAAATAAAAAGAACGCTCCCTTTACTGTCGCTGGAGCTGTCAATCAAACAGAACGAGTTTATCAGTGAGTTCAGGACTCAAAACTCCTGATTTATTCAACGAATCTCTTAGTTACATCGTGTTTGCTCTGTTAGTTATGATGAAAGCATTTGTTAGTGTGCAGAAATTGAGTTGCGATGACGAGATCACTGCTTTCATGAGCTCAACAACATGTCTGTGATCCACTACAATGATCATCACTGCAACCTTTCATGCCACGATCTCAATATAATGCTTTAATCAACACATGATTGGTTAACCTTGAGAGATGGAATAGTAAAAACGTGCTAAAAGTTTGAGAGAGAGTAATACTTAGCTATTTCATATAGCAAAGATGACAGCCAATCACAGCAGTGGGCGTTTACACTGAAGTCTCACAGCCAATCACAGCAGTGGGCGTTTACACTGAAGTCTCACAGCCAATCACAGCAGTGGGCGTTTACACTGAAGTCTCACAGCCAATCACAGCAGTGGGCGTTTACACTGAAGTCTCACAGCCAATCACAGCAGTGGGCGTTTACACTGAAGTCTCACAGCCAATCACAGCAGTGGGCGTTTACACTGAAGTCTCACAGCCAATCACAGCAGTGGGCGTTTACACTGAAGTCTCACAGCCAATCACAGCAGCGGGCGTTTACACTGAAGTCTCACAGCCAATCACAGCAGTGGGCGAGAGAATCTGCGCGCCTCCCATTTTTTACACTAGGCTACAAAAGCACCAACTGCACATGTGCTGGAAAAACAACATGGATATCAAATTTGAAGAAAGGCTGTGTGAAGACATCCGTTGTTACCTGCACCTCTACATCATTGAAACAACAGCCAGATGTGGAATAATTCATGGAGAGAAATTACCCAAAGTTTGGGCAAAGAAGCATCTAGTGCAAAGGACCCCATCATACACTTTCGGTATTATAAACTACAGACCTGTCTCTCTCCTACCTTTCATATCAAAAACACTTGAACGAGTTGTGTTCAACCAGGTGTCATCCTTCCTCACACAGAACGACCATCTGGACGTCAGCCAATCTGGTTTCAAGAGCGGCCATTCAACAGAGACTGCGCTACTGTCTGTCACGGAATCCCTGCGGATTGCTAAGGCTGCTTCCAAATCATCTGTTCTCATCCTACTGGATCTATCTGCTGCCTTCGACACCGTAAACCATCAAATTCTTCTGTCCACCCTCTTGTCACTGGGCATCTCAGGTACTGCGCTTCAGTGGTTTGAGTCCTATCTCAGAGGTAGGTCTTTCAGAGTCGCCTGGGGAGGGGAGGTATCCAAACCTCATGAACTGATCACTGGGGTTCCTCAGGGTTCAGTTCTTGGTCCCCTCCTATTCTCCATTTATACTACATCACTGGGTCCCATCATACAGGCACATGGTTTCTCCTACCACTGCTATGCTGATGACACACAACTCTACCTGTCCTTCCAACCAGATGATTCCACAGTAGCTGCACGGATCTCAAGCTGTCTGGCGGACATCTCGACGTGGATGGAAGAACACCACCTGCAGCTCAACCTGGCAAAGACTGAGCTTTTAGTCTTCCCTGCCACTCCTACTCTTCAACATGACATCAACATACAGCTTGGTACAACCACCATTACCCCATCAAAATCGGCCAGAAATCTTGGAGTTATCTTCGATGACCAACTGACCTTCAGTGACCACATCTCAAAGACGGCGCGGTCGTGCAGATTTGCACTTTGCAACATCAGGAAAATCCGTCCCTTCCTGACTGAGCAACACAACTGCTTGTCCAGGCCCTGGTCATTTCAAGGCTTGATTACTGCAATGCTCTTCTGGCTGGTCTGCCGTCAAGTGCAATCAAACCTCTTCAAATGATCCAGAACGCTGCTGCACGTCTTGTCTGCAACGAGCCTAAGAGAGCCCACGTCACGCCCCTCTTCATCTCTTTGCACTGGCTACCCCTTGCTGCTCGCATCAAGTTCAAGGCGCTGATGCTTACAGATCCACCACAGGCTCTGCTCCTCCTACCTCCACACACTGATACAACACTACATCTCCACCAGAAGCCTGCGATCACTAAAGGAACGAAGACTTGTGGTACCGTCACAGAGAGGCACAAAATCACTCTCCAGAACATTCTCCTTCACTGCTCCCTGCTGGTGGAATGATCTCCCTACTTTCATCAGGAACGCAGATTCCCTGGCAATATTCAAGAGACAGCTGAAAACTCACCTCTTCCATGAACACTTAATCCCCTCATAAAAAAAAAAAAAAAAAAAAAAAAACCCTATCCTTCCCCCTTTTTCCCTTCCTACTCTAGCTTATGGTACTGAGCAATGTATGAAACTTGTATTGTGAGCACGTCCTGTGTTATTTGCCAATTCATGAAGAATCGCTTGTTTGTTTTCCTCACTTGTAAGTCGCTTTGGATAAAAGCGTCTGCTAAATGACTAAATGTAAATAAATACAAGTAGACCGCGGCTGTCCGCGTCCGAATTGGAGTACAATCGAGGCTCACGCCCAAAGCACACAAAGTATCATGTGTGCGCGAGGGTTAGTACAGTGAGCGTGATGCGCATTTCATCATCAGAAGAGTAAGCGCACGCGGTACGCACACCGCCGGATTTTTGTAACCGTGCTTACATGTATGCGCAGGTCACGTGTGTGCTTTTCATTTAATTAGTTTATCCACAAGGAACCGTGACCGTCCCACTGCACACGTAAAAAAACAAGTACATTTTACATTTACATTTTTCATCATTTAGCAGACACTTTTATCCAAAGCGACTTACAAGGGGAGCAATTAGGGGTTAGGTGTCTCGCTCAAGGGCACTTTAGTCATGGTATTGAAGGTGGAGAGAGTGCTGTTCATTCACAATCCCCACCTTCAATTCCTGCCGGCGTGGGAATCGAACCAGCAACCTTCAGATTACAAGCCCGACTCCCACACCATTAGGCCACGACTACCCACGTATCCAAGTATCCTCAGGGCTTTACTCATTTCGCTGTTGGTGTGAAAGAGCCTTTACATTTGGCAAAACTTTTTTAATATTAAAAAACAATAAAGCAAACCCAGTTGAGAACACGTAACGAAAAAGTAATAGCAATAACGAATAACTTTCTATAAAAGTAGCCGAGTATCGCAGTTCGTTATAAATCTCTCTTAAAAGTAACTTCAACATCAACATAATTAAAACATAATGATTTAAGATGTAGTTTAAAATAAAACTTTTAATTTGACATTTGTGCACATTTTTTAAAAGCATATAGTCACGAAACTACACTCTTTAAGTATGCTGTTTCACTAATATTATATTACAGTTATATATATATATATACACTGTATATTATATAATATAGGTTTTTTTTTCAAAATACACTTGTAAGATTTGAAGTACATTCAAACACACTTCTCTGGTTTCTCCTCATATTCATAAAACACAAGACATTTGTAGTATTTAAGTAATATTTAAGAAAACATCCATTTATCACTGATATCACAAACCAACTGACTAAATAACACAGAAATATCAATTGACAAATAAGCGTTTATGTTTTTTTAATAAACAAAACCCTTGAATCTTTATCGTTTCCAAAAAATCAGAAAGTCAAATGATCTCCAGTGACAGAAATCAAAACATTCTGGAGGATAAAATAATAATATATTAATATCTGAAGAGCTCAGTGTCAACAACATGATGAATGTAGACTAAAACGCAACAACTGTTGATTGACATATAGGAGACCTTCATATTCCTCACAATACTTACACACAGAGAGAAAATAATATTATAATAAAACAGTAAAAACATGATTTTACCTTCAGTGAAATGAACGCTGTGATGACAGCAGCAGGGTAAACACACGCATGCGCACCGACGTAGGAATTGACCCTACGGTGTGCGAAAGGTGTCAAACATCTTCGCTTTGGTATTCTCGAAAAGCACTTCCGCTCACGAAACACAACGCGCGAACGCACAGAGAGCGGTGTTACGTAAGTTTCTGTACGCCGTTTCCGTAAGTCTTCGCGGAACTGCTGTACATGTCATCAGTATTTGGTAAACAGGAGGATGTTTTACTCAGAACTAAATCATAAATGAATGAATGAAGATGGAGGATGATGCACCGGTGATTTACGGCCTGGAGTTTCAGGTAAAATGTGCCTCTGTTTACCTTTTCATTCTAGCACAAACTCCCTCACAGAGATGTGTTATGAGCTGGAACCTGCTTACTGTGTAATATGTGTAATATCAGGCGGATATTAAGATATGCTTTGGTATGAAACATGCCAAATATATATGTATATATAATATTTATATAAAAGATATATGTCCAAATATATCACAAACATCAGATGGACAGCAGAAGATCTGCTGTCATTCCCAATGCTTCATATGCCATGGCAGAAATAAAAGAGAAGGTGCATATTACTAAATACAAACATATAAAAAATAAAAACATGGGAATTTTTTTGTTTGTTTTTGTAAATGCTCAAGAAAAGATTCTGATAAGTCCATCTGTGATACTCAAAAGTGCAGTGTAGGAAGGCATTTTGAGTCACATATGTTGTGTTTTCTTGTATTTGTGTCTGTTGATGATGAATGCATGTGTTGTCGTTTGCTGTCGTTTGCAGGCGCGTGCTCTGACGGCTCAGACAGCCGAGACCGACGCCATCCGCTTTCTAGTGGGCACACAGTCACTCAAATTCGATAACCAGGTGAGTGAAGGTACACCTGGGACCGTGTGTGTCCTGAATCCGTAATGATGCCGAGACCGACACCTTCTGCCACTGAGACGAGCGTGAAACGTGTCCCAGTCAGCCTGGATTCAGAACTTATTCACTGTTCGTTCATTTCATAATACACTAACTACAGAAATACAGCAGCACATCTGAATCTGTCGGGGCAGGTTAGGACCAAAGCGCAGACCAACACGCGAGAGATCGTTGTTTTGCGCCCTTGTTAGGACACACAGATGGTTTTAGTGCATGACGGTGTAATTCATGTCTGAAAGCTGTTGAGATTTTATCAGACTTTGATTTAATTGTTGAAGAATTACAAATGAGATCAATAATATATAAAGTTATTAAATAAGTAATATATAATAAAACAATAGATAAACAATAAGGTCAGGGAGATCAATAATAAATTCACACATCAAAAGCCAAAATCAATAAACAATTTTATTTAATTATAATAAAAAATTATAAGTAATGTCAATAATAAATAATAAAATAATGTAATACAATTTTATATATATATATATATATATATAATAAAATATAAAATATTATAAGTAAATAATACGATCAATAATAAGATTGATAAAAAAATAAGATCATACATTATTTGCTCCAAAGAAATTACATAACATATATTCCTGATAAAGTAGTAACCAAAATTAGGCAAATGATCCTGTTCGAACGTTTACATTTGGTTATAAAAGATAAAAATATGAAAAATGTTATTTAGTCAGTCTTGTTGTTCCAAATCCAAACCGGTTTGACTTTATTTTGTGGAACTTCTCCATGAGATTTTTGTAATAAATATCTAAAAATCTATATTTCACATATATATTAGTCAAGTCAAGTCATCTTTATTTATATAACCCTTTTTACAATGCAAATTGTGGCAAAGCAGTTTTACATTAATAATTGGCAAATAATTTTTGTGCAGCCTATTCTATATATTATTGATTCATTCCGTTGCAAAGATCAATAGTTATTAGTCTGGTTAATTTATGTATATCAGCACTGGAGAAAACAGTGACGTAATCGTCCGGCTCAGCTCAGTTCACATACAACGACACCAATGCAGGCATATTACCCCAAAAGTTCCCAATGATTTGTAAATTCCAGGTTTAAATAATGTCTCGTCCCTCGTCACTGTCGCCTGTCAGTGATGTATGGCAACTCGCATGGACAAAATGCGAAGGTGTTCGCTCTACAGCATTCATCACGCCGCTGACACGATTATTCATTGGCGAGTACAGAGAATCCTGCCTAAAAAACATCATCATAGATCACCTGAGGCAAGAGGCTTTGGGACAAATGGAGAAATAAAACAGGGATCAATACTGGTGTGACGTTTTTGAGACGTCAAACGTGGACTTGACAGAGACTTGATAATGCAGCTGTGGGTTATGCTGATGAAATTACACATACAGCTTTTTATAAAGTCAGGTGACACGACTGGCAGTGAAATTGCTCAAAAATATTTAGCCATTACTTGCAAATACTGTGTGTTCGTTGGGACGTACTTTCAGTGCGATTGTTTTAAACACGTAAAACTGCGCAGCATTAACCCACCAGATCATTTGACAAATAGTCACATATCATATTAAAATATATTAAAGTAGCGAGATCAAATAATACAATAACTAATTCATGACCTCGTCCGTGAACACGGCGATATGTAACTTATTACATAGTTATAAATCCTTATGAGCACAACTGTGTGTCTTTAAGAGGATTTTCTCATTTGGAAGCTTTTTCTCTTGTTTTACGCATATACAGTATCAAAATGATTAGTATGGCAAGGAAGTGATTGTTTGCTGTGCTCAAGAGCTCTTGGTCCTCGTGGCCTGCAGCAGGTCGAATCCTTCAGCCCTCGAGCGGCGCGTGCCGAGGCCCGTGTGTCGTCACTGATACGACACTTCACGGGTGGAGAGCTGGGCATGAATGAACCGTTCTCCACCCGAGCCTCTGACCTCTCCTTCACATCATGACTACGGCAAGAGACGAGGCCCATGTGATAATTCACTCGCCATCTGTAGAGCGCGGGCTGATAAATCACGAGCGAGTCTCTCCAACCCCGGCGCTCATTACAGAACCTTCCAACGCCTCCAATTATCCTGTCCAGCCATTGGAATTTATTTGTATTGCTTCCCTCCATAAAATTATAACGTTGCCTAATAATTCTCCTTCAGTGCAGTCCAACCCAAGGTTAATGGCTTCCTCTAAAACTTTCAGCAGCCTGAAAGGCAGAGATGCCCTCGCGTCTCCAATGACACGCTCACGTCACACACCTGCACCAGACAAACACACTGTGGTGTAGTTTTGCATACAGCTAATATTCTATTTCTGCCCCTAATGTCATGATACTCTTGATATAACAGTGTTATAACAACTATATACCTGACAAAATTCTTCATGAAATGAAACGTAATGCTTGAAATGTGTGCATTTGAAAGTAACAGACATCTTGAAATGAGAAAGATTTTTTGCATAATTTCAAGGTTTGGTATCCGTGAGAGTTTGTAAAGCTCGTATTTCTAAAATGTGTTCATGGTTCATATTGCTTTCATTTAATGTATTTAGACCATTTTAAGTATAAACTATGTACAAATAAAATCAATAAATTAGTGCGTATCATTAAATATAATTGTATATATTTCTAATGGAATTGAGCCATTTTATTCTAATTTCCTGAATCATGCAAATGTTGATTTTTTTTTTTTTTTATCTTGATGTTGTTTCATACTGTAATGCTTTAAAATCTTTTATATATTAAATATATAATACTTAAAGGATTAATTCTCTTCAGAATTCAAATGTCCTGATAATTCACTCTCCTCCATGATGTTCGTGTCTTTCTTTCTTCAGTGGAAAAGAAATTGAGGAACTCATTCCAGGATTGTTCTCCATATAGTGGACTTCACTGGGGTTCAACGGGTTGAAGGTCCAAATGTCAGTTTCAGTGCAGCTTCAAAGATCTACATGATCCAGACGAGGAATAAGAGTCTGATCTAGAGAAACCATAAAAACATTTTTAACCAAATGTTGGTCTTGCACTGCTCTGATGCTCCACACATCACGTCATCACGCTGAAAAGGTCACGTGACGTAGGAGGAAGTACCGATCCAGTGTTTACAAAGCGAACGTGCAAAGACAAACTCAAACGGCCTTTACAAAGAAACAATAAAACAACGATGTTGAGCAATTTTGAAGTTGGAGGAGAAAATGAGACGGAGTTTTTCGCCCTACTGCGGTACTTCCTCCGTGAGCTTTACTTCGTGATGACGTGATGTGTGGAGCATCAGAGCAGTGCAAGACCAGCATTTATGGTTAATTTTTTTTTATTTTTATATAAAATGTGTGATGGTTTCTCTAGATCAGACTCTTATTCCTCGTCTGGATCATGTAGATCTTTGAAGCTGCACTGAAACTGACATTTGGACCTTCAACCCGTTGAACCCCAGTGAAGTCCACTATATGGAGAACAATCCTGGAATGAGTTCCTCTGAAGAAAGAAAGACATGAACATCTTGATGACATGAGGAGAGTGAATTATCAAGAAATTAATTCACGATTATAAATGTATTTATCTAAATGAAATATTCAACTTTTGCTTCTCCAGTGAATTTATCTTCTTTTAAGGAGTTTCAGATATTGTTAGTGAATAACAGGATAAAAACACAGAAGTATTTCTGATTTCGAGCAGGATTTGGTGAAGCGTTGCACACAACAGACAGTAGACTCTGCAGAATATTACCCACAGTGCACCTGTGGTCTCTCAGTAAAATAATAACTCCTCAAATGTGAGATGCTTTGCATAACTTTTACGCATTTGACCTAAGTTCAGAAGATGCCGTCACTTCAAAGCTGGGAAATCAGTGTCAGGAGTGTGTGAAGTTAAAACGCGTCTGAGATTTCATTTTCTGTCATATTGAAGTAAATATCTGCGAGTGAAGTCCCAGCTCTTTTAACTGCCTCGGCGCTCTGCCTTTTCTCCTCTTCCTCAGATTCACATCATCGACTTTGATGATGAGAATAATATGATTAATAAGAGCGTTCTCCTGCACGATGCTGGGGAGATATGGCACATCAGCGGCAGCCCTGCAGACAAGGCGGTGCTGACCACGACCTACAGCAAGAGTGAGTCTTCCTCTTCCTCTCACAACATCTCGACACGGTTTGTGTTTTACGACCGCCTGCAGATGTTCACAGAAATGTGTAAATATTCCACCGAGTCTTAAAAATCACGCTTCATTATTCATGATTATCTGTGGTTCTAACATCCATGGAACCTTTCAAATGCACAAAAGCTTCTTTACAGGTCTTTAGATTGTTAAAAATGTTTTGGAGAACCATAAATGTCTCTTCTATGGCATTAAAACTGTGAAAACTGTCGAAATCCTCCAGCTCAGCTCAGATCTCATCTGGTAGTGTCTGCGCAGTCAAGTCAATATTGCAGAATATTAAGTGTCCCCAACTAAGAAACCCAAACTCTGTCAGAGACAGAAGTGGAGAAGAAAAAAAACCTTCGGCGAACCAGACTCAGTCGGTGTCATAATCTCTGTTTATTCTGTTCCCCAGTCCTGCCTATTATCTTATGTTCCTTGTTTTGAGTTCAGTCCCGTCACTTGTCAAGTATTCTTTGCGTTGTCTTCGTTTGTTTCGTCATCCGTCATGTGTTCTGTTTAGTATTCGTCAGTCCTGTCATCGTCACATGTGCTCTTTGTTTTGAGTTCCGTCACATGTTCTCTGTGTTGTTCTCCCGCCTGTCAGTGTCTCTTTATTAGTTCATCATCATCATCTGTGTCTCGTAATCAGTTATGTCTGTCACCTGTGCCCTGCTCGTTATCCTCGTGTGTTCCTGTGTATTTATTCCTTCTGTGTCGGTCCTGTCATTGTTTGTCGTTAAAGTTACGTTCTGGTGTTTATTTGCCTGTATTCCTGCCTGTCTTCGGTGATTTATTAAACTATTGAAATCGAATCCTGTCTTCGTACCTGTTCCTGAACCCGAGCGTTACAGTCGGGAGGCAAGTTGGCCAACGGAAATGCACACCAGTTATTCCATCCAGATCAAAACTGTGAAAACTGTCGAAATCATCCAGCTCAGCTCAGATCTCATCTGGTAGTGTCTGCGCAGTCAAGTCAATATTGCAGAATATTAAGTGTCCCCAACTAAGCAACCCAAACTCAACCTCAAACTCAAACAGAAGTGGAGAAGAAAAAAACCTTCGGAGAACCAGGCTCAGATCGGGATACATTACGGCAGCACTATTATAATAGTCCATTTTAAAGATGTAAACTCGTCGCAGGGCATTCTGACGTTCTACATGAGGTTATGTGTAATTCTTCAATGTTTTGATCGAGCAATATATCTTATACGGCAGTTTAGTTTTGTTGCTTGCCTTTTGTATCACAAGCATGACTATGACGTCTTAAAATGTTGTGGTTTGATTTGAAATCTTGTCTTAAAGTTTCTCAGCAAGTTGTGCTTGTAACGTTTCATTTACGATTCAACTGCTATCTTCCACTTCGAGGGTTTTTCCTCAAGTGTTTGTTAGTAATTTTTCTTCAGTGGAGCATCACTGGAGACTTTATATGTGTCTATATGTGCTCATGTCATGTCTCTCAGGCTGTTAATGCAATATATGACATATTCTTGCACTCGCCTCGAGGCGATTAAAAAACATTGACAAACATGATGAAACAATTGAAAGTGAAAATTTTAATTAAATCCTGTGTTTATAAGACTGTCGCCCGTGGCTGGTTACTGACAGTTCACATAGTGAGGAACATTTTTTACCAGGAGATGACTTTTTTTTTTTTCCATTTCTCCTTCCATCTTCATTATGATGAGGCCAATGTGCAAGATGTCATAGTGGAGTTCAAAAGAGGAATGTAATTACCGTGACATTCAAGCTAATGGAGTAGCCGGGCGGCACCGAGTCTGCCTCCATCATCACCCCCTCCCGCCACCTTATCCGATATTATCTGATCTGAGAACAGTGCTCATGCTGATGCCTGTGCTCCAGTACACCAGTGATTTCAGCAGCTTTACTAGGGAAAAAGAACTGCAGAATGAAATCTACCGAGCGTAATTTGTGGATTAGTGAATATTACACTATACATTAACAAACTCTAACTATTTACATCACAAAATGTAACGATTTTTCAAAAATATGTATTTTATTATGTTGCTGTTCATGTTACAGTCATTTTATAAAAGCAATAAGCCGGCTGAGCATTGCAGTGGTGGATGAAGTCCTGGAAATATGAAAATACCCTGATAAATTACAGAAATTCGTTCAGAAATTACAAAGACAGACCTTCACTTCTTTTCACTTCTTATTTTTGTGTGTAATTAAGAACAACAGATCTTATGTTGATTCACTTTTTTGCTGATTAACAATTTTTTTAAAGCAGTTGAATCAATAAATAGCGTCTAGTGTGTGTTTAATGTGTGGTGACAGATCGCTGTAGCTCCTCGTGAAGCGATCATCTCTTCATACTAGTTCATTTATAGCATCAAATAAACATGAATGAACATCAGAAGGAATGTTGTTTCAAGACGTGATTCAAGTTCACCAACGTTAATCTACTAACTCCCCTGACCGCTTTGACGGACAAAATGGAGGATTCTGGGTTATGATTGGTCAGATCGCCTGTCAATCAAACTGTTTGCGAAGGGTCAATTACAACTGCTAGTTTTTTTTGTTTGTTTGTTTTGTTTTTTACAGTGTGAGTAATAAAAATATATGAGAGAATACACAAACTGTATGTCGTTGTAAGCATTGCCTACAGGTTTGAACTGTAGCTCATAACTAGCAGTACAGTTTTCAGCAGATGCAGAAAGTGCTGATATGCATTTCTGGACATCTCCCAAAGTGCCCATTACACCAGAGGCAGCAAGAACACTGTGAGAGTGCACTCCTTCTGATTCTGACACTCATCGTACGAGGAACATTTATTTATTTGTTTATTTTATAGATAACAGTGCGTTATGATTCCTGAAGGATCATGTGACACTGAACACTGGAGTAATTCAGCTTTGATCACTGGATATAAATTACACTGTACTATATATTCACATAGAAAACAATTTTTTTAAATTGTAAAAATATTTCACAATATTACTGTTTTTACTGTATTTTTGAGGAAATAAATGCAGCCTTGGTGAGCAGAAGAGGCTCCTATTAATATTTCCAAACACGACTTTTGACAGGTTCTGTATACTGATCTTCACCAGTCTTAATGAAAAGCGCTATGAGTGTTCTGGCCTCCAGAGGCAGTATACTCTACTCTGAGAACAAAGCTGCACATCCCTGCACTGCTGGAAGACAATCCAGAGATGCATTAGAAACAAACCATATGCATTACCCAATATTACATGAACCCTCCAATAACACGATCAAATCTATTCACACGATTTATGTAGGTGATGGTGTGTATTTTTATTTAACTCTGGTTGCTGTGCTTTAGATTACAATTGAGCTGAAGCTTTTGTGCATGTGTTTTTAAGCATGATTTGTGTATGTGCATGCTTTCTGATGGTGTGTTGTGTGTGTGTTTCCTGTCGAGCAGCGTCTGAGAGCCGTGTGTTCACATGTGCGGCAGTGTGGAGGATGCCCCCGGAATGGGAATCAGGCAGCCACGAGTCCCCCGATGATTCATCAAACAACCCGCAGACCTTGGAGCTTCTCTGTCACCTTGACAACACGGCCCATGGCAGCGTGGCCTGGTACGCCACACGCTATCGATTTAGCCCTGCAGCTTCCCCATTCGCCTCCCTCTTTCCTAGCTTTGCTATCCTTCTCGTCATGGCTTTTATTTCCATTTCTCTCTCTGCCTCGCTTTGTCTCCGTCTCTTGCAGCATTTTGGCTCTGCCTCCCTTCAATCTATTGTTCTGTGCTTTTCTAGATGTTACAGAAATCTATTTGCACTGTATTTCATGCACCCATCTGTTCGGTTTTATTTTCAACCTCCGCCTATTTCTTTTGTCTCAGCTGCACGCTTTATTTCATGCACCATAATTCACAACACAGAATAAAGAAAAAAAAAATCCTGCTTGTGTTTTGAAGCTTTTGCCAAATGGCAGGCCATCATACTCACATCCATCAGATGAGGGAGTTGCACATGCTGAAGGAATTTTGCTTCATCTAAACTAAAAAAATTAAACACTGTATTGGAACATAAATGGCCAAGTTAAAGCTTAAAAGAATAGATCATGCAAAAATTAAAACCGTTTACTCATCATCATGTTGTTCTAATTCAAAATCAATCTGATTTTCTTTCCTCATTGGACGCAAGAACAGATGTTTTGCTGAATGACCCAGCTGCTCTTTTCCTTTTATTTTTGTTTAAATTATGCCCCTCTTCACAAGATGTAATATCTAGTGTCTGTGAAGTTTCAGCTCAAAATATCTTACAGATCATTTATTATACCATGTTATAAATGCCCATTTTTGAGTGAGGAAAAACATGCTGTATTCGTACATGTATCTTTAAATGCAAATGAGCTGCTGCTCCCCATCCCCTTTCCAGAAGAGGGCGGAGCCATTTTTTTTGTCCATGTTATTTTCACACGTCTAGTGCAGTTATGTGGCCTTGTTTCATTATTACAGTGTACACTTTTTACTTTATTTACCCTGAAAGAATGGAAGTGAAATGTGACAACATACCCCATAGGTGGGGCACGTTGTAAGGTGACCAAATGACCGCTTAAAATATTATCTGATCTAATCAAAACGATATACAAACGCAAATATTTTGTCAATAAAATACAATTAACTTTTTGACATAAAATAATGATGTTTTCAAAAATCATTCATTAACGAAGCAAGTGGCTGTTTTTGAATGTGTCATTGAATCATTGACTCAACATTCGTGTCTGTTGCAGTTCTGCTGTGGCTTTCGTTGGAACTATTATTTCTTTGCAAACTAGAGCCAACAATATTGATATTAATACTGTGTTTAAAATGAACATCACTTAATATTACCCTTTTGTTTGTTGAACTGTTGTTTAAAATCAGTCACATTTGCAGTAGTGTGGATATTTGGGAAAAAATTGCATTCTTGCTAGTATAATATATTATCAACATTAAAAACAAGAACTCACGCAGAGTATATTTTTGTATCTAAGTGAGTTTGAGTCTTAAATCACTCTCAGACTGTCTATATTTGTTCTTCATGCTGGTAATTGCTTGTTGAGAACGACAGTAGTCAAGTCACCTTTACTTTATATAGCGCTTTTTACAATGCTAGTTGTGGCAAAGCAGCTTTACATTAATAATTGGCAAATAATTTTTTTACAAATAAAACGCTGTTATTATCCAGCTTATTCTATATATTTGTATTGATTCATTCCACACTATTGAAAGATAAATAGTTATAGTCTAGTTAATTTATGTATATCAGAACTGGAGAAAACAGTGACGTAATCGTCCAGCTCAGCTCAGTTCGCATTTAATGGAGGCAAGGAACCAAAACTCCAACAAAATGGAGAAAAAAACCTTGGGAGAAACCAGGCTTAGTCGGGGGTCAGTTCTCCTCTGGCCAACAGTGAACACTTGCTTGATTGATTCAGGCAGAGTTACAGGTCATAAGTCCGATTTGGGATCGCAACAGTCAAAATATTTAATCTAGTTCCATCTAGTTTAAGATCTTTTTCTTCACACCGGTATGGGACGGTTTGCTGGTGATCTGTGCCACTGGCTGATGTGTCAGTAAGGCCCTCACAAGGGATGAGCTAGTCATCCGACCCGGACACGGTCCGGATCCAGCCAATCACGTTAAATGGTAAACCTTGGGATAAGCAGAGAGACTAAAATTAGCATAGACGCCATTCTTCTTCTGATGTAACGAGTACATCCGGTGTTATAGGAAGTGTTCCCGGTTCCAGCTGACCTGATCTATGCAGCCTAACAATCCTTTAACGGATATGAAGACAAGAGTTTATAGTGCGTCATGTGTATGCCAGGTTAAATAGATGCGTTTTTAGTCTAGATTTAAACTGACAGAGTGTGTCTGCTTCCCGAACAATGCTAGGAAGATTGTTCCAGAGTTTAGGTGCCAAATAGGGAAAGGATCTACCGCCTGCGGTTGATTTTGATATTCTAGGTATTAACAACTGGCCAGAATTCTGAGATCGTAATAGACGCGTAGGACTATAATGCATTAAGAGCTCGCTCAGGTACTGGGGAGCTAAGCCATTTAGTGCTTTGTAAGTAATTAGCAAGATTTTAAAATCTATACGATGTTTAATAGGGAGCCAGTGCAGTTTTGACAGAACCGGGCTAATATGTTCATACTACCTGGTTCTAGTAAGGACTCTAGCAGCTGCGTTTTGGACCAGCTGTAGTTTGTTTATCAAGCGAGCAGGGCAACCAGCCAGTAGAGCGGAACTAGCTGTTCCGCATTTGTCATTGAGAGCATATGAAGTAGTTTAGATATATTTTTAAGATGGAAGAATGCGGTTTTACATATGCTAGAAATGTGGCTTTCAAATGAAAGATTGGTATCAAAGAGCACACCCAGGTTCCTCACTGACGAAGACGACTTAACAGAGCAGCCATCAAGTGTTAGACAGTATTCTAGGTTATTATGTGCAGAGGTTTTTGGTCCAATAATTAGAATCTCTGTTTTTTCTGAATTTCGTAGTAGGAAATTATTAGTCATCCAATTTTTTATATCAGCTACACATTGCGTTAATTTTGAGAATTGGTAGGTTTCGTCAGGGCGCGAGGAAATATAGAGCCGAGTATCATCAGCGTAACAGTGAAAACTAATGCCATGCTTCCTAATGACATCTCCCAAGGGTAGCATGTACAGAGTGAAAAGCAACAGTCCTAGAACTGAGCCTTGTGGTACTCCATATTTAACTTACTACTACAAACTGATAACGGTCAGATAAGTATGATTTGAACCATGCCAATGCAATTCCACTAACGCCAACATAATTTTCTAGTCTATTCAAAAGAATATTGTGGTCGATAGTGTCAAAAGCAGCACTGAGGTCTAGTAACACTAATAGAGAGATACAACCACCATCTGATGATAAGAGCAAATCATTTGTAACTCTAATGAGAGCAGTCTCAGTACTATGGTACGGTCTAAATCCTGACTGGAAATCCTCACAGATACCATTTCTTTCCAAGTAGGAACACAGTTGAGATGATATTGCCTTTTCTAGTATTTTTGACAGAAAAGGTAGATTGGAGATCGGTCTGTAATTGACTAATTCTCTAGGATCAAGTTGTGGTTTTTTAATAAGAGGTTTGATAATAGCCTTAAAATTTTTCGGTACGTAACCTAGTGATAAAGATGAATTAATGATCTTAAGAAGAGGATCTATGACCTCTGGATGCATCTCTTTCAATGGCTTAGTCGGTATAGGGTCTAACATACATGTTGTTGATTTCGATGATTTAACAAGTTCAGACAATTCTTCCTTTCTTATAGCTGCGAATAAATGGAATTTTTCCTCAGGGATACTACAATCCACTGTCTGATGTGAAACTGTAGTAGACAGTTGCATGGCTATAATTTTCTCTCTAATGTTGTCAATCTTGCAAGTAAAGAAGTTCATAAAGTCATTATTGCTGTGCTGTTTGGAAACATCAGAAGTTGAAGCTGTATTTCTCGTTAAATTAGCGACTGTATCAAATAGATACTTATGGTTGTGTTTATTTTCTTCTAAAAGATTTGAAAAATAAGCAGATCCAGCAGTTTTTAAGGCCTTTCTGTACTCTATCATTTTCTCTCTCCATGAAATACGAAAAATTTCTAGTTTTGAATTCTTCCAGCTGTGCTCCATTTTTCTTGCTGTTCTCTTAAGGGTCCGAGTGTGCTCGTTATACCATGGCGTTGGACTAATATCCTTAATCTTTTTTTAGCGCAAAGGAGCGACAGAGTCTAGAGTGTTGGAAAAGAGAGCGTCAATAGTTTCTGTTGCAACATCGAGTTCTTCTAAGTTGTCTGGTTTGCTAAGACAATGAAACTGATCAGGAAGATTATTTATAAAGCAATCTTCTATTTAGTGGTAGAAGTGATGGTTCTACCATATTTGTGGCAGAGAGACCGTTTTGCAGCCTTGGTTAAATGTAGCACGCATCAGACTAGATAATGATCTGAAACGTCATCGCTCTGCTGCAGAATTTCAACGGTATCAATATCGATTCCATGTGACAATATTAGATCTAGAGTATGATTACAACAATGAGTGGGTCCTGACACGTGTTGTTTAGAATATCTGTTAATGCCAATCCCAATGCGTCTTTTTCATTATCTACATGGATATTAAAATCACCAACAATAAGGACTTTATCCACAGCCAGTACTAACACTGATAGAAAATCAGCAAATTCTTTGATAAAATCTGTATGGTGCCCTGGTGGCCTGTATACAGTAGCCAGCACAAATGTCAAATGAGATTTGTCACTTACATTATATAACGTTACATAAAGCACCATCACTTCAAAAGAGATATATTTGAAAGACTTTTGAGTAATACTGAAGATATTACTATAGATTACAGCAACACCTCCCCCTTTACCTTTCCGACGAGGTTTGTGTCGATAATAGTAACCTTGAGGGCTAGACTCAGTAATGTGGCACGATTTGCTAAAGCAGCAGACTCTGCACACAACAAAATATGCACGCTGCTTGTGTGGATGCAGTCAGTTTTGACCGCAAAAGATGAGGTAATTTGATAGGATGTCATGTATTTGACCTTTTACGGCATTTTGCCTGTTAGAAATACAGTACTGTGCAAAAGTTTTAGGCAGGTGTGAAAAAATGCTGTAAAGTAAGAATGCTTTCAAAAATAGACATGTTAATAGTTTATATTTATCAATTAACAAAATGCAAAGTGAGTGAACAGAAGAAAAATCTACATCAAATCAATATTTGGTGTGACCACCCTTTGCCTTCAAAACAGCATCAATTCTTCTAGGTACACTTGCACACAGTTTTTGAAGGAACTCGGCAGGTAGGTTGGCCCAAACATCTTGGAGAACTAACCACAGTTCCTCTGTGGATTTAGGCAGCCTCAGTTGCTTCTCTCTCTTCATGTAATCCCAGACAGACTCGATGATGTTGAGATCAGGGCTCTGTGGGGGCCATACCATCACTTCCAGGACTCCTTGTTCTTCTTTACACTGAAGATAGTTCTTAATGACTTTCGCTGTATGTTTGGGGTCGTTGTCATGCTGCAGAATAAATTTGGGGCCAATCAGATGCCTCCCTGATGGTATTGCATGATGGATAAGTATCTGCCTGTACTTCTCAGCATTGAGGATACCATTAATTCTGACCAAATCCCCAACTCCATTTGCAGAAATGCAGCCCCAAACTTGCAAGGAACCTCCACCATGCTTCACTGTTGCGTGCAGACACTCATTCGTGTACCGCTCTCCAGCCCTTCGGCGAACAAACTGCCTTCTGCTACAGCCAAATATTTCAAATTTTGACTCATCAGTCCAGAGCACCTGCTGCCATTTTTCTGCACCCCAGTTCCTGTGTTTTCGTGCATAGTTGAGTCGCTTGGCCTTGTTTCCACGTCGGAGGTATGGCTTTTTGGCCGCAAGTCTTCCATGAAGGCCACTTCTGACCAGACTTCTCCGGACAGTAGATGGGTGTACCAGGGTCCCACTGTTTTCTGCCAATTCTGAGCTAATGGCACTGCTCGACATCTTCCGATTGCGAAGGGAAGTAAGCATGATGTGTCTTTCATCTGCTGCAGTAAGTTTCCTTGGCCGACCACTGCGTCTACGGTCCTCAACGTTGCCTGTTTCTTTGTGCTTCTTCAAAAGAGCTTGGACAGCACATCTGGAAACCCCTGTCTGCCTTGAAATTTCTGCCTGGGAGAGACCTTGCTGATGCAGTATAACTACCTTGTGTCTTGTTGCTGTGCTCAGTCTTGCCATGGTGTATGACTTTTGACAGTAAACTGTCTTCAGCAACCTCACCTTGTTAGCTGAGTTTGGCTGTTCCTCACCCAGTTTTATTCCTCCTACACAGCTGTTTCTGTTTCAGTTAATGATTGTGTTTCAACCTACATATTGAATTGATGATCATTAGCACCTGTTTGGTATAATTGTTTAATCATACACCTAACTATATGCCTACAAAATCCCTGACTTTGTGCAAGTTTACCTTGAAGAATTGATGCTGTTTTGAAGGTAAAGGGTGGTCACACCAAATATGGATTTGATTTAGATTTTTCTTCTGTTCACTCACTTTGCATTTTGTTAATTGATAAATATAATCTATTACCAAGTTTATTTTTGAAAGCATTCTTACTTTACAGCATTTTTTCACACCTGCCTAAAACTTTTGCACAGTACTGTACATGCTCAGTTTTAATGTTATTTTAATGCGGGGTGGAAACTCAGTATTTTGTTTCGTAACCCCTCTATCACCAGTTTGGGAACCACTGGTTTAAACCATGTGTGTTACAACTAGCCCTGTGTTAGGATGTGCCCTACCAAAGTCCCTTTCAAGGAAAGTCTGTTCACTCTGTGGCCATTTTTGCAATGCCTCCAGGCAGCTATTTTGGGCATCCAAGACCAAGTCCTGTCTATTTGAATGGGTGTTACAGCAAGAGAAACAAGCTGTTTCCCTGCTTGGTGTGCACCTGCGGTGTGCCTACAGTCAAACAAGGCCAGAGGAGCAAGGAAGTCAGCTGCTTGAGGTTTGTCCAAGTGAATGTTGACGTCAGAAAGGACTGCAAGTGAAGAGCCGGTTGACCTGGAGGACAATAAAATAACAACAAAATAAAGTTGGACTGAATTAACAAAATGGGTGTTATTATATTAATAGGATACATTAAAGGGGTCCTATTATCCTTTCTTGGTTTTACCTTTCCGTTAGTTTTGTAATCTGCAGAGATACAAAGCACAAAGTTCATGCCAAAGTGAGTTAATCTCTCCAACAGAAAACACTTACCTTAAACGTCTCGTTTGTAGTCCTGCCCTTGTTTCTGTGACGTAGCTCTGTTAGCATGTAACACATTATGTCCACCTGCTGGTTAATTTGGCTCACCCTCAAACAAAGGTAGTTACAGTATAAGGCTGGGAAAAGTTTATCACAATAAGTAAACAGTTTTTTTTTCAATGCAAGAGCAAAACATAACATGGACTTCCAAAAAGCAGAGGTGCTGAAGAATCAGTGGTTAAAATTTAATTTAATGCACTCAGCAGTATGTTTTGTTGTTCTCAACGGCTGCTTTCTGAACTGTGCAATTCATTGCAGGTCAGTGACATACAGTTTTAACTGTGATTTAGAGAAATGACACAATTATAACATCACATCTGAAATCTAAGAGAGGTATCAAATATAAAACACCACTGTGAAACGTCCTGCTTAAACCGTGCTTGAGAAGGTGGTTCGGGTCGATCAGTGTGTTCCTCTTGACTGTCGTTATCGGACTCAGGCTTGAACTGATATGGCAAAACTGATGCCTTAGCGTAGTTACAGTAGTGTTTACATCTCCTTTTTACAGAACAGAGAGCTGAAATGCACCTGTTATGGTCAGGGACATTATTTTCTGAGCCAGGGGTCTCCAAATTCAGTCCTGGAGGGCCACGGTCCTGCAGAGTTTAGCTCCAACTTGCCTCAACACCTGCCTGGAAGTCTCTAGTCTGCCTAATTAGACCTTGATTAGCTGGTGGTTCAGGTGTGTTTAATTGGGGTTGGAGCTAAACTCTGCTGGACAGTGACCCTCACGGAACGGGTTTGGTCTACTGCAGCGGTCTCCAATCACAACAGACTGGCTGACCAATCAGAGCAGACTTTTCTGAAGGCATGTTTTAAAGATAACAAAGCTAAACCAGAATGTTCAGACAGAGAATGAAAACTGGTTCTGCAACAATGTAAATTATAAGAAAAATAATGAGTTTTTGAACATTCATGTAAACCTATCCTAGTAGACCCCCCTAAACAAAATTGTGAACCTATAATTGAGCATAATAGGGGACCTTTAGTGCAAAGAGAAGAGAAGCGTTTTAAATTAGAAAACCTGTCTACTCAACTTGTCCAGTAGGACTGGAGGACTGTGTGTAAAAGTCTTGATGGTTCAGCAGCTGAAGGCCACAACACTCACACAAGCTGAAAGGTTGGTTGAGAGCAATCAAAGGGTCACGTTTGCCTGGAAGGCACAAGGCCAGCATGGCACCCCGGGTTTTTGACTGTTGTTGGTGTGTGTGGTTGGGTAAGCAGGTTTCACTAGAGCTATTAAGCTACGGTTTCCCTTGTCGTCTCTGGCGAGAAAGTTAATGTAGTACAAGGACGCCAGATACCCAAATATACCCATGCTGGGGTGGAGTGTGTTTCTACGTTTGAACAGTCAGGACCAGAAACCAGGTCCTTGAATCTGCACGTGACTGGCAGGTTTCAATGGACTTCACTAAAGAACTTAACTTCATTCTTGGATTCCAGACATTCTTCTGGTCTTTGAGGCAACCAAGAGCATCCTTCTTTTTGAGATGGTCCTCACTTCAGAACACGAGATCCAGATCCAACTCCTCCCACTTTACATATCCTTAAACCTTACTGTCTCCACCCCCTGGATCAGGTTCCTGGATCTAGTGTTCTGCAGGTCTTTGAGAGGATCATTTGGAAGAGACCCATGATAGGAAAATGGTCTAGGGGGAAGATTTGAGCAGTGACTTTTAAAAAAGGGCAAGGTGTACGCTGATTTAGGTAAGGTTGTTTGGGATTTACAGGACAGCTTTCCTTCAAGGCCCATTGGCCAAGATAGGAACCATGACAAGGAAAAGTAATATCAAGCTGAAAAACCCTCTTATAAAGACAAAATAGCATGACAAACCGCGTATTTCTGTGAGCTGATCAATTGCACATTACCTGGGTGAGGGTGAATGATGTTGATCGGAGAAGCGTGGCTGGGTTGTGTAGTGACCGTAATCGTTTGGCAGGTGTTTGACAGCATTGCCAGAGAAAGTCACGGATGTTGGTCCGACACTTAATGGAAGCCAGTGTAGAGACCCAAACGTAATTGATGATCCACAGGTTTGGTGGCTTGTTGGACAAGTTGGACAAGGAGCAACATAGAGTATTTGCTGTAGAAGGAGTTGATTTTCCTTGCAGAACTATGCAGTTGCGGTCCACAAAGATGATCATATTGAGGTTTATTTTATTATACTTAATGCATTTATATAGTCTGTATGGATTCAGGGCAGTGTCTGTTTCTTTTGTGTGCAGTGAGGGTCTCGTAATGTATTTGCTGTTGTGATATCGGCTGTTTAAGGTCTTGCTTCCTCATACCCTTGATTCTCACAGATGGCTCTGTTTGAACAACACATTATCCTCTGTGTTGGCGTTGTCAGCCAAAAACAAAATTCACGAATACCTGCCCCGAAGAAAAAAAAGAAACTGTTGGCATTGCTACATGTTGATCAAATAGTCAAGATTCTGACCATGTGAGACTGGGTGCAGGAAATGCTCACGCCTTTCACAAACTTTCTCTGAAGTACATATGTGCCTGTTCTGAAAACATTCCAATTTAGGCTCCCTTGAATAAAATAGGCAAAATGTCAATGAAAAATGTACCCCCCCCAAAAAAGACTTGTTGTCACCTCCTGTTTAATTTTTTTCGTCTCACAGAATAGAATTGCTTCATCTTGAAATCTGGTGGACGCCTCTTAATCAATGCCCATTGAGCACTTTGCGGCCAATGGAGCATTTGTGAGAATTTGTGCACAGGACGTGCTGAGTGGCAGCGTGAGACAGGCTAATGGCTGTGTGATGGGTTATCAGAGCCACCGCTGCTAGATCAATTGAAGCCTGAGAAGAAACGAAAGCAAACTGTGTTATATAGGTCAGTCAATACTTTCAGTAATGATGGAGTAATCTCTGCGATGTTCGGAGACCAGTCGATGCTCGCACACCTTTTATATTGTGGACATTTGCTACACATGGGTTCCCTCGCAACACCTCGCTCTCCTCCTCCTCTGCCTCTTCCCTCATATCAAACTTGAGTCATTGACCGTTTACCCAAGCATCAAATATACACTTCTTATTACCTTAGCATTTTCTGATGTCGTAAATGATGCCATATCAACATTCTTCATAAATATGCAAAAAGCATCATTCAAACATTGCATTAAATACTAACTTCCATGAAATGGCTTTGAATTTGTGCTCAGCCGTTGTCAATGTCCTCTCTCGTGTCTCTTGCAGTGTATTATGGGAGCCCATGGGTGACGGAAAGCGTGTGATATCTCTGGCCGAAAACCACGTTCTGCTCTGGGACCTTCAGGAGAGCTCCAGCAAGGCTACGGTGAGATTCATTATCTTCAGAAGTGCATGTTTCACAGCCGTTTTCTCAGTACTGCAGCTGACATTCGTTTACATTTCGCATCTCTATGACTTTTTTCTTCAAGAATGTTCATTCTAAATTTTTTTCATAAAATGAAACCAGGGGCTGTAAAGAACAAAAATCACACACTGCATGTGCGTTTTAAGATGTCTGTAGGGCAAAAAATGTCTTTAAATCATTTGCCAATCTGCAGTTTCAGTGAAAAAAATAAACTGCCATGAAACAATTCATGTAAAATAGCATTTGAGTTTTGAATGGGTAAATGATAACAGAATGTTAATTTTTAGTGACTATTCATTTAAGCTATGAGCACAGACCAGACATGGACCAGTGTTATTTTAGTGCCTTTCACATATTATACTTTTTATTAATATTAATATTTTGAATTTTTATATATTTTCCATTATCATTTTCATTTTGGTTAAATTTTATTAATATTGTTGTTTTGTCATTTTAATTTGATTATGTCTACATTTGTTTTTAAAATTAATTTTTAGTTCAGTTTATACGTTACAATTATGCGTTTTAACACCTTGGTGGAAATTGGTAGACGTTCCCTTCATCAAGCGCCGTGGTAAAGCGTCAAATCATTCACAGGAATAAATATGAAGGTATTGTGCACAGATGTGATTTAGAATTAATATTTCATGTCGATATACAATGTTTACATACTTAAAACTAATCATGGTAAGTCTCTGGACTCTTAGAACAGTGGCAAGGAAATCTAACTTTACCATTTCCGTTGTGGCTTTATTTCGTTGTGTTGTGGCTTTATTTCGTTGTGTTGTGGCTTTATTTCGTTGTGTTGTAGCTTTATTTCGTTGTGTTGTGGCTTTATTTCGTTGTGTTGTGGCTTTATTTCGTTGTGTTGTGGCTTTATTTCGGTTGTGTTGAGACTTTATTTCGGTTGTGTTGTGGCTTTATTTCAGTTGTGTTGTGGCTTTATTTCAGTTGTGTTGTGGCTTTATTCTGTTGTGTTGTGGCTTTATTTCGTTGTGTTGTGGCTTTATTTCGTTGTGTTGTGGCTTTATTTCAGTTGTGTTGTGGCTTTATTTCGTTGTGTTGTGGCTTTATTCCGTTGTGTTGTGGCTTTATTTCAGTTGTGTTGTGGCTTTATTCCGTTGTGTTGTGGCTTTATTCCGTTGTGTTGCGGCTTTATTTCGTTGTGTTGTGGCTTTATTTCGTTGTGTTGTGGCTTTATTTCGTTGTGTTGCGGCTTTATTTCGGTTGTGTTGCGGCTTTATTTCGTTGTGTTGCGGCTTTATTTCGTTGTGTTGCGGCTTTATTTCGTTGTGTTGCGGCTTTATTTCGTTGTGTTGTGGCTTTATTTCGTTGTGTTGCGGCTTTATTTCGTTGTGTTGCGGCTTTATTTCGGTTGTGTTGTGGCTTTATTTCGTTGTGTTGCGGCTTTATTTCGGTTGTGTTGCGGCTTTATTTCCTTGTGTTGTGGCTTTATTTCGTTGTGTTATGGCTTTATTTCGGTTGTGTTGCGGCTTTATTTCGGTTGTCTTGCGGCTTTATTTCGTTGTGTTGTGGCTTTATTTCGTTGTGTTGCGGCTTTATTTCGGTTGTGTTGTGGCTTTATTTCGTTGTGTTGTGGCTTTATTTCGTTGTGTTGCGGCTTTATTTCGCTTGTGTTGTGGCTTTATTTCGTTGTGTTGCGGCTTTATTTCGGTTGTGTTGTGGCTTTATTTCGTTGTGTTGTGGCTTTATTTCGTTGTGTTGCGGCTTTATTTCCTTGTGTTGTGGCTTTATTTAGTTGTGTTATGGCTTTATTTCGGTTGTGTTGCGGCTTTATTTCGGTTGTGTTGCGGCTTTATTTCGTTGTGTTGCGGCTTTATTTCGTTGTGTTGCGGCTTTATTTCGGTTGTGTTGTGGCTTTATTTCGTTGTGTTGTGGCTTTATTTCGTTGTGTTGCGGCTTTATTTCGGTTGTGTTGTGGCTTTATTTCGTTGTGTTGCGGCTTTATTTCGGTTGTGTTGTGGCTTTATTTCGTTGTGTTGTGGCTTTATTTCGTTGTGTTATGGCTTTATTTCGGTTGTGTTGTGGCTTTATTTCGTTGTGTTGTGGCTTTATTTCGTTGTGTTGCGGCTTTATTTCCTTGTGTTGTGGCTTTATTTCGTTGTGTTATGGCTTTATTTCGGTTGTGTTGCGGCTTTATTTCGGTTGTGTTGCGGCTTTATTTCGTTGTGTTGTGGCTTTATTTCGTTGTGTTGCGGCTTTATTTCGGTTGTGTTGTGGCTTTATTTCGTTGTGTTGTGGCTTTATTTCGTTGTGTTGCGGCTTTATTTCGGTTGTGTTGTGGCTTTATTTCGTTGTGTTGCGGCTTTATTTCGGTTGTGTTGTGGCTTTATTTCGTTGTGTTGTGGCTTTATTTCGTTGTGTTATGGCTTTATTTCGGTTGTGTTGCGGCTTTATTTCGGTTGTGTTGCGGCTTTATTTCGTTGTGTTGTGGCTTTATTTCGTTGTGTTGCGGCTTTATTTCGTTGTGTTGTGAACTTATGTTTGCTTTTTAAATTTCTTTGTGTTGTGCACTACTGGGCCACCGTAGTCGTATAAAATATAGAAATGTTAAATAAAAGTATAAAATGTTTAGCTGATTAAATCTTAAATCTCACTTTTATACTATAAAAATTTTTAAACAAATTTTTTATACAAAAATTGAAGCATTTTACAGTTTAATATGCACAGACACCACTCCAGATCATGATTTGATTAAGTGCACAGCCCTTTTGATTTATTCATCCAAATTTTGCCAAATTCCATGCCATTCTTTGCTATAGAGTAAATTCCGTTTTCATGACAGAATTCCATGATTCCGCCCGCGTTTTCGCATCAGATTGTAAATCATAAGCCCTCTGTAGTCTAAACTTTAGGAAATTCACTGTGTAAGAGACACAGTTTTGCATCTGATGTTCATTAATAATCAGCTGCGGTCGTAACTAATTAATGCCTTGCAGACGGGCTCTCACTGACTGTGGTGTCACAGGCCTTCGCGAACGTAACCTTGACTCGACATTTGACGAGCCGTCACGTGCGAAAACACTCTCGCTCCCAACGGAGGCTGGAGAGGAGGCCCGTCGTTGACATCACACTGAGCCGCTCCATGAGGTCCCTCTAATGTCAGCTTTGCATGCAAAGCGAGGGGAGGTTATCGAGTGGCAAGGCCTGCTGAGTGCAGCGCGCCCATTAAAAACCAGAGAGAGGGAAACGAGGGGGAGGCAGGAAGAGAGAGAGGATGTTCGGAAAGCTCTCGGCACAGCTAGATTCCAGCGGTGTCGTGAAGAATGCTAATCTGTCTCATGCAAATCTTCCCTCATGCCGCCCCCATCCTCACAACGCACACACGCTCATCCCTCTGTTCTTCAGAATAGCTCAGGTTGATGTGTTTATCACCACGCTGCGTCTGCCAGTGTTTTTATTCGGATATCGCTGAATCCCACAAAGCGAGAAGCAGTCAGACTCACTTCTACGTGTATCTGGGGCGTTTCTCTAAAGGAAAAAGCGTTCTCAAACACATGACAGATTATTTTCATGCCACTAAGAGAAATATTGTGAAGTCGATCGTTTAGTCACTGGCTTAATTTACTGATGCATAACCAGTATCGAATGATTTTCAGACAGAAAGTGAATTATTACACATCAGAAATCCCTGATCACAGATCAGGCATTAGAATAAACGTGGTTACTTACCCGTTGCTGTCGGATCCAGATCGTAAAAGTCTGTTGGCGAAGCCTGTGCTGATGTTGCGACTCACTAATCCACGGTGAAATGTACCGAATACAAACAAATAATGTTCACATTGTTGAAAAAAAAAACGTTTCTTTGCATTAGGATCCTTTGAAAGGTAATGTTAGTGATCCTGTGTCAGTCTTTCCTCATTCTCATGCCACTGTTCATTAACGGCACCAAACACGTGTTGATCTTGGATCAAATTGGCTGAGAAAATCATCAACAGCACAGAAATAAAGTATAACAAATATTACAAAATCAAATAGTGTCTATTTTTTTACACTGCAAACAATGATTTTCTTAAAGTGTAAATTCAGTCATTAATTCCTCTCGTTCCACACCCGTAAGACCTTCATTCGTCTTCAGAACGAAGATATTTTTGCTGAGAAACAGTCTATAATGTAGCTTTCAGTTGCGAAGCTGTTTAAAAAATCAACAGACAAAGGATGCAAAATAGTTTCTTTGCTCCTGAATGTGCAGAATATCTTAAAGCTGTTACAGTGCAGCATATCTGAAGAAGGCAGACGCCTCAGAGTCCCAAAGAAACCAGCAGGTTTAATTACAACTCAAAGGACAGGCAAACACATCTGAACATAACAGTGACCGGACAACAAACGGACAGAAACTGAGGGTTTATAAACTGCAAACAAGGGAGCAAACGAGACTAATTAACAAGAAACACCTGAACTCAAGACGCTAATCAAATCCGTAACCAAGGATACAGACAAGCAAATGAACACACAAGAAAGCTGACTAAGAAAATGAAGACAGATAGAAAATGAAAACGGATCCAAAACAAACTATAAACATGAATAAAGTAAAACAAACATGTAACAAAAGGGACAGTTCATCCCAAAATGAAAATTTCCCCCTGATTTACTCTCCCTCAAGCCATCCATGTGACCTTCTTCTTTCAGACAAAAACAATTGAGAAAAATTTTGAAATATATCTCGGATTGTGTTCATCTGAAAGAAGATGATCATTTACACCCAGGATGTCTTGAGGGCGAGGAAATCAGGCGATAATTGTCATGTTTGGGTGAACTATAAGTAAATAAAGAAGAGTTTTAGTGCGAGTTCACACAGGCACGTCTGCTTCTTCATACGACATTAAAAAGCCGTCTTTGTGGCCACACGTGTCGCCCTCACCTCACCGCTAGGAATTCCAAGCGGAATCAGATATATGGGTTTAGATGTCCACATATCGGGATTTAAAACCTCTTTTGGGAGTGGATCGTATCTGGTGTGGAACAGCTATTGTTTTCTTCTATGCTGACACATGTTCACCTGCGAAACCTAAGAAAAAAAACATTGATGCTGTTATTCTAACTATTTACGTCACTTTACATTTGTAATCTTAGGACAGATGTGCAAACTCTCTTTTGCCATTAAAAATCTACACAATTTACTAAAGACAAGCAGTTCAAAGTTAGCGCTGAAAAGGCATGAACTGAGTTGTTTTGACCTAATTGCATATGCATTTGTTGGAGTTTCCCTTTCAGACACTAAATTTATGGGAGGAGAGTATTTCAGTGTGATTTACTAATGTTTGCACTAGTCCGTTACTGGTATTTGCCCCATTATTTTACACCCCAAAAAAAGCATGTCTTAAAACTAGATATTGTTATTTGCGCTGCACTTGGTAGATTGCATTGGTCATTCTGGAAATCAGATGTTGCGTCTGTGTTCTCTGTAAGTGCTCCATTCCCATCAGCACTTTTATAGAACTAACGCTAATTTGCTCTGTTTAGTGAATCTGGCCCTTTAGATCCAAAACCCTTCTTATATTGGGCAATCAAACGGAAAACACCAATATAATTCTTACCCTATTGGCAGATATTTTTTCTTGTTTTATGCATAAACTCACTTTATTTTGATACATTTTTCAGAAAACAAGACATGGTAATATGTAATTTCACGTCTCAAGTAAATGTATCTTGATTTAAAGAATGCTCTGACATTTATATTGGAAAACAATGCAAAAATATTGAGCATGACGCTCAATAATAAGATAATAATAGCCCTAAAAATATACAGTATAGCACACAAGTATTGATAAAATATTCCTGTTTATTTTAATTGATATAAATATATTAGTTATATTATATTATATTATAAATATATAGTTATATTAATTTAATATAACTGTTGTTATAGGTGCTTTTGCGCATTGAATTAAAAATACTAATATATATATATATTTTTTTTTTTACTGAGCTTGCTGGGATGCATTCAGGGTTTCATCTTAGCGAAGGACACACGTTATGCTGCCTTTGAATTTCACTAAAAGTAGCATAATTATAATTCAAATAATGACTCTCCCTACGGTTTGTGTTTGAAATGCTGTGGAGGTAGACACATGGTCAAACAGAGGATCGATGTGTTATTGTTCAGTCGCTCAGACTGCTGCTTGTGCTGGAATATTGAATCTGTTTTCTCTGTGGTCAATGAGCGACGAACCCTGAAAAATTAGTGGGAGAGGGAAAATCTGCCTCTCTTACAGCGTTCACAACTGAGCACAAATAACAAAGCCGTCCTTCAGTGCTCTGACCATTTATAAGATAAAGGACCAGTTTTTGATTCATTGTCAGTATTTTATCATTGACATTTCAAAGACTTGCGTAGAGTATGTTCTGCTTTTATTTTAGATCTCATGTCTACCTATATTGTTGCACAACTCAAATCTATGCATATGTACATGCGCTCAACATGATTTGCCTTGACTTTTCTAATTAAGTAAATTTGATCGGTAGCTCAACTAGTACAGCATTGCATTTATGAGGTGGAGCGTCTTGAGAAGCACAAATCACATTAAAAGAGCTCATCAGTTTGGTTCAGTAACTGGTACATTATTTCAAATGTGATAGTGCTTTAACCCTTTAGCGTCACTCAGTGGACATTTCATTCCCGAACTGCTGCAATACACACAAAATCTTGCCAGATTTATGGTCAAATAAAACTAAACGCCTTTAGCACCACTCGCTGGACATTTCACTTTGAATGTGTCACAAAAGGCTTAAAAAGAAACATAAAATAGTTTTGCAGAAATTTCAGCACATGCACATTTTTCCATTGAACCTGAGTTGTATTTGATCCTTAGGAGAATTAATAAACAGACCTTTGAAGACCGACCTGTGAGCAGCAAGGTTGTTAATCGATGGTAAATGCTATTTGTTAAAGGGTCATGAATGGAGAAATAAATTTTTCCTTGAGCTTTTGATATATAAGAGGTCATCGTACTGTAAGAATATCCTGTTAGTTTCAGAACTGAAAACGTCTTTGTTAGTCCAAAAACAGCTTTTATTGACAGCAGATCCACAGAACGACTGATCCTGGAATGTGTCATAGATGGTGAAACTCCGCCCCCACAGAAGAAATCCACGCCCACTTCATCATTGCAGCGTTAGCCCCGCCCACTGGTGTGTGAGTGAGATGAGGAGGAGAGAAGAGCGACACAGGACTGAAATAACATCACCTTTCACAGGATCATAATGCTGGGAATATGATGATTTATTTTCAACAATGTGAATGTCTCAGTTGAGCTTTATTTATGTGTATTCGCTTCATTTCTCTGTGGATTCTTTGGTAAATCAGTCACATTTCGGCGCAGTCTTTGCAAACACAATGTCCCCTAGTAGGATGAAAATAATCGGTGATTAAATTATATATAGAAAGCGCTTAAAGAACAGTCCCTTTGCAATCGCTGGAGCTGTCAATCAAACAGAAAGAGAAACTCCTGATTTATTCAACGAATCTCTTAGTTACATCGTGTTTGCTCTGTTAGTTATGATGAAAGCATTTGTTAGTGTGCAGAAATTGAGTTGCGATGACGAGATCACTGCTTTCATGAGCTCAACAACATGTCTGTGATCCACTACAATGATCATCACTGCAACCTTTCATGCCACCATCTCAATATAATGCTTTAATCAACACATGATCAGTTAACCTTCAGAGATGGAATAGTAAAAACGTGCTAAAAGTTTGAGAGAGAGTGGCTTGGCTATTTCATATGCAAAGATGACAGCCAATCACAGCAGAGGGCGTTTACACAGCAGACACGCCCCTTAAAACAGAGAGTTCAAATCAGAGTGCTGAAATCAGGGTAGGAAAAATGCCTTTTATTTCGAAATTATGACCAGTTTTTATGTAAAAAATCTTATTAACATTATTAATGCGCCTCAGGAAACCTTTTAAAACAATAAAACAATGCAGTTCATGACCACTTTAATGCCATCAGTGCTCATTATTTCAATGTATTTTTTTTTAGATAGTCATTTATAACAGTGGAATTCCTGGTGAAAAAACTACATTACCCATGATTTTGCAAAGAAACCTCCACCAATCAGAGAATGGCAAATTGCTCTAAAAGAACACTGCTCTCTTATTTGTTTTTTTGCTATAAACTTGAGGAATATTATCAACAAGGTTTATGTTTTATATTCCTCCATTTTTTAATTTCTCATTCTCAATGCTTTGTGGGATTGTAGTTCTTTCCCTCATTAAAGCCACTAAGTCTTGTACCTTTGTCTTTTTGTCTGATTTTCAAATCCAAATTCAAATTTTTTGCTTCAAATCAAAGACTTTTTAAAAAAATAAACAAATAAATAAAATGCCGATAGGAAAAATGGATCCTTGCAGAACCAATGGCTCTGAAACGTGGGCGAGCTGTCACACGGTAATTTATTTATAATTTAATTTATATTAACACGGTAAATAAATCCAATCAGAAATAAGTTTGCCTTCTCTGATATAGTCAAACACCTCCATCCACCAATGGACCGTCTTGTGTCGCAGATGTTTTGATCCTCTCTGAAGGTTGTAGAGACTGCCCACATTCTGAACGATCCAGAAAGTCAACAAGGTTTTCCAGGCCGAGAGCTCTTTGCATTGAACTCCCGTATAAACGCTGCTCTAGATTGCTGGTGAATATGCAGCCATTGATTGAGATGTATGTGGATCGATTCTCCTCCCACAGATCTCGAGCAGCGCCACGCTGGAGGGCAAAGGGCAGCTGAAGTTCACCACGGGGCAGTGGAGCCCACATCACAACAGCACCCAGCTGGCCACGGCCAACGATACGGCCATCCGAGGCTGGGACCTGCGGAGCATGAGGTGAGACGACAGAGCCCGTTCACAGTGACATCACAGCCTGGAACCTGCAAACAGCTTGTTCTCAGACACTGCTTATGATTTAAGGGAATTAAAAAGAAGGAGTGGGTGGATTTTTATCATTATAGGGTGGTTGTGTACATACATTGCCAACACACCTTTATGCTCAAACACCATGTAAAAGCATAATAGGTGCGCTTTAATGCTTCTTCTCTTCTGCGGCTTCACTCATCCTGTCTTTCTGTCTGCATTTCACTTTGCATGGGTTTTTTTTTTCTTTTTTTTTTATACCTCGACACAAACTCTTGTTCTGTGCATCTCAGTCCTCATCTTCTGATCTTCATTTCTCTTCTCTCTCTCATCTCATTTCATCTCAGCTCATCAGGGCTGACTGTTATCCAGGGATCAATAGTGCTGTGATTATTATTCCTCCAGCAGAGCTCGCATGAACATTCATTTCACTCGGCACACACTGGCTTCCTTCTCACACACGCCGGATCAGGAGAATGTGAACCGCACAACCGTTGAGGAACAGATCGCTTTGACAAACTAAGTGACATTTCTTCAAGGTGTGATGTTTGGCAATGCATGTGCTGAGAAACATGTTCAAAGCATTCGTGAACCACATTATTTCTAAATAATCCAGCTGGAACCTCTTTAGATGAACGCAGAAGACCAAAACTTACCATAGAAATACTTTTACCATTATGTTATTTATTTTTTTTACATTTACCCTCATCTTAACAAAGTACCTTGGAGCACCATAACATGAATTACCACAGAACTGGGAAGATTTTAGTGTAAATCATGTGTTTTCTATGTGAATACAGTAGGGAGAACAAGTATTTGATACACAGCATGTAGAAGTCTGTAATGTTCATCATCGGTGCTCTTCAACTGTGAGTGACGCAATCTAAAACAAAAATCCAGAAAATCACATCGTATGATTTTTAAGTAATTAATTTTTTACTTTGCATCCATTAATTATATTGGGACGATATATTCATAACATTATATTTTTTGCTACAGCAGCACAGATATACAGATGAAATCAGGTTTTGCACATTATATACTGTATATATTTATATTTATTTATTTTATTTTTTTATTATTACTATTATTTTTTTTTTTGCTACCGCAGCACAGAAAAACAAATTCATTGAAATTTGTTCTATTTGTTGGATCGCATGTTATAATGTTAAATATATGTTATGCCAATGTAGTTAATGGATGCATTTTTTTAATTTATTTTATATTTTTAAAAATATTTATTTAAAATAAAATATTAATATAAAAATTAAACATGCAATACAATGATTTTAAAAAAAGAAGTTAAAATAAAATCTATAAAATGCAATATAACAAATTAAAATTGACTTATTTTTTCTGCGCTGCCATAGTTAAAACGATAACATTTACAGTTAGTTAACACGAACTAATAATGAACTGCACTTATACAGCATTTAATTTCAACATTCACTAATACATTGTTAACATTAGTTAATGCACTGTGAACTAACATAAACAATGAACAACTGTATTTTCATTAACTAACGTTAACAAAGATTTGTAAATACAGTAATAAATGTACTGCACACGATTAGTTCATGTTAGTTCATACATTAACTAATGCTTAACTAACTTCATCAATTTATAAATAATCACGCAAAATAATTAATGGATGAACATTTTTAAAATGAGCGTATAATTAAAATAAAATCAAAAAAATTAAAATAAAAAATATTGTTATTATTTTATATTATTATTATTTGCCACTCCCCCTCAGGCATTATTATTATTATTATTATTATAATTATTATTATTATAATTATTATTTTTGCCAACTCTGGTGTAGATCATGTCATAATGTCTCTACTACAAAAATGGCAATAATTAAACTCTAGCCATCCAACTTATTTTAACGTGAGAGTGTCTGGCGTCTGGTCTCTTCCTCTTCCTCTTGTTTTTAGCGGTGCAGAACAGCTCCTCACGCGGCTTGATATTGCAAACATTATTTTTACCATATTATTTGAATGTATTGTTGTAACTATGAACTCATTTGTTTGCAGCACAAACAGTATTAGTGTTTACGGCACTATTCTTCTGGTTATGTCTAATGAATCAGAAGACTCGCACACGTCAGTGTTTTCACACGAGTAGAGAGGACATCTTCACAGCATACGTCCACATACCGTCTCCTGACCCTTTAACTCTCCTGCTGTCCATCTAATAACCCGTACCCAAGAGCCATTTCCTGCAGAGCGTTTAAGAGCTGCTTGAAATCCGCGTGCTTTTAAACTGTCTTCCTTGTAGACGGAGGCAGACATCAGGCCTACAGCCCTTCCATCCAGCCCGTCTTAATCGTGATGTTGCCATGGAAACAGAGATCCGGCTTCTCCCATCCGCTCGTTTATCAGCCGTGCAGTGCGGAACAGGGGCTTCTGCCACCAGGAAAAGGACGTCGGGAAGGGGATGCAGATTGACCCGCGCCGTGTCCGCAGGCTTACGGATCAACGCCGGCTAATCTCTGTCCGATTGTGTGTGGCGCTGCTCACCCGGGCTCTGCCTGATCGGATCCCAATTTCACATTTACAAGCATGAAGGACTCGGGAGCAGCGCCGCTAACCTCATTTCCTGCTCCATTTCCTTGGCGGGGTCGGCGCTGGCTGTGGCTCCGGACGTTCCCTGCTCCTTAACCGGGATACAGTTCACAAGCCTTCCGTCTGCTAGAGGCCTGTGTTACGCCTGTCCGGTGTGAGATCCGACCATCGGCATGAAGTCCAGATCTGAGCAACAGTAGAGTGCACTTTTGTCACAAACCCTGTCTCATCATCAGGAGGGATTCGCCGATGTATCGGACAACAATCGTATCTGTTGATAAAAGTGTTTTCACTTCCGTCGATCAGCCGGTGTTTAGAACGGTGATGATCAGGTGACTATATCCTGTCAATCCAACGGAAAATGTGTCAGACTGCAACTAATACTCAGGGCAAGTTAACATGACAATAAAGACTAAAAAATAGTTCTGTTAATAAGCTCTGTTTGGCCCAGAGTTGACAAGTCCACATTTTTCACCAAACATTATTAGAAGCGCATCTTCCATCTAATAATCGCTTTGTGCTTCCAAATTCTGTCCATTTTATCTCTAAAATCACAATAAATGCCGTTTTTCCTTTCTTTAACCCTTCAGCGCTGTTGGATTTCTGTGTGCACTCGTCATGGAGCGGGTCAGACTGACCCTAATTGGATTCAATACAATTCCTCAAAAATCACACGATGAAAAACAACAAAGATTCACGTACAAACTGTAAACTTTTAATATCAACATTTGACAAATATTCCAAAAAAATATATATCTGAAGATATGATTTAATGAACATGTTTTTTAACCATTTTTTAAAACTGATTTGTTTTGACTCAATTTATAAATAAACAGTAAATTTTTAAATAAAATAAATACATTTTTTTAACTTTTTTTTTTTCTTAGAACATCATAACTGAACAATTAAATGCAGCTGTAGAATGAAAATATGTACTTTTCCTAAGTTGTCTGTTTTGTAAACTCATTTCATAAAGTCAAGAGCTTTCTTGATCTGAACTTCACACTCATGCTGCTGCTTAAAACATGTTTCTGTATTGAAATAAGTGTGGAAAACCTCATTTTTTAGCTTCATAAGGTAGTAAAAAAATAAAATAACAAAATATAACCAAGAAATGTTATTATTTTGGGTCAGTACAGTTGCTTTAGAGCGTTAAAATATGCGGGTCAAATTGACCCGGCGAACATCAGGAACGTCACAGTGATTTTGTTTGTATATGTCAAAAAACACCAGCATGTTGAAACTTTGCATGATGATAAATGAGAAAAAGTCACAAAATATCAAGAAAAAAAACAGTATTTCCAACAACTAGAAAATCTAAACGGGTCACATTGACCCGGAACAGAACACGAGGGTTAAACGTGTGTCTGCAGCGCCTCAGTGCGGAGCGACAGGAGTTACAGCACAAAATAAACACGAGTGAACATCAGAGGGAATGTTGAAAGATTCAGAACTAATGACAGAAATGAGTGTGTTTCAGCAGTGAAACAGCTTGAGGACAGTGTCTCTTAAAGGGACAGTTCACCCAGAAATAAAAATGATTTTCTCACCTTCAAGCCATTCTAGGTGATATGACTGTCTTCTTTCTGATGAACACAATCTGAGTTACATTAATAAACATCCCGGCTCTTCCGAGCTTCATAATGGGAGGCGTGTTTTGAAACCCTAAAAAGTGCCTCCATCATAACAGTGATCCATGTGACTCCAGGGTTCAGGATTAAGGGATGTAGAATATGGTCAATAAGACATTAATATCTGCTTTATAACAGCCAACATCCATGATAATAAACAACTAGTTCATCGTGAGAATTGGACCCTAAACTGAAGAGTTACTAAAAATTCCACAGTGTACTAATGATTTGATGGAGTTTTCTGACCACTGAAGATTTTCTTAAACTCTGTTGAAGGAAATAATTGTCAGATTAATCCATCGATTAAATTATTAGCTGTCAGTTGCAGCCCTGGATGGAATATTAATATCATCTGCTATTGATTTAATATTCCCGCTCCATAAAGCGGGACTCTCAGCGTTAACATCTCCAGCGGCTACAGTAGACATGAATGGAGACTTAATTGAAGCTCAATGCACTCTCTCATGTCAAATATTTCACTTCCTGTTTTAATGAGATTTTTAATTAGCATGTTAATTGCCTAATGAGTGTGTGGCAAGATAGCCGGCTAATGGGAGTAGAAAAATCCAGACGTGATGTTGTAGTAATACATCTGGACGGTGTTTATTCCATACAGATGAGCCCGAGGTCGCACACACACACACACACACACATCTTTACAAGCAAATCCAGCCTAGGAAGTCGTCACCTTGCGAAAGGACGCGAGCTGCCTGTGCTTTATGGCTTGTCACACTTTTATACGCGGCGTGATGGAGGTTTGACCTTCAGACCCAGACGCTCAGGCTGCTTCTGATTCATGAGAAGCTCTCTATCCTTATCTCTCGCTTTCCCACTCGCTCTGTTGTTCTGCTGCTCTTCTCTCCATCACTCACTTCCTCTCTGAGGGTGTGATCTGATGTTTTTGTCGTTCACAGTCAGATCTACTGCATTGAGAACGCTCACGGGCAGCTGGTGCGTGACTTGGACTTCAACCCCAACAAGCAGTATTACCTGGCCAGCTGCGGCGACGACTGTAAAGTCAAGTTCTGGGACGTGCGGCACATCAACGAGCCCGTCAAGTGTCTGGAGGAGCACTCGCACTGGTCAGACACGCAGACACACTCAAACATGCCTGAATAATTCAAATGAATTAAGGCTTTGAAAAAGTCTCTTCTCCTCACCAAGGCTGCTTTATTTGATCAAAAATACTGTAAAAACTGTGAAATATTATTATAATGTAAATCATCAGTTTTCTATGTGAATATATAGTACAGTGTAATTTATATCCAGTGATCGAAGCTGGATTTTCAGCATCATTACTCCAGTCTTCAGTGTCACATGATCCTTCAGAAATCATTCTGATATGATGATTTGATGCTTAATTATTAATAATGCTTCTCATTATTATCAATTTTTAAAACAGGTAATGAAACAGCTTCGTTTTTCTTTTCTTTTTTTTTTTAAACCATAATACATTTTTTGGGGTATTTTTTGATAAATAGTAAGTTCAAACGAACAGCATTTATTTGAAATAGAAATATTTTGATCAATTTAATGGATTCTTTTGTGAATAAATGTGTTCATTTCTTTTTTCTCCAAATAATACTAACATTACTTTCCTCAGTATTTTGAATGGTAGTGTATCAGTTTACATGAAAATATTTAGCAGAAAAACCTCAGCTGTTTTCAATAAACTTCTTATAATTAGTGTTGAAAACATTTTGTTGCTTATTATTATTATTATTATTTTTTCACCAAATCCAAAATATAAGAAAAATATAAGAATAATTTTCAAATCAGCATTTAAGAATGTTTTTTGATAATTGCTTATTAAATACATAAAACACACTACCGTTCAAGTAGTTCAAGTGACGTTTTGCGTCAATATTTTTTTTCTTTCTTTTTTTAAGAAAGAATTTAAAACTTATTCCAGAAGGATACTTTAAATTGATCAAAATTGACAGTAAAGACATTTATAAAGTTCCGAAAGATTCTATTTCAAATAAAGCTGTATATATATGTATTATATTCATCAAAGAACCCTGAAAAAATGTCATGGTTTCCACAAAAATATTAAGGAGCACAAAAAAAGCAATCAGAGTGATTTCTGAAGGATCATTTCTGAAGACTGGAGTAATGATGCTGAAAATTCAGCTTTGATCACTGGATATAAATTACACTTTACAATATATTCACATAGAAAACAGATACTTTAAATTCTAATAATATTTCACTATTTTTACTGTATTTTTGATCAAATAAATGCAGTCTTGGTGAGCAGAAAATGTCAAAAACAACAATCTTAGCAGCCGCAAACGTTTGAATGGCAGTGTATTTATTTGATAAAAAATGATGTTTTGAAAATGTATTTTTTGTGCACACTAAACAGAATGAAACAAAAAAAATGAGATGATGTTCAGTTTTAGTAGCTGAAATGTCTCAGGCTGTCATTAAAACCGGCATGTCAAGGGCTGTGTGTGAGATCTCTGTTAATTAGCCGTTAATCTATCTTACCTTTGCAGCCACATTTATAATTGTATTTTAGTCACATCAAAGATAATCGTTCTTGTGTTAGTGCGATCTTTCACATCTCTCTTGACGCCGGCGCCGGTCAAAGCCTGCCATCCTGTGCTGTTTTATCTGCGCATGTCAGGTTTCAACATGGTTATCTTAAATGTAAAAGACAGTATTTTAATTAGTGTGTGTGTATCTGCGCTCTTACATCTTGCTGATGCTGTAGTTGTGTGTTATAGTGCTCAAGGGTGTGTGAGCGTAGCTCGTTTTAGCTCGCTGCGGATCAGTGTGTGTGTGTGTGTGTGTGTGATTGTGTGAGAGTATCTGCTCGTAGGTGTGAGTCACTGGATATAATTGCCTCAGAATCGCACGTATCACTTTCTGCTCGCTCACACACACACACACACACACACACACACACCGCGTCAGCCACAGGATGCTATCTCTTAAAGATAGAGGCACCGAATCAATCAGAGACGTTTTGATCCTATTTAGATAGGAAAGAGCCACAACAACAACGTCCCGCACATGTTCCTCGTTCCTTGTGTTTGCAGCGACAGGGGTTCGGCTAAGCCTCGGGCTGGGAGGTATTAGGGAATATTTTGGGCTGGGAGACAGATTAGTTAGGAGAAGTCTTGACTGAGCCAGATTTTACTGCTGACAGCTGAGTTATCCTCCCACAATCCCCGGCTATGAGGGCTCGGATCTTTTTCTGAGCCATGCCCGAGGCTTATATAGGCAGAGGAAGGGAAGAGAGAAATGAGTCCGGGTGTCGTCGTGAGGTGGGAAGCAGCGTGTTTGAAGATGAGGATGAGGATGTCACGCTGAGGTTTGTGCTGTGCTGCTGTTTCAGGGTGTGGAGTGTGAGGTACAATCATTCTCACGACCAGCTGCTGCTCACGGGCAGCAGCGACAGCAGGGTCATCCTGTCCAACATGGTGTCCATCTCCTCCGAGCCCTTCGGACACCTGGTGGACGACGATGACCTCAGCGACAACGAGGAGAACCAGCAGGAAGACAAGTACACTTCCCTCTCTCCTACTCTACCCTCCACACGACTCTTTTTGTCCTTAGATGTTCTGTACTGAATTGAACTTCATTCATTTCATTAAATTCAGTTTAGTTCGGTAGTTCCGAGTCCAGCTTAATTCAATAGAATTAAATGGATTCATCAATTCAATTCTATTCATTTTCCATTCATGATCCTGTTCAATATAGTTTAGGTCAGGTCAGTTGAATCTTGCTCGGTATATTTCAGTCCAGTTTGGTGCAGTAAAAGTCCAGGAAAAACATTTGTTATTTTGAATAGAGTTCAGTACAATTCTGTTAGATTGGGTTAATTTCTATTCAGTTCAGTGCAACTTAGTCCAGGTCAGTTAAATTCAGTCTAGCTCAGTATATTTCAATGCAGTTTGATTACAATTCAGGAAAAAAGTGTTCTTTTGAACAGTTCAGTAGAAATTCTATTCAGTTCGGTTCAGTACAATTTATTTCGGTTCGGTCTTTCTCAGTATCTCTCAGTCCAGTTTGATTCAGTTAAATTCCAAGAAATACATTTGTTCTTTTGAATCCAGTTCAGTACAATTCTATTCAATTCAGCTCATCTCAATCCAGTTCAGTAAAATTCTATTCAATTCAGTTCATCTCAATCCAGTTCAGTTCAGTCTAGTTCAGTATCTTTCAGTGCAGTTTGATTCAGTTAAATTCAGGAAAATCATGTGTTCCTTTCAATTGAGTTCAGTACAATTCTATTCAGTTCAATTCATTTCAATCCAGTTCAGTACAATTTAGTTCAATTCAGTCTAGTTCAGTATCTCTCAGTCCAGTTTGATTCAGTTAAATTCCAAGAAATACATTTGTTCTTTTGAATCCAGTTCAGTACAATTCTATGCAATTCAGCTCATCTCAATCCAGTTCAGTACAATTCTATTCATTTCAGTTCATCTCAATCCAGTTCAGTTCAGTCCAGTCTAGTCTAGTTCAGTGTCTTTCAGTGCAGTTTCATTCAATTAAATTCCAGGAAATTCATGTGTTCTTTTCAATTGAGTTCAGTACAATTCTATTCAGTTCGATTCATTTCAATCCAGTTCAGTACAATTTAGTTCAATTCAGTCTAGTTCAGTATCTTTCAGTCCAGTTTGATTCAGTTAAATTCCAGGAAATTCTTGTGTTCTTTTGAATTGAGTTCAGTACGATTCTTCAGTACACTTTAGTTAAATTCGACAAAATACATTTCTTATTTTCAATTGAGTTCAGAAAAATTCCATTAAATTCTATAAATTTCAGTCCAGTTCAATATAGTTTAGTTCTTTTCTGTTCAGTTCAGTCTAGCTCAGTATTTTTCAGCCCAGTTTGATTCCGTTAAATTCCTCAAAATACATTTGTTTTAATTGAGTTCAGTACAATTCAATTCTACAGTTCAGTTTGATTCAGTTAAACTCCAGGAAATACTTGTGTTCTTTTGAATTTAGTTCAGTACGAGTCTTCAGTACAGTTTTGTTGAATTCCATGAAATGCATTTGTTCTTTTCAGGTTATTTCAGACCAATTTCTATCAAATTCTATTCATTTCAATCCAGTTTACTACAATTTAGTTCAAGTCAGAATTTAACGGGATCAAACTGAACTGATAAATACTAGACTATGAAATACATTTGTTCTTTTCAATTGAATTCTATTCAATTTGGTTTATTTCAATCAAGTTTATTCAGTTCGATTCATTTCAATTGAACAAAATGCATTTCTGTTCATTTCAGTTGAGTCAGTCGAGTTAAATACAATTAAGTTCAATTCAGTCAATTCAACTTAATTTAATCCATTAAATAGGCATTAAATACATTAAATTGTATAGAATTTAGTGCTATTCACTACATGTCAGTTGAGTTTGGGTCGATTTGATTCACTTGAGTACAGTGAGATGTGACCAGTACTGTGTGTTGTGTGAAGGGGGAAGGAGCCCCTGCAGGACAGCATCATCTCCACGTACGAGGAGCACGAGGACAGCGTGTATGCGGTGGAGTGGTCAGCGGCTGACCCCTGGCTGTTCGCCTCCCTCAGCTATGACGGCCGGCTGGTGATCAACAGAGTGCCCCGGGCCCTCAAATACCGCATCTTACTGTAGAGCAGGTGAGCGGCGCTGGACGCCGGTACTCAACCATGAGGATGTGTACGAAATAACAGCGGGACGTTTCTCTCTCTTTCCCCAGAATGAAGTGGACTGTTGGAGTAAACCCGTCTGCAGCGGCTGTGTCGTGATTTCTGAACACCTGATGATTCTTTAGGTTTGCCGCGCGTTATTTGAGATGAATGCAGATATCGGTGTTTCCGTGTTTTTGCGTGTACTGTTTGGTGCTGTGGGAAATCAGAACCTTGAAGATTAATTATGATTATGTGTCTTATCATGTACGCTGTAACAAAAGCAATGCTCTGTGGAGCTGTCAGAGAGAGCCTAATTACCCCTGTATGTTTCCCATAAAACAGCTTTAATTAAAGAGCCAGATTTGATGTCCTTCTCTGCTTATCTGCCTCTCCTCTCCTCTGTCTGTAATTGCGGCGAGAGCGTTCGTTAAAGCACCTCCAGTGACAGCCTGTTTTAATTGCAGCTTGACTCTCCACATCTCGGGCTGTCAAGGGACGGGCACGGTCCGATCCGTCAATACCGGGGCCGGCGGAACGAGTCTCTGAATGCATAATGTCAGCGCTTGCCGGATCCTTTACGTACCGCCGTCTGGGAGGTTAAATGGGTTTGGAGTTTAGGGATTTTCACCCTCTCGCCGCTTTTTTGCTCTGAATGGATGTGAGTGCATGGAGACATCTGACTGTCCCACCGGAAAGCGTGTGTATGTCTTCAAAACCTCCAGAAATCCTAATAGAGCACACCTGTCAAGATCTGGAAGTTCTTATTCATTTTCTACATGCAGAATAAAAAACATTTACGTGCTCTGACATCATTCAGTGATGATATACCATGCACTTCTGAATTCCCGGGGAAGAACTACACTACCCATAATCCCAATGAGAAATCCACCAATCGGAGAAGGCCGTTCCTGTGGAAACAGAGTTGACAGAAAAGCTCACTACGACAGCTGGTGTCCATACACTGTGATTGTCAGAGATTCACCATAAAAATACAGTGTAAAAAATCTGATTAAACCACAATAATAATACAGAATCCACAATGGAAAGCCACAGAATAAATCAGAGAATTTCATAAAACTGGCCAATACTCATATCTAGACGTCATACACGCGAAGACAAAACAGCATCAGTGTAACACACACCACACTAAAATAATGCAATAAACATGACATATATATTAGAAAATGTAACACAAAACAGCCTAATGTCCATTACTGATGACAAATATGAGAAGAAAGAAACTTTTTAAAATGTATTTGGTCTTTCATGGTAAATTATATGGTAATTCATAGTTTTTACATGCAAAAACCATACATTTTACACTATTTCACAGAAATAGTTTTCTGTTTTTCAACATAAACATTACAGACATTTTTTTTTACAGTGTCTCAATGATTTTGTTTTTCATTTGATACAGCAGTGGTTCATGGGATGAGTAGTTCATTCACACAGAAAGGAGATATTCCACCCAAAATACTTACACAATATGACTTTTTCTGTTTTCAAATAAACACAAAGATGTTCTGTGGATCATATAATGCGTGTGAATGGATGTCCAAATGCTGATGTTGATCAGTGTCTTCTGAAGCCAAACGACAGATGTTTTAAACTATACACCGTTACTTCCGGCCAACTTTCAAACATGACTGGGGAAAGTGCTGCTGAAATGGTGATCCCGGCTCTTTTCCGTCACGCAGTGCTCAGATCCGGACGGCAGACGCTGTCAGGTCACGTGTGTCACGGTTCTGTGACAGAATTATTTGAGCGCTATCTCCGTCCGTTTGGAGCGCTCTCGTGTGTTTCTAGTGCACTATATTTGTATCTGTCGTATTTAAATACTGTTAAATCTGTTGAATACATTCAATATTAAAACCACGGGGTCACTGTTGTGCAGTTCCCAGAGGGCCTCGCCAAAATTGGATTCAGCTGCTCGCAAATGAATTAAATGAAATTAGATTTCATTTAATAATTTATTTCTGTCTCTTGTGAGGAGAGCGGCCCTTGGGGAGCCCAGGTGATGATTACCTTCACAAGAGCTCTGATTAGCATTCAGAAATAAACCCCAGCAAATGAAAAGAAGCACAAACTGAGGGATGGGAGAGGACTGGTCGGGAATGAGTAATCGGAGGCTGTTGGGATGGCCTTGGGAATGTTTCTGAACTCAGTGTTTCTCTGTTTGCGGAAACCTCACGGGGAAGATTCTTTCATATGTCTCTCGCTGCTTTTCTCCGCTTACGTCTCTGTTTCAGATTATTTGCATTTCAAAAGCGTTGAATGTGTTTGAATCCGTCGCACAGGTTGACTGGTGTCCGACTGTGTGTGGGTGATGGTTCTGGCTCAGAATCACGTTTCTGATAAAGGAATTCATCAGTTTAAATGTTTGGGGTTCGAAATATTTTTTAATGTTTTTGAAAGGCTGGATTTATTTGATCCATAATATAGTAAAAACAACAATAATGTGAAATATTATTACAATTTAAAATAACTGGTTTCTATTTTAACATATTTTAAAATGTAATTCATTCCTGTAACGCAACGCTGAAGACTGAAGACTTTCAAATAGAATTTGTGGCATAGTCTATGTGAATGTTTTCCCTAAATTTTAACAAGATTACGAGTGTACAAGCGAAGTTTCTGTCACGAATTCCTCATGTGGTTCCACTCCTCCATTCATCTTCAGAACACAAATGAAGATGTTTCTGACTCGTTCATAGACAGCAATATAATCCACACTTTCAAGGTCCAGAAAGGAAGTAAAGACATGGTTAAAACAGTCGATGTGATGTGATTTGTTCAAAATTTGCACAAAAGATGAACATGACGACACATGCTAGTGATGAGTTGATCAACTCCACAGCAACTACATCAATTTATCCACTAACCGTTCAGAAACGTCTAAAAGTTGAACTTCTTCCTGAGTCTCTCCATCAGTTTGAACACTTTCCTCATTTTGTCTGCGTGAGATTCTCCAGCTTTGTTGTTGTTGAGCTGTTAAAGCTCCGCCCTCTTCTGGAGCAGCAGCTCATTTGCATTTAAAGGGACACACACAAAAACGGTGTGTTTTTGCTCACACCCAAATAGAGGCAAATTTGACAAGCGAAAATAAATGATCTGTGGGGGATTTTGAGCTGAAACTTCACACACACCAGAGACTGATATTACATCTTGTGAAAGAGGCGTTATAGGTGCTCTTTAAATGAGGCATTAAACAAACTCAGGGTCTTGCTTGGATGTCTCTGAAAGCATGTAGACTGATTTTTATGGACTGTTTTTGCCGGGAAAGTCCAAAGGATGTGACGTTTACACGTGTCTCTGAGAGCCTCTCTTCTGTTCAATGACACATGAAACGAATGCTCACAATATTCAGGATAATGCAGAAGGAGTTGTTCTCATGGCAAAGTTCTTTTTTGTTCTTCACTTAGAAGTTAAAAGTCGTAAATACCTTCACAGTGATATTCTGTTAGCAAACATCCCGAGGCGAGAGCGACGGTTAGAAGGATATGTGAACATGTGCTGCACACTTTCCTCTCCATAACAAAATAAACACAACAAAAACGACAGCGGTGAGAAAACAGCAGCTCAGAAAGCATCTGACGATAGTCATGTGACAGATGAGGTCATTAAAATTACACTGTCATGATAGTATCCGTATCTATATCTGCTAGAGTTTAAACTAATCTCTTTTCTGTGCACGACACACGGACACTACAGTACGGAATATCGCGGCCTTGAATCGCGTTCAGGTTCTTGTACGTTACGTGTGCACAAGTCGCAAGCTGCAGTTCATATAACAGCCACCGGTGTCGCCCAAGAGTCTCTGATTCTACATACAGCGCCTTAAAGCACATTAGCTGGATGGCAGTGACTATACGAACTGATGGAAGATCTGCAGCGTCTTTATATGTGTAAATGTGGACAGCTACTTTGAGTGACACGCGATACACAGATCTCCCCATCCCCTGATGCACATCGTTTGCTCCTGATTGCATTAACCTAGAGCTGAAAAGTAAAAGTTAAAAAAGAGAAAGAAATGCCCAATGCATTCATGCCATTCATTTTCTGATTAAAGCGACAGTGTCTTTCCAGGAGGATCTGAAGGCATTTGTTGAGCATCTTTCATGCTGTAACTGCAGAGGCACTTTGTTTTGCCCATATTGATCGTGGACACAGCGGGCAGGAACACGAACACATGCCTTTGTCTTACATGTGCCAATTAAAAAGTGTGAAGTGTGATATTATTTATGGGCTTTTGCCAACACATGAACACATAATTGGTTCTGGAAGGCCGTAATTGCGCTCGTTCCTCATGTCCGTTGTGTCCAGCGATATGCCCTCTGAGGAATGTGTTCGGTCGAGAGCTCTTCTTCTGGGTTACAGCCATTGATCATTGGCCTTCAAACTGAAGCCGTTTCTGTCCTGACCGTGTCCACAGTCGTCCTCTGCCTCCGCAGGAACGTTCCTCATCCTGGAACCTCGAGGTCCAGCGTGTCCGAAGGTCTAATGAAGGTACGGCAGAAGACGGCTGAGGCGTTCCTGCTTCTCTCCGTGTTGATGCTGAACGCTGAGGGAGGAGCAGTTCTGCCGCTTACCCACAATACACTGCAGACAGACTTCTGCTCGTCACGTTTCTTCTCAGAGAGATTTTCACCTGAGGCTGACTTTCATTACGGAAATACTATCATGTAAAAGAATACACTTATGATTTTTGTACATGAAAATGTTGATATAGTTTAGATTTATATTAAATGCAGTTAGTTGAACTTTTGAGTTCTTTTAGAAGGACTTACTGTAAATGTGATTTCATAAATACTCCAAGTTGTCTTTAAAATATGGTTAAAGTGGTTTTATGTTCAACTAAAATATACTTTACTGTAATTTCTATTGAAATGTGTCATATGAATACATTTGTAATGATGCAGTTTTTACTGTAAAGCTGCTTTTCCACAATTTGCATTGTAAAAAGCTCTATATAAGTAAAGTTAGAGTTGCAATTTAGTACATTTAAAATATGTTAACTTTAATTGTAAAATGAAATAACATTTCCAGTGCTTTAGTAAGTTAGTCGACACCTCAGAATCCGTGTTCCTCTGATTATAACATAAAATATACTTTTAAGTTAAAAAGTAAAAACATTTAATTTGACATTTGACGGTGCATTTCTTATAAGTGTAAGTGAACTTTCTTTAAAAACATTATAGTGGCTTTTTATGTTATTAATATTATATTATCTGCAAGTACAGTTTTTGTTTGAAAAAAAAAATATGCTTCTAAGATTTGAAGAGCAATTAGGAACATGTTTTACAGCAGGAAGAGCGTCTGCAAACGTTTCCTCAGAAATCTTCATTCGCAGATTAATTTGCACTTACATTTATTCAAAATTTAGACACAATTCTACTTCCTAATTCACATCAATACATGCATTTGGACAACAGAGAGTGAAATATATCTGGAACGGTGAGAAGCTGTTCTTAATTCCTAAACCTGACATTTCATCTCATTCAAGAACAAATGCTGAACATTTCAAATATCTTTCATTTTCTGTTTTCTAGATGGGTGTTATATCAGATCAATAACATGGACTTATAAAACAGAAAAGATGGCAGAATGAGAGATGGAGTGGAGATGATTTGGGTGTTTTATGCAGATGACGAGCACATGGTCATTCAGAATATGCCCAATAATATTAGAACAAGGTGCACAGACAGAATTTGGCAGAAATTTTCAGTGAGAAACTCACTTACTAGCATTTTATTACATTTATTAGTAGTGTATATTTCTTACAATGCACTTATTTTTGCTATTCTTATGAAATATTCCTATATCACAATAGTTGATCCTGCTTATTGTTTGATTTTTTCACATGTGTTTGTTTCATCACGGCACACAAACGCAGTTATTTGGTCAAGAAGCTCAAGTTTGGGGATCATTTAATGATCAGTTTGCTCCCATGTAGCTGCAAGCATTTTTAAGTCATTATATTGTTTTATGCACAGAAATGAATGGAATGTGTTTTCATGTTGTTGTTGTTGTTGTTGTTGTTGTTACCAGAAAGCGTCTTGGCAATGCAAATGTAATTGAACTGTAATTATTCAAACACAAATACAGCCGGAGACGTATGAATATTCCTCCTCTCACGATGTGTGTGTGTGTGTGTGTGTGTGTGTGTGTGTGTGAGTGTGTGTGCGTGTGAGTGTGTGTGCGTGAGTGTGTGTGTGAGAGTGTGTGTGTGTGTGTGTGAGTGTGTGTGTGTGTGTGTGAGTGTGTGTGTGAGAGTGTGTGTGTGTGTGTGTGTGTGTGTGAGTGTGTGTGTGAGTGTGTGTGCGTGTGAGTGTGTGTGCGTGAGTGTGTGTGTGAGAGTGTGTGTGTGTGTGTGTGTGTGAGTGTGTGTGTGTGTGTGTGTGTGTGTGAGTGTGTGTGCGTGAGTGTGTGTGTGTGTGAGTGTGAGTGTGTGTGTGTGTGTGTGTGTGTGAGTGTGTGTGTGTGAGTGTGTGTGTGTGTGTGTGTGTGTGTGTGGCAGTGGACCGTTTCCCTGTGGTGTTTTCAGCCCCTCCTTCCTCTGGAGGAGAACCCCCGTCTCTCCTCTCCTCCTCTGTCAGTAGTGTGTTATTTCCTCTCTCTCTGGCACTGCGTCCGTGATTTGAGAGTAAGTAAGCCTGCGTTACGGGCTGAAGCTGGTTTATCTGCTGTGTGCTATAATAAGAATTTGTGCCTCTTCCTTTTTCCTGTGAGGAGGAGGAAGTGACCTACATAAGCACCAGCTCACGGTTTCTGTGCTGTATTTTGCATTCAGGAGAGGAAGAGTAACACGACGCGATGTGACGCGCTTCAGTGAGAAACAAAGGCTGAAGCTGATAGATGCGTCTGGGCTCTGCTGTGCTGGTGTTTCTGTCAGGCTGTTAGTGTTGAGAGATTTCAGCCGGTTTTATTAATTCTGGAGACAATAAATACAGGTTGTTGGAGTTGATGTAGGTAAGGCTGGAGCACTTCTGTCACAGGCGATTTTAAGATGGAGGTCTTGAGATGTCTCGTTGTTTCTGAGTCTCACAGCATGAGCGCGGTGTGCTCATAACACCATGTCAAGTTAAAAATAGACTTCAGAAGGGTATCTCGTACGAAGCTCCTGAAGGGACATGATTGGAAAAAATATGAGATGGAAGGAAAAATGATGTCAATGCTTTCGTGTTCTCTCGCAAATTTTTTGCGCTCCTCCAAGAAACTCACAAAATGTTTCCGTTCCCCTGAGAAAATTGTGAGTTGTTTGCAAGAGAATGCAAAGTTTCTCTTGGGAACAACGTAAATGTTTTGAAATATATATATTTTCCCTCATCGTGTCCTTCGTAATCTTGAGACCCTTGAATCTGTTTTTTCCAATTACAGACCAATTTCTCTGTGTTCCCAGTTTGTACATATAATTTCATAGATAAACACATTTATTGAGTGAACATCAGTATGGCTGTAGAGGTCGACCTCAATAGCAGTGATGGAACTGATAGATTTCCACTGCAATGGATCATAATCGATATACTGTGGTGTTCCTAAATTTACAAAAAAGCTTTTGATCATGGCTTATTAATTGTGAACTGGGGAGATATGGTGTAAGAGGGTTAAGAAGTTGGTGATGGATATCAGTTTGTACTAATAAATAATGTTAAATCAGATCTAATGGAAGTCACTCGAGGTGTACCACAAGGTTCAGTGCTCGGCCCCAAACTGTTTGTACTGTATATAAATGATATTTGTCTAAAATATTAAAAACGGTTCTGTTTGCTGATGACACAAATCACATATTGTTTTGGAATGGCTTCTCAATACAGTGGAAATTGATGGTCATAAAAAAAGTGATTTGATACTATTAGACTAAAGTTCATCATATTTAGCAATCAGCAAAGTAATAGCAAAGCTAAAATTAGGATTAATAATGAGGAAACAGAAATACATTTCTGGGTGTTATAATTGATCATGAATTATGCTGGAAACCAAATATGAATAATGTAAAAACAGAAATGTATAAATCCATTGCTGTCACAGTTTCTTTGTCTGCTGTTTGTCCTCCACCCTCTCTGCTCTCGCCGTGACCCAGTTCCTCATCAGCGGCACCGATCCGCAGCTCATCACACACTTCACCTTCATCACGTCTGCTCACCTGAACACTGACCTCCGATGAGTCTCCTTCCTGCTCCTCGTGTCTCCGATTCCACAACCATACTCTCCTCTGCTGCTATACTCGCCTGTTCGGACCGTCCCTGGAAGTGTGTGTTCTCCACGTTCTCCATCCACAGTCTCCAACTACACCTGCAGCACAGTAGAGACTCTGCTTGTTGATCTGCTCAGTTTTGCATCCTAGAAATACTTATTACTCGCTTGCTTTTCCATTTCCAAACCTGTGTTGTCACATCTCACTATATTGCCGTCTCCAAGCCTGGTATTTCCTAACAATTGCAACATTATAGAACATATTTTGAATCATAACTCTATATTATACTGTTCGCTCAGTCACAGACATTACTTCCTGTGTGGAGGTGTGGGGTCACACGTGTCAAACCAGCATCAATCCAAAATATATGTTAGAGAGCAATCGGGTTGACTATTACAATCCAACAAATATATTTAGTAAATTAATTACTAATTGTATTCAGAAGCTGTTTGAAATGAGAGACAGTCAGAATAAACTAAACTGATTGTACATGTTTAAAAACATAAGGACAAGAACTAATGTAAACTGTGACGGGCAATTAATGTGTAGTTCACTTTGTAAATTCAAAATGTAAATGTACTGCTTTTTAAGATGTAGGCGGTGTTGGGAATAACACATTTCAAGTAATGCAAGTAATGCAATCAGATTTTTTTTTCAAGTAACAAGTTAAGTAACGCATTACTCCTACTCTAGCTTATGGTACTGAGCAATGTATGAAACTTGTATTGTGAGCACTTCCTGTGTTATTTGCCAATTCATGAAGAATCGCTTGTTTGTTTTCCTCACTTGTAAGTCGCTTTGGATAAAAGCGTCTGCTAAATGACTAAATGTAAATGTAAATTACATTTACAACACAAAATCTGAGTTACTTTTTCACATGTATGGACTGACGGCGCTCCTGTCTCCATGTTGAGTAAAGGTCAATAAAGGTCAGAGGTGTCTCTGTGTCAACATGATGTTACTGTAGTTCTAGACTAAAGTGACCCTGGAGCACATGCAGTCATGAGTCTCACAGGTGTGTTTGTAGAAATAGCCAACAATACATTGTATGGGTCAAAACTAACGAAAAAATGACAAAAATCATTAGGATATTAAGTAAAGATCATGTTCTGTGAAGAAATTTTGTACATTTTCTACCATAAATATTTCAAATGTATTTTTGTGAGTGGATATGCATTGCTAAGGACTTCATTTGGAGAAATTTAAAGGTGATTTTCTCAATATTTTGATTTTTCTGCATCCTCATTTTCTAGATTTTCAAATATTGTCCTATTCTAACGAACCGTACATCAGTGGAAATCTTATTTATTCATCTTTCAGATGATGTATAAATCTCAATTTCAAAAAATTTGACCTTATGAGCTTTGTGGACCCTGCGTCGAAGAAAAACTGCATGAACAGACCAGAACGCATGCAAGCTACAGCGGCAATAGCGGCCTACATAGACGAGAGATTGTGTGAAGAGGTTCGAAAGTACCCTGATATCTTCAACTCTAGCATGAAAGAATACAAAGATGTTTACATGGGTTGTAAATCATGGCGAGAGATTGACCAGAACTGCGCTTGTGTTGAACGCCCGTGTTCGAGTCAAATGAAGTATACTTTACAAGGCTGTGTGTTCGACTGTTCATTTCACTTAAATAGAACTTTTTGTTGTTATAAAAACAAAACAGCCCAGATGAGAAAAAGGAATGCAAAAGTAACGTAACACATTACTTTCCATAAAAAGTAACTATGTAACACAATTAGTTACTTGTTTTAGGGAGTAACACAAAATTAATGAATTACTTTTAAAAGTAACTTTCCCCAACACTGGATACAGTATGGATGTTTAAAACAGTTTCTGTTGGAACTTCTCATCTTCACACATGAAACTCCTGGAATGACTGGATTTAACCTGCAGAATTTCAGCAGCATAATTGACTCTTCACAAAGCCCCGCCCCCTTTAGTTACTGTTGCTATGCGCTCTCACGCCACACATCATGTTCTCACGCAGTGAAAAATACATCGAGGAGCAAAGAGGACACTGACAACGACTGAAACAGTTTCATATTTCAAATATTGTAATGTTTTAAAGCAGTGTAATCAATAAATAGCGTCTAGTGTGTGTTTAATGTGTGGTGACAGATCGCTGTAGCTCCTCGTGAACCGATCATCTCTTCATACTAGTTCATTTATAGCATCAAATAAACATGAATGAACATCAGAAGGAATGTTGTTTCAAGACGTGATTCAAGTTCACCAACGTTAATCTACTAACTCCCCTGACCGCTTTGATGGATAAAATGGAGGATTCGGGGTTATGATTGGTCAGATCGCCTGTCAATCAAACTGTTTGCGAAGCGTCAATTGTGCAGCACAGTTTCATCTGTTGGTCCATCAGTTAACTGTTAATAAAGGGTCGTGTCCCTGCAAATCATTTGAGGACTCTGCCAGCTCTCAAAGAAATCCCATAAACACAGCAAGGGCACTCGTCTAATCCTGTGTGTCCTAAACAACAGCCTGCTTTCCATAAATTGAGCATCTCTTTATCCCTGTGAATGTATCTGCATATTGTAGGCATTTCCATACACACGTGCGCCGCGTTTAGCTACCGGCATCACTTTGCCGTGGATTAATAGGACTCAAGTTTCATGATGGGTTCTATCGGGTAAATGAGCTTAGAGAACTGAATGGGATTCACATGAATTTTAATAGGAGATCCATATGTGAAGAGAGTGCAGGCTGCGCACAAGCCACCAAAAACCACCGCAGTCATTGTGTTAATTCCACATAATAAACAGGAAATCATGTAATATTCATGCGAATGTTTGTGGGTGAAAGCCATTCGTATTCCTCTCCCAGCCACGCACTTTGATGCGAAGGGCTTAATGGAATAATTTTTCAGATCTTTGACACGTACAGTACTGTCTCGCTTTATGTTTTCACATCAGTAGCAAATGTGCAGCGGCTCTGTAAATGGCTTTGGGACATCAGTGAAAAGTTTCAGTCGAATAACACTCGCATCACACAGAAACTTTCACGACTCTGTCCTCAATCACAAACACTTCACTCGGATCTACAGCTGATTCCACCATGAGCAAATCTGGGATTTCTATTGAATGACATCAACCCAAACAAAAGCGCCGGGTTCTACAGCCAGCGCTGGGTAGGTTTCTTTTAAAACGGATTTCACTACAGGTTACAAAATACATGCTTTAAAAAGTCATTTGTAACGTATTTCATGTGAACTTGCAATATTGAGAAAAGAAATCATAATCCTGTGATATAAACTCTCAATTTGAGAAAAAAGTCAGAATTGACTCTTCACAAAGCCCCGCCCCCTTTAGTTACTGTTGCTATGTCCGCTCTCACGCCACACATCATGTTCTCACAGAGTGAAGAGCAAAGAGGACACTGACAACGAATGAAACAGTTTCATATTTCAAATATTGTAATGTTTTAAAGAAGTTTAAACAAAACTTCCTTCAGTGGAACACAAAAGGATCACTTCTGAATAATGTACTGAAATCTATTCTTAATGCAATTTCAGATGGGTCAAAAGTGGTCCGTACAGCTTGTTAATCATGATCATGAGAACTACTGTAAGTGAGTCATTTTGGGTCGAATCAAGGATTTTTTAGTGAGTTACACAAAGATTTCAGAGGAATTTAGAAGACTGAACAGAAAAAGTTCAACAAAGGAAAAAGAATCATCAAAGTTTGGAGTAAATCATGACAGGATTTTCATCTCTGGGTGAACTGTCCCTTTAAATCTGTCGCTCATATATTTTGTACAGTACGAGCAGTTTGTTGTGCTTGAGTTGGATTTAAATGGTTTAATGCAGAGCGGGGATCTGGAGGACAGAAGCAGCAGTGTGTGGTCTCCTCAGGGCCCTTCAGAGGGTTTTAATTGTTTTATCTGACAGACAGCGCTGAGAAGTGGACTAAACTTTGCGCCTGCAGTGCACATTTGGTCGGTGGATAATCAGAATGAGCCGAATGTCCCTGAGGTGACCATATGTGTGAGAGATAACACGGCCATCCCAGACTGACTTTCACTGCTAGTTTGGCTGGACGCTGTGCTTCTGTCCACATATAAGCTGGAGAACCGCTCGCGCCGGGCAGAAGAGCCTGTCACATACATTCAGCCTCTGAAGAAGACCAGGCTTCTATTTTTAAACCCACGTCATAGGTCGGCTTCTTTGACATTACAATCATGTGTTTATCATTTCAAATTTGATTCTCTAAAATGCAATCAAACACAAATGCACTTACACTTTATTTTGATGTTCATCTTTAGACATTCTGTTGACTGTTAGTAAAACTGCACAAGCGTTAGAGAACAGTAAACTGAATAAGTTGACATGTGCTGCAAAGTTATTATAGTCTGTTGGGAGACCATCAAAATAAAGTAGTCCCAAAACGCATCATTATTTTGTGCAAACATCTAATAAACATCTTAAATTGATCATTCACTCAGATTCTAAATGATATACTCAAAAAAATATTTCTGTCTCAACATAAGTTTTATGTAATTTAATTACATAGCAATTTTCCATCCATTCGGATTACATAGTTTTAACATGAACAAACTTTTAAACTCAATGTGATTCATATTTGTCAGTCATATGTAAATGAAATAGTAAGATTTATGTAATAGTTGAGGATATGAATAGTGAGAGATTAAATGTCTTTTATCTTCAGTTGATTTCATCAGTTGTAGTTCTTGTGTTTCTCTGTCCTTCAGTGATTCTGCTTGTTAACAGCAGGTGTTCATCATTAATGCTCAATCATCACTTAATGATCTCATTAACTCTGACACTGCTTCAACACTACTTTAACTCAGTAGTGCGCACACACGACCACTAAACAGTGTTCATTAACCTGGGCATTTTTCGGTGAACTATTACCTAAATCACATTAAGTTTATTAGTTTGTTTATGTTAAAACCATGTAATCCAAATGGATGGAAAATTGCTATGTAATTAAATTACATAAAACTGATGTTTAGACTGAAATTTTTTTGGAGTGTACAGTAAATGTCACAGAATTCATGGATGTGTACTTCTAGGGTCAGAGGATGTGTCTTCATACTTCCTTATATATTATAAAGGAAGATGATATAACTCAACATAAAGGACGATATATGAATAGTCACACATAACGGCACAGAAACTCTATCGTTGGAATCACTTTCAGAACGATGAACAATAAAACCACTGACGGCCAATCAGAATCCATCCTGCTTTAAAGAGCTCCAGCGGTTCAAGCGATAGACGACAAAACAGAAGAATATTGTTTGTTGATGTGGACGCTAATACAGTCATCTTTATAGTTATCGTTCTTGAATGGGTCTTAAAAAGATTACATATTTTTGTTTACCTGCATGTCATTAGTGAACCATGAGTCTGACTATGTGTTTTTAAATTATTGAAAATTATCTTAGAGTCTCAAAAAGTTTGGTAATCTCTGATATATTAGAATATGATTTACTTTAAAATCTAAAAGAGACCACACTAAAAGCTTCAACAGACCTCCCACACACTCACAGCATCTGAAAATGCTGTAATATGAGGTGCTTTTTACCTGAAACCAGTGAAGCGTTTCTGTTGTAATCACATCCATCCATGAATACACGGTCTGAATTTTTTTTACTGTTATTGAGTTGATGCATTGATGGAATGCAGCCACATTTTTAAATGTTGTTCAGAAGACTTTTTCAGAAAGGAAAAAAAAAAGTTGAATTGCATATTTTTTCAAGGTCCGATTCAAAAGAAAAAGCAAAATTTTGTATGAAGCACATATGGCTTTGTATTAATGTTTGCCAACAAATCTTTGAGAGCATCTGCATATTCCTCTTTGAGTGAGTCTCTGGAATATTCAGTGTTTATTACTTCTGGATGGAGGGAGGGAAAGTTTGTTGCAGAATAACTTACAATACATGCCAGACTTTGTTCAAATGGTTAAATGTCTGGCTTGTGAGATAATGGGATATAACCCTGGAAGCCTTGTGGATTACTGGTTTACTCCAGGAAATCTTTACATAGTTGCCACAGTGTGTTTCGAAACAAAACTATTGGAAATCAAACACAGATTTGATGCCACAAATCTCACAAACTTTGGTAAAGCCAGCAACTCTCTATATTTCTCGGAAGTGTTCATCGTTATAGCCAGGAAGCTTATTACAATGACTTTGATTCCAAGTGGACTGATAAATCCCTGTGTGGCTCAGAAATCACGTACAGCGCACCTGTCATGAACTGCTCGAAGACGCAAAGGTTGAGGATCCAAACGTAGAAGTTTATTGCAAGGGTAATCCACAATCGTAGTCAAAACGTCATAAACACAGGGTAAGCAGTCCAAACCATAACAGGACACAGGAACACGGGGAAATCCACGAGAAACGGGGTAAAAATTAAAGGAGAGTCCAGAAATATAGTGTGACACATACAAGACTTCGCAATGAATGACAGAATGAACTAGACTTGATCATGAGCTAATGAGACACAGCTGAAGACAGTCATGGATGATGAGACCGGGCAGGGAGTTGCGGGAAATGTAGTCCTGGATTGAGTGGCAATAGGTTGGGGCAGAGTGCCCTCTGTTGGCTATTAAGGGCACTGCGGCTGCTGACCGTGACACCGCCAAACTCATATTGGAGTTTGAGGAAGTTCTTGCCATTTTTGTGTGCAATATCTGAGGGTCTGTATCTTCTGCAAGATGTATTTCAAAGCATCATGTTGATCAACACTCTTAAAAATAAAGCATCCCTTTCAGTCGTTCACGTTCGACGTCACATCGGAATGTACCAACGAATATGGATTCCGTTCTGACATGACGCCTTCATTCCTTCCTTCAGGGAACGTGGGTTACATGCGTAACCGAGATGTTCGTTATCGATGCATTGATGGTTTCAGAACCTTAAACAAAAGGTTCTTTAGAGTGGAAAAAAAAAATGCTCATTTGATTATTAAAAATGTTTCTTGGTTCTTTTAAGAACTGGGAACTAAGAAGATTCTTTAATGGCATCTCTGCAAAAAAAAAAACCTTTAGTTTATTTTTAATGGTGAACCCTCATTTTCTGGTGTCCCTAATTAGAACTTTCCCAGTGCTAAAGAATATGAGTGAGAGATATTTCTTTCACGAGGAGAGTGTAAGTTATCTGTCGCTGGAAGCTCATGTAGACAAAGAGAAGAAGCGATTTGATAACAGAGTACAAGACAAACTAATCAGGATGAATCTACACGTTATTACAGAAGTCTAGAGGGCCGTTCTGTCTCCTCCAGCTCACAGAAGACTCCCCCTCTACACTGGATCTTGTTTCTTTCCTCTTCTCGTCTTCAGCAGGGTGGCAGAATGGTAAATCATCCCGGGACTCGGCAGGCAGGGTTCTTTCTTCAAGGTGCTAATAAACCAGCCCTTCTTCTCCTTCACCCCCACGTTTCTCTTCTTCATTCCTTCCTTCGTTCCTTCTCTCTCCGTCTGTCCTTTACTATTTCTACAGTTTCGCTTTCATCCTGCTGCTAGTGGACTCGTGCTGCGCTCTCATTATAGCGGGTGATAATTACGTGAGAGACAAAAGGAAACGGAATGAGCCGCCCACTCAGAGCCGTCAGCCGCGGAGCTGGAGAGAGTTCATTTCACACTTACAGCATGCTTTAATTAAAGAAAAAAGAAAGGTAAACACCCCTGTCATTGTGTGTGTGAGGAAGGTGCATCTGCGCGCACATGTCAGGCGTGAGGTTCGCGCTACAGTCCGTGCTTTATTTTTACCGCTCAGTAAATGATTTGATTGTCGTGCTCATTAGCAGGGTGCTGATAGATTTAATGTGGCAGCTACTCGTGTGGTTCAGAGTGTCAGTCGCTATCACGCTGTGTACCAAGCTTCTTTTGTAATGGGCACTAATGAAAAACCCATTTTGCAATATGATTCTAATGTTGCGTTTTTTGAAAAATTAACATTGATAATAATCATAAATGTTTCTTGAGCATCAAATCATCATATCAGAATGATTTCTGAAGGATCATGTGACACTGAAGACTGGAGTAATGATGCTGAAAATTCAACTTTGATCACTGGAATACTGTAATAACAGATAAACTATAATAATATTACAGTTTTTATTGTATTTTTGATCAAATAAATGCAGCAAAAATAAAATCAATTAAATTAGTAATCAAATTGCTGAGGGCATTAGAGACTACTTTCAATAACAAAATATCTTGCTGATCCTAAACGTTTCAATGGTACATAAAATTGTAAAAATGAATTAGGATCCCGGACCACAAAGACTCACACCTTCAGTCATCCTTACCATATTTTAAAGCCATCACTGTTTTCTGCATGCACTCTTTTCATTCTGCAATTATGAAGGGAAACAAACAATGCTATAGCAAGAATTAATTTGACACCACTGAGGCGGACAATGAGATTTTCTCCGAAATGTTTCTCCTCTGATTGAGATGCAGGTGTCTTCAGTTAAATGATTTAGAGCTGATCTTATCATGTGGTAATTACATTTAATGTTTGCTGATGATGCATCACATGATACATCACAGAACAAGCTCAAAGTTCGCTTAACAATCAGCAATTAAGTTGAATACATCAGAATGTCTTATCTGCATGCTTAAATTCTAGGCTGTAATAATTTGTAGTATGGACGGGGTGAGATAGTCAATGATGGAATAAGAATTATGTGCCTCATAAAAAGTCCTTCAAGTCAATCGCTGCAAACCGATCCTGGTGTCTGAAACACATCGACATACATGTGTCTCTGAGTGTCTCTGGACTCAGAACTCGTACATCGGTGCGAGCTCAACACCCTTCTTCGGTACACTGACGTAAGTGCTGGAGGGACAGGCTCTAAGAACTGTGATTTCCGACCAGAGATCAACATCGCTCTCTTCTTTTCTCGACCCGCGGCGATGTGGAACAAGGTTCACCACTCCGGTCCACCTTGTGTCCCTTGACACACATGATAACAGTGTGCTGAAGCATCTACAGGGTTCCAGGGGAAAGGCTGATCTTGATCTTGCAGAAAGTGAGAAGGTGGGGTATGTGCGTTCACCAAGGCTCCGTGGCAAATTTTTTGATGCCTGGCCGTCGTGATAACCCAGGGAAAGAGGAAACTGCTCTTGTGTGGTCGCAGTCTGTCTGGTGGCATCTGGCAAAAGGAAACAAGTGCTCTCCTCCCGTCCCTCCACTGGGAGTGAGAATCGACCTCAGGCCTCTCCTCCTTCCCTGGATCGCCCAACGGAGGTCCGCTTTGAATCCTTCAGAGGATTTTTAGTAGCCTGACGACAGGCCGGCAGTGAGGAGCGTTGTGTTGGTCTGGGGCGGGAGCAGCCTCAGCAGGGACGCCCTTGGTGCCGAACAGGGAAGGATTGCTACCGTTGAAGCCCGTAGGGAAAAGTCGGTCGCCAAATGCTGTTCCTGCATCATTTCCGGGTTGGGACCACCCTCGTGCACATCTGATCTCTCAATGCTTTGGCTTGGTATCGCCATAGCGTGCCGGGCCTGGTCAGCGGAGTTGTAAGCCCTCGCTGTGATAGACGAGATAAACATGCACAGCCTGGATGGGAGCCTTGGGCAATTCCCTCAGGTGGCAGTGTTTTGTTGGCATAAATGCACCGCAACCAGCTGTTCCATCTGAGGAACCTCCGAGTGTCTAAGGGTGGTAAGCTGGTATATCGTGTTCTGACAGAAAAAAAGGTGCCTTCCATGATTTCGACAACACCTTGCACACCTCGGGGAAGAAAGCAACTGGGTTCTGTGAGTCACACTCAGACCAATCATCAAGCCAAGGACTCGGGACAGGGCGGAGGAGTCCACTCCAGCCCAATGCTTGCGGCTGACCTGGAAGGCACTGCTGCCAATTTGGCCTCTGCCTCAGACTGAGCCGTCGCACCTGGTGTTGGAAGCTCAAACGAGTCTTCAGCCTCTGAAGGCACAAGCCCTTCCACCAATGCTGCAACTGACAGCCCATTCCCATTTACAAGCCCTGGATGAGAAATTAAGCTTACCCTGGGATGAGCCGCCAAACTCAACCGGAAGACACATGCGAGTGGAGGAATGGGAGGCCCAATGGGATTCACCCTGTGGAGTCATTCCCATTTCAACTCCTTGCTCGCCCTCAGCACACATCAGAGGTAGAAGGTCCAGGATGGGAAACATCTGAGGCGACGCTTGGTCTCTTAAAAAAGATCAAGAGCCAGAGAGCAGAGCGTGCAAATTTCTCTCTTCAATTCCTATTGGCCTTTTATTGAGAACATCATAGGTGTTTTGGGCGACCCCTGGTGTCAGTATTTCGACACAATGTCAAAGAGACTGACAGATGAGGAAGTGTAAGTACAAAATATATTTAAAGCTGCAGTCTGTAAGTTTTGCCTCTTTGTCGCCATCTCTGTTTGAAACCTGCAATTGCAGTTATTTGTGGAATTATCATCTTCACGTGGGTTGTGCATTACAAGCTTACCGTTGTGAATCGGGCTAAAGTAAGGATACGGTTTTGAACCCTGGATGGTTATGTACTTGTTCAAAATTTGAATTTGGATCATTTTTAACCTAAAAAATGACCAGCAGCTGTAAATAAATGACATGCAAATTTCAAAGGATATTTTAGTTTACCATAAATGTATGTCTGTAAATTTTAGCTATATTTATATACATAAGGTCAATTACTTGCATTTAATATAAATTTAAATTATAATATATTTTATTTAATTTGCAAACAACATGCAATTAAATGTTCAAAAGCATTACATTGAGTTCACAGTTAAGTATATTATTTCCTTTTTAATAGTATGAGATGTGTACTTCCGTTCGCAAGGAGAAGTATGATTTATTTATTTAAGTTTTTTGTGTGTTTGTTGTTTGTCTGTCACATTTCTGTACTCAATGTACCTCCACAATCTGTTGTAAAATGTATGATTTGGCACTTTCTTTGCAGGGTCAAACTTTGCTGAAATACAGAATATATTTCATGAGAATGTAATGCATTATGTTTTGTTATGGATAGTGTCGAGTGGATGCCCTCCTAGCTCAAACTGATACATCTTATATGTAACCATAATAATGCTTTATGCTATGCCTGAAAAATAGGTACAGTAGAGCTGTTCTACCTGAGAGAAAATACAGTCACATTTTTTTATTCAGCAAAAGCTTTTATTGAAATTGACAAAGCATGATGGTGTTTCATGCTACCTTTGCTTCAAGTTATTCTTCATAAATGTTGGCAAATACATCGCAAAACCATTTGACTGGAGGCATTTGTCATTTCACTCCCCAACATTATAGAAGAACTGAACCATTTCTGCTGCATGACCTGTTGAGAACAGATAATACATTATACCATATGCATGCAACAACAAATTTTTCCAAAATTTAAATTATTAAGATTGTAAGTCAATTTGAGTCATATATGTGACTGTTTAGGTTGTTTCTCCACTGAAGTGTGTTGTGCGGGTGTGTAGGGTGTATTGGGATGGTGATACGCAGCATGGGCTGATGGGTAAACAGCGTGCTGAGCCGCAGCAGCAGCGCACTGATGTAGCGTGGGAGGAGAAACCGCAGTCCTGCCTGAGATGCAAAAGGCCAAAGGGTCACTGCTGACAGAATTAATTTTTAAAGACCTCAGATGGAGGGAGTGATGGGAGAACACGGATAGTAGAGGAGCTCAGAGAGAGTCAGAAATGAAAGCGTGAATTCACTGGACACCTAATCTATCCTGTGTGTGTGTGTGTGTGTTGTTCATATTTTTATTTAATATTTAGCACGCATTTTGTTTTTTGTCCATCAATTGCATAATGACCCATGATAAGTGAAAATAAAATAATCTTTCCAACAGGGTGAACACCTTTAACTAAAACTAAAACCATCAACTTTTACAAACAAAATATACAGCTGAAATACAATCAAATGTAAAAAATCTTTGTAACACAGTTCATAAGAACGGGAAGAAGGAGGCAGGAACTGGGGAACATTCAACGTAACTTTAATATCAAAATATACAACAAAACCAAAGTAAAATGGCAAAACACAACATAAAATCCAGGCCTGGTCCTCTCTCGTTCTTCAATGTCGTCGCTCCTCTTTCATGCTTCCGGAGCTCCTCCGTGAGAGACACGAGACCGGTGCAGCACGCAGCTGACGCTCATTATCACTCGTGCCGTTCCCTCGCGACTCTCGCCCGCCCTGCTCGTCACAATCTTTAACAGCTATCTGCGAAATCAACATTTCTTATTTTCGTTTAGTTTCAGTTGAAAATAAAATAAAACTAAATCTTAATAAAAACTACATTGACAAAATTCAAAATATCATGAAACCAAAATAACACAGATTTGCTAATGCTCTTGTAGAACAGAACAGGAAGAACAGAACAGGAAGATAACAATCTGAGTAACTTTAACGAAGAACAAGGAGTGGACCGACACAGAGGGTGTAAATGCACATGAACACACGAGGATAATGAGGTGACAGACACGACTGATGACAACACACTGACGCAAATGAACTGATAAAGGTGACGATGACAAGCAGGAGCTCGAACCAAAGAACACGTGACACACGACAGGACTGGGGAACAGATACACAGAGACCTAACCCTGACAAGATCAGTGGAGAAATACTATTGCAGTTTTTTACTTCATTTAATTCAGTGTTATTTTGTATATTTTTGTGAAATTTACAAGCAATGTCTTCAGGGGGTCCAGCGACAACTTTATATACATACTGTAAAGTGTAATGACGTGTAAATTTAGCACAACTTATAAAGATGTTCTGGGCACAGAAGGATAGGATGTGTTCGCAGGCGCTGGAGACGAGACCGATCGATTCATTCCGGTGCTTCAATCCCTGATGCAAGCAGTTGGAATGGTTTCATAATCTGGCATTTCAGCAGCCGGCGTCCACCAAGAGTGCATTACTGTGAGGATATACAGTGGCTATACAAGTCCAGCCCTGTTCAAATTGTAGCAAAACCATCAAATCAATTCCCCATGGGCAAATTCATCCTACATTTTTCTTGTTTAAGAAGACTCTTCACTCAGATGGACAGTATTTAGGGAAGGAAAGTTACATTTCTTGTTGATTTCAGGACCAGGAAAATTAAGAGACGTAACCCGTCTGCACAAGTGTGCCCCGCTCTTATAATGGGGCTTGATTCTCTGTTTGGAACGAATTAATCAAGATTTTAATTCATTTAATTCTTTAATTAATCTGAGGTTTTCTATATTGTAGACATCGGCCTACGTGAGTGTCCTCAATAGAGTTGGACGAGTCTACACTTTCTATAAAGAGCTGGGCGATGATATACGACAGACTTTGTATTTGTTGCCAAATGCCTTGATTTGTTTTTGCTGTCCGGTTTGACCGCAGGACTTGTTCTCCAGGACGGGCAGTAAGTGAGAGGCTGAGGAAGAGGAGCTGGGGTTCATTAGAGGGCTTCCTTCAGCAGGGGTCACCGAGGCGTGCCACACATCCCAGCGCTGCGGCCGATTTAAGGACACACCGGGGGTTCTGGGCAGTCAACATTTGAGCCACAGTACATTTATAAAGGGGTAGAGAAGTTATTTCTTCTCTCTAAAATCACGTTTGTTTTTTTAGCGTGGTGCAAAATGCAGCCCCTCATATCATGAAAGTGTCTAGCGTGAGTGTGGAGAATCCGGGCTGTTACACCCATCCACTGCAACCATCCATTTTCCTGTTCTGGCTGATGAAACGCTTTAATTGGACGACGCTGAGAGCCTGCAGAATGCTGTTTGTTTACTCAGCTGCATCAGAGCAAACAAACAAACACGGCCCGACCGAACAACACGGCAATCTAAATCAGACAGATTTATTTTGCACAACCTTTCTACACATGCTATATCACTGCCTTTCTGACGCACTAATTTATTCACTTGCATGTTGATGCTGATTATCTACTAGTTTTAGGTCTGAAAATGTACGACGGTTCACACGAAAATATGAAGCAGCGCTGTTTTCAACACTGATAATAATCATAAACGTTTCTATCAGAATGATTTCTGAAGGATCATGTGACACTGAAGACTGGAGTAATGATGCTGAAAATTCAGGAATTAATTACACTTTACTGTATATTCACATAGAAAACTGATGATTTACACTGTTTCACTGTTTAAGAAGGAAACTACATCAGATATTTTGTAATTCTAAGACTCTCAAGGCAGTGTTTGAGATCCAGTCTTCCTCCTCCTGTGGAGTTTGGCTCTTCTGAAAGCACAGCTGGGCTTGGAAACCCAGTCTGACCTGACAGTCCAGCTAAAACGCTCAGAATCACTGCACGAAGATCACTGAACCTGTCCAATTTGCAGTCATGAAGTAAATAGTTTAAATAATGAAATGTTTTAGCAGGAGGAATGTGGGGTTACACTTGATTTACAGTGCTGTAGTTACATTGTTCTTACTCAAACAAGTACTGAATACTATTAATGAACTACACGTACTGACTATAGAGTTACAGTTAGGGTTTGGTTTACGGTTAGTTACTTGTAATTATGCATAATTTACTGTTATTACTGTAGTAAGTACATGTAGTGACGTGTAACTACAGCACTGTAAAATAAAGTGTTACCGGAATCTGGCTCAGACCGATCGTACAGAGAACTGTACTGAAACTTAAAGAACAAAACAACTCAGTTTGCAGTTTGAATGATTTTTTTTTTCTTTACTTTTATATTTTTTTGTATCTTTTGCGATGTTCTCACTGGTTGTGTGCAATTACAAACACAGGACACCCAGAGTAGAGCAGTTCACATATATTCCACCATCCAGCCTGTATTTGGCAGAGATCTGTGGAGGAAAAGAAAGCGTAGAAGTAGAAAAAAGAGGAGCACAGAAAAGCTCGACTGTTTTATATTCTAAAGCTCTTCTGTTTTTCTCTTTTATCACAGCTCATATTTTTCTCTACGACAGCGTCTTTTTCTGTTTATTCAGAATGCCGTACAGGCTCGTATATGCAGCTGTTATTCAACGTTCCAGCGTGAACATCCTCTCATCTGTGCTGGAGCACTGCATTATGGGTATTTATCCCTCGCTTTATTCTTCCCTCAATCGAAGACCAAATGCATTATTTACAAGAGCGCTTAAAGTAGGACACAGAAGCTTCATGGACGCCCATCTGTGGAGTGTTTTCTCACACGTCTCACACTCACTGCAATATACCAGAGAGAGAGAGTGAGAGAGAGAGAGAGAGAGAGACAGAGAGACAGAGAGAGAGAGACAGAGAGACAGAGAGAGAGACAGAGAGACAGAGAGAGAGAGAGAGAGACAGAGAGAGAGACAGAAAGAGAGAGAGAGAGGGATCTATCTATCTATCTGTCTGTTTATCCATCAGGAGTGTAATGGTACACAGAAGTCACGGCTCAGTTTGTACCTCAATTATGAGATATAAACTGACAATACTGAGAAAAATCAGAATTATGAGATATAAACTTACAATATTGAGAAAAGTCAGAATTATGAAATATAAACTGACAATATTGAGAAAACTCAGAATTATGAGATATAAACTGACAATATTGAGAAAAGTCAGAATTATGAGATATAAACTGACAATATTGAGAAAAGACAGAATTATGAGATATAAACTGACAATATTGAGAAAAGTCAGAATTAATAGATATAAACTGACAATATTGAGAAAAGTCAGAATCATGAGATATAAACTGACAATATTGAGAAAAGTCAGAATTATGAGATATAAACTGACAATATTGAGAAAAGTCAGAATTATGAGATATAAACTTACAATATTTAGAAAAGTCAGAATTATGAGATATAAACTGACAATATTGAGAAAAGTCAGTATTATGAGATATAAACTTACAATATTGAGAAAAGTCAGAATTATGAGATATAATCTCAATATTTAGAAAAGTCAGAATTATGAGATATAAACTTGCAATATTTAGAAAAGTCAGAATTATGAGATATAAACTTACAATATTGAGAAAAGTCAGAATTATGAGATATAAACTCGCAATATTGAGAAAAGTCAGAATTATGAGATATAAACTCGCAATATTGAGAAAAGTCAGAATTATGAGATATAAACTGACAATATTAAGAAAAGTAAGAATTATGAGATATAAACTGACAATATTAAGAAAAGTCAGAATTATGAGATATAAATTGACAATATTGAGAAAAGTCAGAATTATGAGATATAAACTCGCAATATTGAGAAAAGTCAGAATTATGAGATATAAATTGACAATATTGAGAAAAGTCAGAATTATGAGATATAAACCCGCAATATTGAGAAAAGTCAGAATTATGAGATATAAACCCGCAATATTGAGAAAAGTCAGAATTATGAGATATAAACTCGCAATATTGAGAAAAGTCAGAATTAATAGATATAAACTGACAATATTGAGAAAAGTCAGAATTATGAGATATAAACTGACAATATTGAGAAAAGTCAGAATTATGAGATATAAATTGACAATATTGAGAAAAGTCAGAATTATGAGATATAAACCCGCAATATTGAGAAAAGTCAGAATTATGAGATATAAACCCGCAATATTGAGAAAAGTCAGAATTATGAGATATAAACTCGCAATATTGAGAAAAGTCAGAATTATGAGATATAAATTGACAATATTGAGAAAAGTCAGAATTATGAGATATAAACCCGCAATATTGAGAAAAGTCAGAATTATGAGATATAAACCCGCAATATTGAGAAAAGTCAGAATTATGAGATATAAACTCGCAATATTGAGAAAAGTCAGAATTAATAGATATAAACTGACAATATTGAGAAAAGTCAGAATTATGAGATATAAACTGACAATATTGAGAAAAGTCAGAATTATGAGATATAAATTGACCTGTCGTGGCGGCAATCCCCGAACCCGGTGGTGGACACCGGATGTAAGGGATGCCGTCAAGCTGAAGAAGGAGGCCTATCGAGCCTGGTTGGCTCGGGGGACTCCTGAGGCAGCTGACGGGTACCGGCAGGCCAAGCGGACTGCAGCCCGGGTAGTTGTGGAGGCAAAAACTCGGGTCTGGGAGGAGTTCGGTGAGACCATGGAGAAGGATTATCGGTCGGCCCCGAAGAAATTCTGGCAAACCGTCCGGCGCCTCAGGAGGGGGAAGCAGTGCCCTGCCAACACTGTTTACAGTGGGGGTGGGAATCTGCTGACTTCAACTGGGGACATCGTTGGGCGGTGGAAGGAATACTTTGGGGATCTCCTCAATCCCACCGACACGTCTTCCACTGAGGAAGCAGAGGCCGAGGACTCAGAGGTGGGCTCACCCATCACCCAAGCTGAGGTCACTGAGGTAGTTGGAAAGCTCCTTGGTGGCAAGGCAGCGGGGGTGGATGAGATACGCCCTGAGTACCTCAAGTCTCTGGATGTTGTGGGGCTGTCTTGGCTGACACGCCTCTGCAGCATCGCGTGGCGGTTGGGGACAGTGCCTCTGGACTGGCAGACCGGGGTGGTGGTCCCTCTTTTTAAGAAGGGGGACCGGAGGGTGTGTTCCAACTACAGAGGGATCACACTCCTCAGCCTCCCCGGGAAAGTCTATGCCAGGGTACTGGAGAGGAGAATAAGGCTGATAGTCGAACCTCAGATTCAGGAGGAACAATGCGGTTTTCGTCCCGGTCGTGGAACACTGGACCAGCTCTATACCCTCTCTAGGGTGCTGGAGGGTTTATGGGAGTTTGCCCAACCAGTCCACATGTGTTTTGTGGATCTGGAGAAGGCATTCGACCGTGTCCCTCGTGGCACCCTGTGGGGGGTGCTCCGGGAGTATGGAGTCCGGGGCCCTTTGCTAAGGGCTGTCCGGTCCCTGTATGACCGGAGCAGGAGCTTGGTTCGCATTGCCGGCAGTAAGTCAGACCTGTTCCCAGTGCATGTTGGACTCCGGCAGGGCTGCCCTTTATCACCGGTCCTGTTCATAATTTTTATGGACAGGATTTCTAGGCGCAGTCAGGGGCCGGAGGGAGTCTGGTTTGGGGACCACAGGATCTCATCCCTGCTTTTTGCGGATGATGTGGTCCTGTTGGCTCCATCGGGCCAGGCCCTCCAGTGTGCATTGGGACGGTTTGCAGCCGAGTGTGAGGCGGCTGGGATGAGGATCAGCACCTCCAAGTCTGAGACCATGGTTCTCAGTCGGAAAAGGGTGGCTTGTCCTCTTCAGGTTGGTGGAGAGCTCCTGCCTCAAGTGGAGGAGTTCAAGTATCTTGGGGTTTTGTTCACGAGTGAGGGAAGGAAGGAGCGTGAGGTTGACAGACGGATCGGTGCAGCTTCTGCAGTAATGCGGTCGATGTACCGGTCTGTCGTGGTGAAGAAGGAGCTGAGCTGCAAGGCGAAGCTCTCGATTTACCGGTCAATCTACGTTCCTACTCTCATCTATGGTCATGAGCTTTGGGTCATGACCGAAAGAATGAGATCCCGGATACAGGCGGCCGAAATGAGCTTTCTCCGCAGGGTGGCAGGGCGCTCCCTTAGAGATAGGGTGAGGAGCTCGGTCACTCGGGAGGAGCTCAAAGTAGATCCGTTGCTCCTTCACATCGAGAGGAGTCAGCTGAGGTGGCTCGGGCATCTGTTTCGGATGCCTCCTGGACGCCTCCCTAGGGAGGTGTTCCGGGCATGTCCCACCGGGAGAAGGCCCCGGGGAAGACCTAGGACACGCTGGAGAGACTATGTCTCTCGGCTGGCCTGGGAACGCCTCGGTGTCCCCCCGGAAGAGCTGGAGGAAGTGTCTGGGGAGAGGGAAGTCTGGGAGTCTCTGCTCAGACTGCTGCCCCCGCGACCCGGCCCCGGATAAGCGGTGGAAGATGAGATGAGAAATTGACAATATTGAGAAAAGTCAGAATTATGAGATATAAACTCACAATATTGAGAAAAGTCAGAATTATGAGATATAAACTCACAATATTGAGAAAAGTCAGAATTATGAGATATAAACTTACAATATTGAGAAAAGTCAGAATTATGAGATATAAATTGACAATATTGAGAAAAGTCAGAATTATGAGATATAAACTTACAATATTGAGAAAAGTCAGAATTATGAGATATAAACTTACAATATTGAGAAAAATCAGAATTATGAGATATAAACTCGCAATATTGAGAAAAGTCAGAATTATGAGATATAAATTGACAATATTGAGAAAAGTCAGAATTATGAGATATAAACTCGCAATATTGAGAAAAGTCAGAATTATGAGATATAAACTCGCAATATTGAGAAAAGTCAGAATTATGAGATATAAACTCACAATATTGAGAAAAGTCAGAATTATGAGATATAAACTCACAATATTGAGAAAAGTCAGAATTATGAGATATAAACTTACAATATTGAGAAAAGTCAGAATTATGAGATATAAATTGACAATATTGAGAAAAGTCAGAATTATGAGATATAAACTTACAATATTGAGAAAAGTCAGAATTATGAGATATAAACTCGCAATATTGAGAAAAGTCAGAATTATGAGATATAAATTGACAATATTGAGAAAAGTCAGAATTATGAGATATAAACTTACAATATTGAGAAAAGTCAGAATTATGAGATATAAACTCGCAATATCGAGAAAAGTCAGAATTATGAGATATAAATTGACAATATTGAGAAAAGTCAGAATTATGAGATATAAATTGACAATATTGAGAAAAATCAGAATTATGAGATATAAACTCGCAATATTGAGAAAAGTCAGAATTATGAGATATAAATTGACAATATTGAGAAAAGTCAGAATTATGAGATATAAACTCGCAATATTGAGAAAAGTCAGAATTATGAGATATAAACTCGCAATATTGAGAAAAGTCAGAATTAATAGATATAAACTGACAATATTGAGAAAAGTCAGAATTATGAGATATAAATTGACAATATTGAGAAAAGTCAGAATTATGAGATATAAATTGACAATATTGAGAAAAATCAGAATTATGAGATATAAACTCGCAATATTGAGAAAAGTCAGAATTATGAGATATAAATTGACAATATTGAGAAAAGTCAGAATTATGAGATATAAACTCGCAATATTGAGAAAAGTCAGAATTATGAGATATAAACTCGCAATATTGAGAAAAGTCAGAATTAATAGATATAAACTGACAATATTGAGAAAAGTCAGAATTATGAGATATAAATTGACAATATTGAGAAAAGTCAGAATTATGAGATATAAATTGACAATATTGAGAAAAGTCAGAATTATGAGATATAAACTGACAATATTGAGAAAAGTCAGAATTATGAGATATAAACTCACAATATTGATAAAAGTCAGAATTATGAGATATAATCTCAATATTGATAAAAGTTAGAATTATGAGATATAATCTCAATATTTAGAAAAGTCAGAATTATGAGATATAAACTTACAATATTGATAAAAGTCAGAAATATGAGATATAATCTCAATATTTAGAAAAGTCAGAATTATGAGATATAAACTTACAATATTGAGAAAAGTCAGAATTATGAGATATGAATTGACAATATTGAGAAAAGTCAGAATTATGAGATATAAACTGACAATATTGAGAAAAGTCAGAATTATGAGATATAAACTTGCAATATTGAGAAAAGTCAGAATTATGAGATATAAACTCACAATATTGAGAAAAGTCAGAATTATGAGATATAAACTCACAATATTGAGAAAAGTCAGAATTAATAGATATAAACTGACAATATTGAGAAAAGTCAGAATTATGAGATGTAAACTTGCAATATTGAGAAAAGTCAGAATTATGAGATATAAATTGACAATATTGAGAAAAGTCAGAATTATGAGATATAAATTGACAATATTGAGAAAAGTCAGAATTATGAGATATAAACTTACAATATTGAGAAAAGTCAGAATTATGAGATATAAACTTACAATATTGAGAAAAATCAGAATTATGAGATATAAACTCGCAATATTGAGAAAAGTCAGAATTATGAGATATAAATTGACAATATTGAGAAAAGTCAGAATTATGAGATATAAACTCGCAATATTGAGAAAAGTCAGAATTATGAGATATAAACTCGCAATATTGAGAAAAGTCAGAATTATGAGATATAAACTCGCAATATTGAGAAAAGTCAGAATTATGAGATATAAATTGACAATATTGAGAAAAGTCAGAATTATGAGATATAAACTCGCAATATTGAGAAAAGTCAGAATTATGAGATATAAACTCGCAATATTGAGAAAAGTCAGAATTATGAGATATAAACTCACAATATTGAGAAAAGTCAGAATTATGAGATATAAACTCACAATATTGAGAAAAGTCAGAATTATGAGATATAAACTTACAATATTGAGAAAAGTCAGAATTATGAGATATAAATTGACAATATTGAGAAAAGTCAGAATTATGAGATATAAACTTACAATATTGAGAAAAGTCAGAATTATGAGATATAAACTCGCAATATTGAGAAAAGTCAGAATTATGAGATATAAATTGACAATATTGAGAAAAGTCAGAATTATGAGATATAAACTTACAATATTGAGAAAAGTCAGAATTATGAGATATAAACTCGCAATATTGAGAAAAGTCAGAATTATGAGATATAAATTGACAATATTGAGAAAAGTCAGAATTATGAGATATAAATTGACAATATTGAGAAAAATCAGAATTATGAGATATAAACTCGCAATATTGAGAAAAGTCAGAATTATGAGATATAAATTGACAATATTGAGAAAAGTCAGAATTATGAGATATAAACTCGCAATATTGAGAAAAGTCAGAATTATGAGATATAAACTCGCAATATTGAGAAAAGTCAGAATTAATAGATATAAACTGACAATATTGAGAAAAGTCAGAATTATGAGATGTAAACTTGCAATATTGAGAAAAGTCAGAATTATGAGATATAAATTGACAATATTGAGAAAAGTCAGAATTATGAGATATAAATTGACAATATTGAGAAAAGTCAGAATTATGAGATATAAACTGACAATATTGAGAAAAGTCAGAATTATGAGATATAAACTCACAATATTGATAAAAGTCAGAATTATGAGATATAATCTCAATATTGATAAAAGTTAGAATTATGAGATATAATCTCAATATTTAGAAAAGTCAGAATTATGAGATATAAACTTACAATATTGATAAAATCAGAAATATGAGATATAATCTCAATATTTAGAAAAGTCAGAATTATGAGATATAAACTTACAATATTGAGAAAAGTCAGAATTATGAGATATGAATTGACAATATTGAGAAAAGTCAGAATTATGAGATATAAACTGACAATATTGAGAAAAGTCAGAATTATGAGATATAAACTTGCAATATTGAGAAAAGTCAGAATTATGAGATATAAACTCACAATATTGAGAAAAGTCAGAATTATGAGATATAAACTCACAATATTGAGAAAAGTCAGAATTAATAGATATAAACTGACAATATTGAGAAAAGTCAGAATTATGAGATGTAAACTTGCAATATTGAGAAAAGTCAGAATTATGAGATATAAATTGACAATATTGAGAAAAGTCAGAATTATGAGATATAAATTGACAATATTGAGAAAAGTCAGAATTATGAGATATAAACTGACAATATTGAGAAAAGTCAGAATTATGAGATATAAACTCACAATATTGAGAAAAGTCAGAATTATGAGATATAATCTCAATATTGATAAAAGTCAGAATTATGAGATATAATCTCAATATTTAGAAAAGTCAGAATTATGAGATATAAACTTACAATATTGATAAAAGTCAGAAATATGAGATATAATCTCAATATTTAGAAAAGTCAGAATTATGAGATATAAACTTACAATATTGAGAAAAGTCAGAATTATGAGATATGAATTGACAATATTGAGAAAAGTCATAATTATGAGATATAAACTGACAATATTGAGAAAAGTCAGAATTATGAGATATAAACTTGCAATATTGAGAAAAGTCAGAATTATGAGATATAAACTCACAATATTGAGAAAAGTCAGAATTATGAGATATAAACTCACAATATTGAGAAAAGTCAGAATTATGAGATATAAACTCACAATATTGAGAAAAGTCAGAATTATGAGATATAAACTGACAATATTGAGAAAAGTCAGAATTATGAGATATAAACTCACAATATTGAGAAAAGTCATAATTATGAGATATAAACTCGCAATATTGAGAAATGTCAGAATTATGAGATATAAACTCGCAATATTGAGAAAAGTCAGAATTATGAGATATAAACTGACAATATTGAGAAAAGTCAGAATTATGAGATATAAACTCACAATATTGAGAAAAGTCATAATTATGAGATATAAACTTACAATATTGAGAAAAGTCAGAATTATGAGATATAAACTTACAATATTGAGAAAAGTCAGAATTATGAGATAGATATAAACTCACAATATTGAGAAAGTCAGAATTATGAGATATAAACTCACAATATTGAGAAAGTCAGAATTATGAGATATAAACTCACAATATTGAGAAAAGTCAGAATTATGAGATATAAACTCACAATATTGAGAAAAGTCATAATTATGAGATATAAACTTACAATACTGAGAAAAGTCAGAATTATGAGATATAAACTTACAATATTGAGAAAAGTCAGAATTATGAGATATAAACTCACAATATTGAGAAAGTCATAATTATGAGATATAAACTCACAATATTGAGAAAGTCAGAATTATGAGATATAAACTCACAATATTGAGAAAAGTCAGAATTATGAGATATAAACTTACAATATTGATAAAAGTCAGAATTATGAGATATAATCTCAATATTTAGAGAAGTCAGAATTATGAGATATAAACTGACAATATTGAGAAAAGTCAGAATTATGAGATATAAACTTACAATATTGATAAAAGTCAGAATTATGAGATATAATCTCAATATTGAGAAAAGTCAGAATTATGAGATATAAATTGACAATATTGAGAAAAGTCAGAATTATGAGATATAATCTCAATATTTAGAGAAGTCAGAATTATGAGATATAAACTGACAATATTGAGAAAAGTCAGAATTATGAGATATAAACTCACAATATTGAGAAAAGTCAGAATTATGAGATATAAACTCACAATATTGAGAAAAGTCAGAATTATGAGATATAAACTCACAATATTGAGAAAAGTCAGAATTATGAGATATAAACTTACAATATTGAGAAAAGTCAGAATTATGAGATATAAATTGACAATATTGAGAAAAGTCAGAATTATGAGATATAAACTTACAATATTGAGAAAAGTCAGAATTATGAGATATAAACTCGCAATATTGAGAAAAGTCAGAATTATGAGATATAAATTGACAATATTGAGAAAAGTCAGAATTATGAGATATAAACTTACAATATTGAGAAAAGTCAGAATTATGAGATATAAACTCGCAATATTGAGAAAAGTCAGAATTATGAGATATAAATTGACAATATTGAGAAAAGTCAGAATTATGAGATATAAATTGACAATATTGAGAAAAATCAGAATTATGAGATATAAACTCGCAATATTGAGAAAAGTCAGAATTATGAGATATAAATTGACAATATTGAGAAAAGTCAGAATTATGAGATATAAACTCGCAATATTGAGAAAAGTCAGAATTATGAGATATAAACTCGCAATATTGAGAAAAGTCAGAATTAATAGATATAAACTGACAATATTGAGAAAAGTCAGAATTATGAGATGTAAACTTGCAATATTGAGAAAAGTCAGAATTATGAGATATAAATTGACAATATTGAGAAAAGTCAGAATTATGAGATATAAATTGACAATATTGAGAAAAGTCAGAATTATGAGATATAAACTGACAATATTGAGAAAAGTCAGAATTATGAGATATAAACTCACAATATTGATAAAAGTCAGAATTATGAGATATAATCTCAATATTGATAAAAGTCAGAATTATGAGATATAATCTCAATATTTAGAAAAGTCAGAATTATGAGATATAAACTTACAATATTGATAAAAGTCAGAATTATGAGATATAAACTCACAATATTGAGAAAAGTCAGAATTATGAGATATAAACTCGCAATATTGAGAAAAGTCAGAATTATGAGATATAATCTCAATATTTAGAAAAGTCAGAATTATGAGATATAAACTTACAATATTGAGAAAAGTCAGAATTATGAGATATAAACTCACAATATTGAGAAAAGTCAGAATTATGAGATATAAACTTACAATATTGAGAAAAGTCAGAATTATGAGATATAATCTCAATATTTAGAAAAGTCAGAATTATGAGATATAAACTCGCAATATTGAGAAAAGTCAGAATTATGAGATATAATCTCAATATTTAGAAAAGTCAGAATTATGAGATATAAACTTGCAATATTGAGAAAAGTCAGAATTATGAGATATAAACTCACAATATTGAGAAAAGTCAGAATTATGAGATATAAACTCACAATATTGAGAAAAGTCAGAATTATGAGATATAAACTCACAATATTGAGAAAAGTCAGAATTATGAGATATAAACTGACAATATTGAGAAAAGTCATAATTATGAGATATAAACTGACAATATTGAGAAAAGTCATAATTATGAGATATAAACTTACAATATTGAGAAAAGTCAGAATTATGAGATATAAACTCACAATATTGAGAAAAGTCAGAATTATGAGATATAAACTGACAATATTGAGAAAAGTCAGAATTATGAGATATAAACTCACAATATTGAGAAAAGTCAGAATTATGAGATATAAACTCACAATATTGAGAAAAGTCAGAATTATGAGATATAAACTTACAATATTGAGAAAAGTCAGAATTATGAGATATAATCTCAATATTTAGAAAAGTCAGAATTATGAGATATAAACTCGCAATATTGAGAAAAGTCAGAATTATGAGATATAAACTTACAATATTGATAAAAGTCAGAATTATGAGATATAAACTCACAATATTGAGAAAAGTCAGAATTATGAGATATAAACTCGCAATATTGAGAAAAGTCAGAATTATGAGATATAATCTCAATATTTAGAAAAGTCAGAATTATGAGATATAAACTTACAATATTGAGAAAAGTCAGAATTATGAGATATAAACTCACAATATTGAGAAAAGTCAGAATTATGAGATATAAACTTACAATATTGAGAAAAGTCAGAATTATGAGATATAAACTCACAATATTGAGAAAAGTCAGAATTATGAGATATAAACTTACAATATTGAGAAAAGTCAGAATTATGAGATATAATCTCAATATTTAGAAAAGTCAGAATTATGAGATATAAACTCGCAATATTGAGAAAAGTCAGAATTATGAGATATAATCTCAATATTTAGAAAAGTCAGAATTATGAGATATAAACTTGCAATATTGAGAAAAGTCAGAATTATGAGATATAAACTCACAATATTGAGAAAAGTCAGAATTATGAGATATAAACTCACAATATTGAGAAAAGTCAGAATTATGAGATATAAACTCACAATATTGAGAAAAGTCAGAATTATGAGATATAAACTGACAATATTGAGAAAAGTCATAATTATGAGATATAAACTTACAATATTGAGAAAAGTCAGAATTATGAGATATAAACTCACAATATTGAGAAAAGTCAGAATTATGAGATATAAACTTACAATATTGAGAAAAGTCAGAATTATGAGATATAATCTCACAATATTGAGAAAAGTCAGAATTATGAGATATAAACTGACAATATTGAGAAAAGTCATAATTATGAGATATAAACTTACAATATTGAGAAAAGTCAGAATTATGAGATATAAACTCACAATATTGAGAAAAGTCAGAATTATGAGATATAAACTGACAATATTGAGAAAAGTCAGAATTATGAGATATAAACTCACAATATTGAGAAAAGTCAGAATTATGAGATATAAACTCACAATATTGAGAAAAGTCAGAATTATGAGATATAAACTTACAATATTGAGAAAAGTCAGAATTATGAGATATAATCTCAATATTTAGAAAAGTCAGAATTATGAGATATAAACTCGCAATATTGAGAAAAGTCAGAATTATGAGATATAATCTCAATATTGAGAAAAGTCAGAATTATGAGATATAAACTTGCAATATTGAGAAAAGTCAGAATTATGAGATATAAACTCACAATATTGAGAAAAGTCAGAATTATGAGATATAAACTCACAATATTGAGAAAAGTCAGAATTATGAGATATAAACTCACAATATTGAGAAAAGTCAGAATTATGAGATATAAACTGACAATATTGAGAAAAGTCATAATTATGAGATATAAACTCGCAATATTGAGAAATGTCAGAATTATGAGATATAAACTCGCAATATTGAGAAAAGTCAGAATTATGAGATATAAACTTACAATATTGAGAAAAGTCAGAATTATGAGATATAAACTCACAATATTGAGAAAAGTCATAATTATGAGATATAAACTTACAATATTGAGAAAAGTCAGAATTATGAGATATAAACTTACAATATTGAGAAAAGTCAGAATTATGAGATAGATATAAACTCACAATATTGAGAAAGTCAGAATTATGAGATATAAACTCACAATATTGAGAAAAGTCAGAATTATGAGATATAAACTCACAATATTGAGAAAAGTCATAATTATGAGATATAAACTTACAATATTGAGAAAAGTCAGAATTATGAGATATAAACTTACAATATTGAGAAAAGTCAGAATTATGAGATATAAACTCACAATATTGAGAAAGTCATAATTATGAGATATAAACTCACAATATTGAGAAAGTCAGAATTATGAGATATAAACTTACAATATTGATAAAAGTCAGAATTATGAGATATAATCTCAATATTTAGAGAAGTCAGAATTATGAGATATAAACTGACAATATTGAGAAAAGTCATAATTATGAGATATAAACTTACAATATTGAGAAAAGTCAGAATTATGAGATATAAACTTACAATATTGATAAAAGTCAGAATTATGAGATATAAACTCACAATATTGAGAAAAGTCAGAATTATGAGATATAAACTCACAATATTGAGAAAGTCATAATTATGAGATATAAACTCACAATATTGAGAAAGTCAGAATTATGAGATATAAACTTACAATATTGATAAAAGTCAGAATTATGAGATATAATCTCAATATTTAGAGAAGTCAGAATTATGAGATATAAACTGACAATATTGAGAAAAGTCATAATTATGAGATATAAACTTACAATATTGAGAAAAGTCAGAATTATGAGATATAAACTTACAATATTGAGAAAAGTCAGAATTATGAGATATAAACTTACAATATTGATAAAAGTCAGAATTATGAGATATAAACTCACAATATTGAGAAAAGTCAGAATTATGAGATATAAACTTACAATATTGATAAAAGTCATAATTATGAGATATAAACTCACAATATTGAGAAAGTCAGAATTATGAGATATAAACTTACAATATTGATAAAAGTCAGAATTATGAGATATAATCTCAATATTTAGAGAAGTCAGAATTATGAGATATAAACTGACAATATTGATAAAAGTCAGAATTATGAGATATAAACTCACAATATTGAGAAAAGTCAGAATTATGAGATATAAACTTACAATATTGATAAAAGTCAGAATTATGAGATATAATCTCAATATTTAGAGAAGTCAGAATTATGAGATATAAACTGACAATATTGAGAAAAGTCAGAATTATGAGATATAAACTTACAATATTGATAAAAGTCAGAATTATGAGATATAATCTCAATATTGAGAAAAGTCAGAATTATGAGATATAAACTCACATACTAAATTCACAATTGCAAGAAAAAAAGTCAGTATTTCAAGTTTATATCTCCCAATTCTGACTTTATAACTTGCAATTGTGAGTTTAAATCTCGCAATTCTGAGAAAAAGAAGTCAGAATTGTGAAATACAAACTCACAATTGTGAGGGAAAAAACAAATTGTGAGAAAAAGTTGCAGTGACGAGTGAATTATAAAATGACTCACAAAACATGAAAACAGTCGTGGATCATCAGGTCATGACAGGACAGTTAACTGACAGTTGGGCAAAAAATATCTATCTATCCATCCATCTTGTATCAGGAAAATTCATTTTATTTCAATTCAATTAAGACTATTTTCACAACAATTTTGACTTTTGTGTATTTTTTTATTTATTTATTGAAATTGTTGTTTTATTATGATCAATATCATTATTCTTCTGATAGTCATGGAACACGGAAGAATCTGTTGTCATCATGGGAAGATCGAAAAATGCAAATAGAAAGAAAGAAAGAAATATATGGAGAAAGAGGTAAAGTTGTGCTTAGCTGTCATGAAATCAATGTCAGAACAAAATGCTCCTAAAAGAAATCTTTATTTTCTTTATGCAATAAAATATGATTTATATGATGTATATGATATACAAATATGATATATTCCTTTTATCTGACTTTCATTTTACTTCCCCTGTAAACCTGTGAATACTGTGGACTCTTGTTTTGTCAGATTGTTTCCTCCATCTGTTTTTCTCATAATATGTTTTGCATATTTCTGTGTGTTTTCCTGCAGCGTGTCCTCTCTGACTGCTGTAGTTTGTGTCTTTCTCTGGTCACTTTTCCTAACCGTTTGTGATTCCTCATGGCCGAGTGTCGCACACATCACACTAAATCATTTCCTCCGTCCCAGTGTCGGTCAGCGGCCCGCCGGAGAGGATGCTGGAGCTCCACCGCCGCAGACACGCGCGTCACTCCATCAGCCTCATCAGCAAATCGCTGATTCATCTCACAGGAAGTGCTCTGAGGACCGGCACAACAGGAAGCGCTCGAGCAGGTAGGGGGCAGTAGGGCCCTGCTTATTGTATTAATCCTATGAAAGAATTGATGGGAATGTGTTTTGAAACTGAAACTTTTCAGGTGGTAGACAAGCTCAAAAAATGTGAACCACCTAAATTAGATTAGAAAAACAGTGACATTCATCATATATGGTTATATTTCATTAACTTTGAAATGGACTATTAGCTAATAACCCTAAATGATCAGTAACTCAAACACACTGATGTTGAAGACAACAGACACTCTTCATCACAACACGGCCCGTTCCTTCTTTAATTTGAGTTAATTAATCAGTCAGTTCAGAATTGGAGTTTTATGATTATTATTATTATTTTATTCACTTATTTTGAAAATAAAAAATTAAATCAAGTAAATGTTATTCTAAAGCAGAATCTGTTGACGAATTTCACAACATTAACACTGTTATTGTAGTGTTTATTAATGCGAAGCTGCTTCATAAATAATCATGACTTTGTAATTGACGTTTGTCTTCAATATAATCTCAAAGCTGTATTTTTGAAGCAAACTTGCGAGGGCTTCCCCGGCTCAGGCTTTGATTAGCAGGACTGACAACCTTATTATGCGCCATGCTTGTTATTGATATTACTCTGGGCTCCGTTGCCATGACCACCGCACAAGAGACATTTAATTTTCTCTCCTCCATCATCATTATCTATGAGACCATCTGTTGTGCAAAATGAATTCAGCCTCATTTGCATGACTGATAAGCGCATTCTTTATCTATTTAACAGAAGGTCATATGCCATGGGTTTGGAGGCAGCAAAGGAGAGAGACAGAGAGGTTGTGTGTGTGTGTGTGTGTGTGTGTGTGTGTGTGTTCAGGGGCTGGACGAGTAGGGCTGTGAAACATTATTAGCACAGATGTTTATTTTGGTGAGTTCACTGTACGTGGATGTGCTGTGGAACAGTCTGCGTGCTTTCTTATACCGTCATGATGGGCCTTCATCTCGAAAACCTTTGACTAACGTTAAAAACATCGTTTCTCTGAACGTTTAAAACATCCACTTTTTTAATTATTTCAAAACATTTTTTCTTGGTTATTAAGGGAATAATACATTTTGCAAACATTATGGGAACGTTACTTAATGTTTTCTAAACATTCTTAAACAAGAAGAAACATTTAAAAAATGCCCAACTAAAACACCGTAGAAAAAGTGTTCCGTGAACGATGCATACATAATATTTTGTGCACGTTTTGAGAACATTATTAAAGACCAGATAACTTTGAACAAATATTCTATAAAAGGCACAATATGTAATTTTCGCCACTAGAGGTCACTTATGCGAAACGAAGGCGCAGTTTGATGTGGTCTTCTCCTCCACAGCTGATGGAATGGAATCCGACGGACTCGAGCAGAAATCTTGTTCAATGTATTAAAGTTTGACGGTTCTGTGGTGTGAAGCAGGGCGGGACAAGAGCCGCGGGACAAGAGCCGCAGGAGTCCAGCGGAGCTTTTATTATGCTTATGCTGCATTCGGCCACTTCCGCTCTTTCCGTTGCATATGTGGGGAACACAGCGCTAAAACAATCATACGAAAAATACGTTTGAGTGTGTTTACATTTTTACATTACAATTTGTTCTAACGTTACTCTGATTACTGATAGAAGAGACTCGATATTAGAATGTCATATTAATAAAAACTGGATGACTTGTGTTGCTAAATGACATGCAATTAATTTAAAAATGTATTGTATGATGGATAAAGCTCTCTCTGAGTTTGCTATGTTAGTCATTTGACAAACTAGTATTGTCTCTGAGGTTTGGTGAAACATGGTACGTGTGGTAAATCAAGAACCATGTTGAGCTGTATAGCAATGATTAGTTTTCTGCTGATGAATGTGTCTGAACCTGTCTGATAAAACACATGTTAAAGTGATTCACTCGAGGGTGATGAGGATATGACATCACTGACAGGCGGTCCATATCCTGGTTAAAATCGCTGATTTCTTTGGATTTAAACGTTGTTGGAAACGTTTGGGAGAATGTAAGTACACAAGTTATAACACTGTTCTAGTGGTTAATTGGATAATTTAATACATATTGTGCCTTTAACATTACTGAAATAATGTTCGTAACATTGAGAGAACGTTGCCAGAACGTTAGTCAAAGTTCCCTCTGAGCTGCATATCACTGGGAGATTCTTGTTCCAGAAACCTGGTGCTTGTATGAAACTCCGAGTCTGGATCAGATCAGCCATGCTTGCATGAAGAGCATATATGAATTTAAATACGTTTTTGTTATTCACTCAATCCCAGAATAGAACGCTGAAGCGAACGCTCACTGACTCTCTTGTAATGCAAAAGCTGGGAATTATTCAGGGTTTCTGATTGCCAGTCTTGAAATTAACTGCTTGTTATTTCAGTACTTTGCATTCCCCAGTTACTGCGAGCATGAAATCATTTAATCGTCTTTGCTATGGTAAATTTACGTCCTGAATCTGGTAATGTTCGATTCACTAATCTTTGGCAGGAGCGTTTGAATTCAGCTGTAAGTGGTTCGAATGTCATGTGAACTAAATGTCTATTTTTGCTCGCTGTCTGTTGTGTGGCAGGCTATAAAACCTGACCTACTTCCTCAAATATGAGTGTGCTGTAGCTGTACAACCCCCTCATATCAACACCAGAACGCCCCGCTCCTTCAAAACACAAACATATTTACAGTCATCTCCTCTGTTTCTCACAATCTACAACTTCCAGCTGTTTCAGCGTAATATAGGTGAAAACATGTGAGATCTCAGGCGGCTGATGCTGTCCTCAGTGTCTTCATCGCTGCTCTGAGCTTCAGCACCAGACGCTGTCCACGCCAACATCTACATGCCATTCAATCAGAAACCTTCGTCTTCAGTGCAAGAGGGATAAGAGGAATGAAGGTCAAGTCACCTTTCTTTATACAGCTCTTTTTACAATGCAGATTGTGTAAAAGCAGCTTTAGATTAATAAATGGCAAATAATTTTTGGCTGCACAGCAGCTCTAGAAGAACATGGTGTCACTGTCCAGCTTAAATAAATTCAGCATTGATTCATTCCGTTGTAAAATCAATTGTTATTAATTTAGTTAATTTATCTGTATATCAGCACTGGAGGAAACAGTGATGTCATCGTCCAGCTCAGCTCAGCGGTCATGGTGTCAACGCCGGCAGATCAAACACACTGTTGAATATCAAGTGTCCCCAACTAAGCAAGCACTCCGACAGGTGACATCAGGAGACAAAAATGAAGAAAAAACCTTGGGAGAAGCCAGGTTTAGTCGCTCAGTTCTCCGGCCAACAGCGAACAGCGCTGGATTGATTCAGACGAGTTACAGGTCAGTCTGATTTGGGATCACAACAGTCAAGATATTTAATCCAGCTCCATCTAGTTGAAGATCGGATTCATGAAGCCGGTGTGGGAACAGTTTGTTGGGGATCTGTGCTGTGGCTGTCGTGTCGATGAGGCCTTCAGGGATTCATACTCGCTTTATTAGCCAGTATTTGCCAGAACCAAATTGGACCCCCTTTCTCCTTTACAAGTGCTTTTATTCTTCAAGGCACAGATTGAACAAGCTTCCTGAAACATTCCTCAGAGATTCTGCTCCATATATACGCATGACAGCGTCACACAGTTGCTGCAGATTTATCAGTTGCACATCCATGATATGAACCTCCAGTTCCTGCGCATCCAAAAGCTGCTCTACTGGATTGAGATGGTCTGTGGTGGCCATGTGTGAGTCCTGTAAACTCGCTGTCATGTTCAAGAAACCAGTTTGAGATGATTTGAGCTTTGTGACGTGTGTGTCATCCTGCCTGAAGAAGATCAGAAGATCCCTGTGGTCATGAAGGGATGGACATGGTCTAAAGCCTTGATAGCATGATTTCAAAATCCCTGTATTTTCGTTGCAAAAAAAGTCACATATATCTGAGCAGAAAGTTGAAAAATGTTGCGTTGACGTCACACAAGCGCCATTATTTCCCCGTTGCCACGGGAACCTCATGAGGTGACATAATTATGCGATGTGAACATCGTCTGCAAACCCCGCGGTGAAACCGTGATGAAGACGCAAATCATTCTCATTCGCCAACAAAAATAAGCACAAAAGAGCGCGTGAAGCAGTTTCCCGCTGTGTCACATGACAGTGCGTGTTGGACCGCAGACGACGCTGTATATTAGTAGTGTGTGAAATAATTCACGTTGCAGTCAGAGATTGGAAGCACTTGAGTTAACAGAAGATGTGTGTTTTGTATCGCTACCTCTGTAAAACAGGAAGCACACATTTTATTTCTTTATATTTTATTCATTTTCACAGAAGTTGTTGAATATTCTTTTTGTGAAGCGACAGAACTTGTTTGACTCGATGTTGTGTAAGTTTATGTGTTAATGAAGGTCTGAAATAAATCAGAATGAGAACTTCAATATTCAGTGATTTAGTAGCTTGAAGTATCAGAAATGACTCTTGACATGAAGGTAGAGTCTGGAGAGAACAGGGTGTTGGAGAATCACCTTTCTTTCCTCTTTTGCATCAAACCGCAAGTTCCCGCAATTTCATCGCATAAAATTTCAAAAACATCCCGCATATTCCATCGCATTTTTGAAAAAAACGTGCCGCATAATCAAGGATTTTTGCCCGCAACAATCACAAATAAATCTGCATTTTTCTGGAGGGACTGATTTGACAAGTGCACACTACCTAGTGGACTTTGTTTTCTCAGGTCAGTCACGTACGTGCTGTTCTTCTGCTCTTCTTCCAGTCGTGGCGGTTAGCAAACGGTATTGTATTACTGCACGCGCCCCCTTCTGGATGGGAGTGTGGATCTCCTGTGACTGACTGTATTCGTCATGTTACTGTGTGAACCGAAGCGTGACGTCAGTACCGTGCGGTTCAGGACGAATACATGTTCCGTTACACCCCTGATACCCTGTTATTCTCTGTGTGTATGAAAAGACTGTATTGATTATTTCTGCATCAAACATGTTGGATTGCACCTGTGACGGTCACACTGTTAGCTTGCGTTCTTGTGTCAGTTTGACACGCACGCGCCTCGCCGTCAGGATGATGAACAGCTCAGCGATCACAGCCACGCACAATCACTCCATCTCACGCAAAACCAAGCACTTTATCTTTAATCACTTCCCTGTCAGTTATTTTATGTCATGTGTTCACGGATATCGTGTTTTCTAATCACCCTCTAATCTCATTTAATCATTATTCTTTTCAGCATCAGTAGATTAAAGATAAACAAATTGACAGAACAGAAAATATTCTTAAATTGAATAAAGGCATTTAAAGCAATAAGAACTGATACCTATAATGACTTAAAACAAATGAGAAAAGATCTGACAATATAATGGCAATTTAGAGACAAAATTAAAACAAACAAAAGCTGAAACTGAACCTGGAACAGTTCATCCGCGCTGCTCACACAAGAACACTCTGATTTCAAAGGAAGCAAACATTAATATATTGCTAAACTAAAAAATTGATGTTGTAAGCATGAAAATACAAAATACGCTCAATATGAGGTAGTCCGCTTTTGAATAAAAGTTCAGTATCAAATAAATGACACTTCTGTTCTTCTGTTCTTAGTGCATATTTTTGTTTGCAGGGATATCACTTTCTAGCGCTGCACATGCACTCAGTATACGTGCGTGGAGCGGATGTATGGATAGCAGTGCTTTTGTCTGGGAGGAGACAGATATATCTGCTGGAGCAGAGGAAGTTGGCTGGCGGTGTGAATTGGCTGCTTCTTAAGCCAGTTATCTTCCCGCTCCACGCCGCTGGAGCTGCGCCAGCGCTCAGAGTCCGGAGTGAGGAGGACATTAATGAGTCGTGGAGGACTGAGACTCTCTTCTGCATATGTGTGAGATTCCCTGATACTAGTCCAAATAAAGCATGAACCCAGCTGACAAAAACACCTTCTAAGAACGTTTTGCCAATGTTCTTTTCAAGTTATGGAAATGTTTTTCTCATTTCTGAATTCTCTGAATGTTCAATATTTCATGCGAACATTAACGGAACAATCCATTGGATCATTTTGCAAACATTATGTGAATGTTCTCTGAATGTTATACCCATGTCCAAATGAAAAACAAATGTCCCATGGATGATGTATACATAACGACTTTCCATAGACTAAATGATTTTTATACTGTACAAACTGTATATTCTACCGTCTGACCCTGAACCTACCATCACAGACAACTTTATGCATTTTAGAATTTTAAAACAAACTAAAAAATAAAACAAAAGGAAAACATAATTTACTATGATTTATAAGCTGTTTTCCTTATGAGGACCAAAAATGTCTCCACAAGGACAAGGATTTTGGATATTGCCATCTTTGTGGGAACATTTTGTCCCTATAACATAGTCTGTGTTTTACCTGAACCTCACACACACACACACACACTCTCTCTCTCTCTCACACACACACACACACACGTTGTGTTTTCATGTTTTATGGGGACATTCCATAGGCGTAATGGTTTTTCTACTGTACAAACTGTACATTCTGCCCCCCCCCCACCCCTAAACCTACCCATCACACAAAATGTTCTGCTATTTTACATTTTCAAAAAAGATCATTCTGTATGATTTATAAGTTTGTTTCCTCAAATGTTCCCACAAGATCAACATTTACTAGTATTACTATACCTGTGGGGACATTTGGTCCCCGTAACGTAGGGAATACCCACACACACACACACACACACACACTCATGCACACACTCACACACACACACACACACACAGCTCTCACACAGCTATCAGGGAACGTTCTCAGAACATTCTCCAAACTTTGGCTAACGTTCTCTCAAGGTTCTCTCAAAGTTATGAACAAAAGCGCTGCGTCTGACTGGGTCTACTTCAGGAACTATAAAGTTGTTGAAAACGTAATGTGAGCGAGTGTTGTGTCTGAATTCACAGTAGCTATTCATTAAAATAAATTTACCCAGATTTACCTCTTCCAGCGAGATTCTGAAGAGCGCATCCACTGCACAATTCACCATCCCATGAGGAAATGGAAGAGGATTTGTGAGTGGCAGTGAAGCTACGCAGCTCTGCCGTAAGTCACATGCCAGTGAAAACATGGCGGATGAATTTTGTCTGAAGTCATTCATATTAAAGAGAACATACTTAGTCACAAAGTACACGCCAAAAAACATGTTGAAAATGGACAAACACAGCAGTTGGGTTCAATTTTTGACCGACATGCTAGTTTCATTTAATCCAACTTTTGTTTAAAAGTGACTTGATGCCTGGCTTAAAATGAACCCAAAATATGTTGGAAATTAAAAATCAGACACATAATAAAGTGAACATTTAAGTACAGGAAGAAGGAGGCGGGAACCGGCGAACGTTAATAACTTTTAATCAAATAAACAAACAATAAAAGGAAAGTAAAATGGCGGCAGTTCCTCACGGCGACTGCCGTCCCACACAAACAAAATAACACACAACATAAAGTCCAGGCCTGGTCCTCTCTCGTCCTTCACTGTCGTCGCTCCTCTTTTATGCTTCCAGAGCTCCTCCGTGAGAGACACGAGACCGGTGTAGCGCGCAGCTGACGCTCATTATCTCTCGCGTCACCGGCCTCGCGCCGTTCCCTCACGACATGTTTAGTGTTTAATTATCATTTATTAAACTTATTAACAAATGTTCATTTCCAACATTCTTTTGGTTCATTTTAAGCAAGAAATACAGTAATTTTTAAACAATAGTTGCGTTGAAACAACACAATTACTGGGTTCGTCCATTTTCAACCCAACAGCATTTTTTAGTGTGTGTTTCAAAAGAAATGTAGTACATACGGAACTCAGTTATCAGCACTTCAATAATGCTCTCAATGTTAGCACAGAAATATTATTTATTCTGTTCATGGGACAGTTTTTTTTCAACATATGTGAGTCGGACGTCTGATGTTTTAAATGTTACTGAATGTGACTCCCAACATAAAACTATTTGATCTACAAAACAAAGTGTTTTTAATTATGAAAATACATTAAAATCATATGGTAAGAAATATCCCGCAAGCGTCAGAACGAGCTGATTTGTAACTGGACATGACACCGGAAGACAGACACATGAATGTCCACTCTGACATTACAAATAAGCTGGATGATGTTTACAAAATTAAAATGAAATGTTCCCCTTCCATTCGCATAATGGAGAAAAAGAAAAGCGTTTAGAGAAGACTGAAAAATAACATTTTCCTGCCATTCTTATCCTGGAAGAGCGCAAGGCCTACGGGAGGCAGTGATGCTGCTCCACACACAGAGGAAGAGAGCGAGTTCTGTCCGTGATACAGAGGAGGAAACGCGTCCTAAACGCTCTCATTTGCCCAACCTCCGAGCTGTTCCTCACACGCACAAGCGCGCGCGCTCTGGTACCAGGAGGCTCGGCTTTATTGTTTCGGCGGATGGGTGGAGAATGCAGGCATCACGCTGAGGGTAAGAGCGCCACATTTCAGCTTTGACTCACGTACAGCTGTTTTTTTCCCTTTCCTTCTCTATGGCGGCATCCTTTTGCTCCGCCTCATCGGTGCTACCCCCCCCCCATCTCTCTCTCTGTCTCTCTCTCTCTCTCTCTCTCTCTCTCTCTCTCGCTCTCTCTCTCTCTCTCTCTCGCAGCTCCAGGCTCCTTCACCCGTTATCTGCTCTCTTCCTTCTCCGGCTGTCTGTCTCCGTGTCTCTCCTCTTCCTCTGTCTTCCTTCAACTCGCGAAGAATGATTAGCATACAGGAGGCGAGAGGAACTTTCCAGCGCGAGTGAACGGGAGAACCTGGGAAAAATACGATCAGGAGCGATTGGAAAGTTTGAGGAAGACACCGTTTCCAGACCGGTGGGTCACTCGAGATTTCATATTTCTGGCTGGATGGCTTTACTGATGGAAGAGTTGAGCTCGTAGCGGTTTCAAGTTTTATTTACTGTGCACTTGTTACTGTCAGGAGCTAATAATACTGATCATTAGATAATTGTAATAATTATAATTATTCTTTAAAATGGGCTCTGTTAGAGTAACCCATTGTAATCAGGTTGATTTAGTCATAAATAATACTTTTTAACCAGATGTTTAGGACAAAACATTATTACAGTGTGATGGATTTCTTCCTCAGTATTTTTGTCTGGTTTTCCAGTACAAATATCTAAACATTCTAAACTATACATTTAACTGAGAAGCAAAATTACATATTAAGTCTTGTTTTCCTGAAAAAATGTTTTTTTAAAAAAAAGTATTTTTGAAATATTTATATTTGTTTTCCCTTTGAATCACGTTTATTTTTCTTACCCCACTGACAAATATTTTTTTCTTATTTTTAAGCATAAACTTGACTTAAAATCTTGTAAATGTGTCATTTTATGAGTGTTTATATATTTGTACTGGAGAATATTTTTTGCAGTAGAAGCAGTTAAAGGAGCATATTAGAAAGATTTTCCCAGTGATTTGTTCTGTTTCAGCCTCTTATACAGACCCGCTCTGCCTCACGTTGTGCTGGACGTGTCTCTGCTCATGCTGCTCGAGCTGTGGTTGTTGTGAATGTGGATGTTGTGAGCTAAACACGTCTCTCAGGTCACGAGCTGTTGGGCTTTTCCTCCAGAAGCTTCTGTGGGCTCGGTTTGTTGTGTGAAATGGCTCTAGAGTCCATATGCTTCTGGGTTGGACTTACTGTAGGCTGGAGTATTGGACTCCTTCATTGTCATGAGGTTGTAGAGATCACTGTGTGCTGCTGGGAAACTTCTGTTTTATTGAGGATTGTAGATGAGCTGTACTCCTGTATGAATGCACAGATATGACCGTGATTTCAGGAGCCATTTTTGTTTAGACATTAAATATCAGTTGTATATGAGCGTTCCCCACCCCTTCACATATATGTTGATATATGCAGATTTGATTTTCATACTCTTGGTTCTTTATCTCAATCATAACTCAACAATACACTCTGAAATAACATTAGTATAGTTAGTTGATTGTGATCTTATTTACTGCTCATGAGAAAGGCGTTAAATGTAACAACAACGCTAATACAAACATATATTCTAAGAATGTGTTTCTAATGTTTCGAAAACGTTCTTTCTGAGTGTTCTCTGGACGTTCAAACGTTTTAAAGCTTGATCAAATTATCACACCTTGATTATGAACCAGAGGAATCTTTTTTATAATGTTACTTAATAATGAAGACAAACTAAATAGTATCCAAAATAGAAAGAGTCCAGCTGTCTACTAAGTTATGGGAAGCAAACTCTCTGCTTCGTTGCATGTACACAGAACATTCACAGCACTAATCTGGAGTGTAGAACTGAGACAAAGTGCACTTTATTTTGTGTTAATGATCTATAATGTGAGACACACTCGAGGCTGTGAGTGAACGGTCAGTGTATCTCATGTACTGATATAGAAATAGAGGAAATGGACATTGCTTTTTGTGTATGTGCATACAGGCATTGACATGCACACTGATAAAAAAACAACATTCTATTCTATTCTTGAGCACATTTGCAATAAAAATTAGATTCAGCCAACTTACAATTTCTGAGTGTTTGGAAGGGATCCAGGCAACTGTGATTGAGTTTACTGTATATCTGAATACTCAATAACCTGAAAGAATATATTATATTATATTATATTATATTAGATAGTTCTGTTCAAAGAAGTAGTAATTCATTCTATTACTTCAATTTGTGATTCTGACCACAATAACATGGTTCAGTAATTAATCATAAATCTGTAAATCAGTAATTACAGACATCAGTTTTACACACTTTTTTGCATATGTACTGCAATATTGAGAAAAGCGTATCTCCGGTTATCTTTAGTGTTTTTGGAAATTCTAAATTTAAAGTC